>CM070104.1:11828060-12428060 GCA_036178185.1 Liparis tanakae | reverse complement strand
TATTTAAGTGGAGCGCACCAGCACTATCTCTTTAGCATATGGACATGAAAGCAGCCATCTAGTGTTAAACCCTGCAATGGTCATTCTGCACAGTGAAGCACAAACGTCCAAGAAAGAAAACGGGTAGGACAACTGCATTTTGAATGGAGGACGACTTAAATTTAGCACCCGCGAATTTGCCAAAGACTCCTTTTTTGCAAATAACTCAGACTGAAATAATAATGCTGTAAAATGTCAAATAAAGTTCAGTCTTCATGGACATTTACATACCTGCTCAGGCATGACAGCCGTGAATTGACCAGACCAGTCAAAGTAATGAGGAAGATTTCACACATGGTAACCCCATGGCCCATTTTCTCTACCCCAAACTAACCTGCTAGACATTAATTTGATTATCTTGAACGGCCGCTAAAGAGCACAGACGTGGGTCAGTAGTCTGCTGATGTAAGGATGTGTATCCTGGAGCCTCGATGCAGGGTATACAGAATAATCTGTTTTGTGGATCAGATTGTTGTGATTTTAGATAATACATACTTTATAGTTCTAGCCAGTTATACTGATATAGGAATATATAATAAAAGGTTTCTTCGTTTTAGCGAACAGCTTTCTGTAACGGTCACTCCATCTTAGTTGGAGTGCTAAATAATTTCCTTGTTAACGTCTGCAATCAGTTTTATGTGAAAATTAATCTTGCCAGCAGATAAAATGTAGCTCAGTAAATCTGCAACCTGCAAGACAAAAACAGACAGTTTGGCTAGGGGGGTGGGGGGTGGAGGTAGAGAGCGATGACTCATGCACACAGTTTAGGTCCCTCCCTTTCCATTTCTTTCAGTATCCAATCAGTTCTTCCCCAGCTGTCACTCAGTGCCTCGAAAATCAGATCCTCACAATGCTTTACCATCCCCTGTAAATCATTGTATTGGCAAATGTTTCCAACTTGAAAGTGAGATAAAAATGGCATTCATATAATGTGGACACATTGATACATTCAATGTTCAATTCGATTCAATTCAGTTTATTTGTGTAGCCCAGTTTCACAAATTACAAATTTGTCTCAGAGTGCTTTACAATCTGTACACATAGACATCCCTGACCCAAAACCTCACATCGGATCAGGAAAAACTCACAAATAACCCTTCAGGGGGGAAAAAGGGAAGAAACCTTCAGGAGAGCAACAGAGGAGGATCCCTCTCCAGGATAGACAGGTGCAATAGATGTAATGTGTACAGAAGGACAAATTTAGAGTTAAAATACGTTCAATAAATTTGACAGAGTTTATCAATAGTTCATATTAGGCATATTCCACGATGGAGAGTTTGGGCATGTAATGCAATGGAAATCATAATCCTAAAACTGAAACACACACAAACACAATTCGTAACCCTCTGGAAGAGACTTTAAAGTTGCTACTTAATGCACATTGAAATATGTTTTTGCTTTAATAGAAAATGTATCATACTTGGATAGTTCTCCAAGAAGTTAGATGAATTACTCTTTTTTTTATTTTATGTATGCGATCACTTGGAGATTATTTTCTCAGAACACAGCCAGCCTATAAGGCAGCAGAAAGACTAACCGTTGCCTAGGATTGCCCACGTACAGTAAATATTGAGTTATTGGCTCATGGTTTCAGAGAAGACACAAGCGTCTGCAATCCGTGTTTCTCCAGGGATCTCCTCAGCACTACTGTGGCGTAAGAACCAGGAGTCCTTGAAGTGGGCGGATGCTTGACATGGGCTTTATGAGCTTTATGTAGAGGAGGACAGGGACCAGGGTTTTCCTCTGTGCAGTCAGATTTGTACGAAAAAAAGTATAACAAATGTAGCCATAGAACATAAGAAGAGCTGGTAAAAAAAAGAGTTTATAAAAAGGAAAAGGAAGAAGAGATGAGGGGGGGGTGATGATTTGTGGTGTTTGACCTAAGGTGAGGGCTGCACGGTGGTGTAGTGGCTAGCACAGTCGCCTCACAGCAGGAGGGCCACGGGTTCGGTCCCCGGTCTGGGCGGTCCTTCTGTGTGGAGTTTGCATGTTCTCCCCGTGGCAGCGTGGGTTCCCTCTGGGTTCTCCATCTTCCTCCCACAGTCCAAAGACATGCAGGTTAATTAAACTCTAAATTGCCCCTAGGTGTGAATGCTGTCTGTCCCTATATGAGCCCTGAGATGGACTGGGGACCTGTCCAGGGTGAACCCTGCCTTCGCCCAATGTCAGCTGGGATCGGCTCTAAAACTGCATAATCAGTTTGGATAATGGAATGGACTTGGGCTGGGTAGAGAAAATGGAGGTTAACTTGACAAGTTTATGCTCCAAAAAGATGACATCCAAAAAAGAATTCATCAAATGTCTAATTGTAGAAGAGCAAGAAGAATAGCATTGTTTTTTAACTGTGTAACTGCAGATTCTCTTGGTGCATGATCACCCTACATGAGCAGCACATCATGTGGACGGAGGTGCTAGGGAGGAACTGGTGTTTTGATAACATCTATTCTCAGATAATCTGTGTGCATCATTGCTGCTTCTGCAGACCGATTCCAAACTGCTTATCTATTGAAATGGACAACAAATCTGAATGAGAAACATTTATTTGCTACGTGTGTTAGACACACCAAGAATTAGACTTGGCGGCTGGTGTGTTGCAATACAAAGTTGGATCTTCATCCATTTAGAATGAAAACGCTGACTGGCTCTATGATTACAGATGTGGTGAACCATCAAAACAGGTTGGCTCGCTACCTAGTATAATGTAGTACTGACTTGTATTATTCTATTGCAATAGTATTGACATACAATAGATTGTCCTGGTATACCTAATAGAGTGGCCACTGAGTGTATGCATTCATGGCAAAAACAACACATCAGCAGTAGTATTAGAAGCTTTGTCCGCTATGTTTCTGTTGTGTTGCTCTACTGTATGACACGGGGCATTTAGGATTTACTTCACCCACAACATGACAAAACGTATACCTTCGACTCGGGTGGCGTTAGGCCATAGTTTGATTTGTAGTTGGTGAGTGGTATCTCTGTTGTGGTGCTGATTCCCACAATTAAACGTGATACACTCACACCGAGAGGCAAAACACATTTGTTTGTCGCCAGTTTACTTAACCTTAGGGCCAATGTTGAGTATCCTCTGACGGCTCCCACATCCATGGCTGTCCAAGGATCAGCACCTTGGACAGCGATCATGGCACACTTATGTTCAAAATGCAAAGAATGATCCACTGTAGATGAAAGCAGGAGGATAAATCAATAGTCCTTAACCTTTACAACAGCTGATCATAATATTACTTTAGATTGATTTTGTCTTCAGTTCATTGTAGTCGGGTTACCATCCAGGAGACTTCAGATAGGTTCAGCCTCTTCAACCAGAGCCCCTGCTCATATTAGAACAAATAAAAGCGCACAAGAAAAAGGTTTAAACTATTATCTTTGAAACATATACACATAACTATAACAGTTTTAAATAAGCTCTCTGTGAGAGCTAGCTTAGCTTGCATACCATTAGAATTGTTTGTCATCCCATTTATTGGTATGTATTGTCTTAGTTCAAGTATCCTCTGCTGTTATCTTGTCAAATTAAATTTAGTTTATGGCAGTTTAATTGTCCTGGCTATTTTTCCTCATCCCAGCTACCAGCAGATCTGCCACATAAACAGGGAGATCTTGTGTTAGTCTTTTGTTAAAGTCAAGCTGTGGGGTCGCCCATACATTTATCGTGCACTGCTGTGTTACATAAAGTGAGCTCGTAGACGTGTCTTCCCCTTTGTTCTCTTTCTTTTATGGGTTTTTATTTACGTACTTTTCATTTTCTGGAGGCATTACAGATGTTTTAATTTGGAGTTCTTCTTATTCCTTATAATCTATAATGATTACATAGTAAGGACTAGCTTGGGTGGGTTTCTCTTTACTAAACAAGTAATTTCATTGTGTTTTATGATGTACATACATCTAGTGTATTTTCCTGTCTAAAGTGCTTTTTCTTCTGAGCAAGTAGTAACTGTAATAAAGCAGTAATAAATGACTGTTGATTGAGTTTACATTACAGAGTTATTCTGTGCTGTTTATTTAGACCTAAACAATATTGTACAGTGGAAAATGTCAAATATTTCACAAACATGATTGCTTTTTTTTGCTGCCTTATTTCCATGGCTTTCTGAACTTTTATGAATCTTTCATTAGCCTTGAAACAAGGCCACACCAGAAGGAACACAAAGGCCCTTAACCATGCCTATGTATTTTGTAACGGCCCAGATTGTGTCTGAAATTAGCTATATATGGTGTTGAGAGACACTGTGACAGACTAGCCAGCTTCCTGAAATAGTTTAGATAGTTTACCAGCATGTCCTCTGCCTTGTGCTACACTGAGAGCACACACTGTGTAGACCAATAGCCAATGTCCTGTTGCAGCCAATCCAAAAAAGGGATGTCTCCAGTGAAAAGACAACAACACTGGCAAAATGGACTGCCCAGTTAGTCTGCGTGTCTCTGAAGGAAGTCAGACACTCCAGGAACTGAAGATATTTATCTCAGAAGTTATGGATGTCACATCTTTAATGTGATTCTCACTTTCAGTGACCATGGCTGCCATTGTCCTATTTATTCTGTCTCTGTGGATATGGCTGTGCAGTATTTGATATACGTTTACCAGTCTGGGGCTCGTCAGCCACTCACTCTCCCATTTCTCATGGCAAGATTCTTGATTTGCTTTTGCAGTTTGCTGTTGCTTGTTTTTTTAAATCATGTCAGCAGTGTTTTAGGATTGTTTAGATCAAAAGCTAACTAATCTAAAATGTAATAGTGAAAGCTGTGATGATTGAATAGTCTCAAATATGAGTTATATTCTATTGTTTTTAGTAGTGGCATTTGATCCTAGGTTGAATATGTTTACTTTATGTTATTTGGTAGACAACATAACTAATTGAAGACATTCCTTTGGGTCTTGTATGATCTTGGGAGCATACATCTTTGAATGAATCATCGGATGCAATTCTAGTTAAGTGTGAACTTCTCAGACGTGTGTGTGTGTGTGTGTGTGTGTGTGTGAGTGTGTGTGTGTGTGTGTGTGTGTACATGTCAGTAGTGTTTACATAGTAGCCCTGTATGTATAGTTCATTAGATTTTGTTTGATCCCCACCATTATTAACCTTTGTCAGCCTTGTTATACCTGTACGTACATGTCTGGAGGTCGGAGAACTTTTCCAGCTAAACAAATGGTGTGGCCCAGCCTGCTTGTTAAAGAAACATGTTTAGAAAAGGCAATCTGCATGGTGCTATCTGATAAACAGGAGTCAACTGAGATGAAAACAAAAGATGAAAACATTTGAAAAAAATACATTGTTTATAGGTGGACACAGTGAGGCTTCAATAACATGTAATTAAATCACCTTCTCTCAACACCTTGTAAAGCCAGCAAGTTCTTAAGGGCCAGGAGTGAAATCAATGTGTCTGTTCAGTCCCGATGCAACAAGTGGGGCCGATCCCAATTAAATCAACTTTCATATACAAAAATCAATAACCGTTACCAAAATTCTACTTTAAAACTATTGAAACGATGAATTATAATTTCTTTTATTTTATTCTTAATTCCTCATCTTTCCTTTTTTCTTTTGACTCACTTCCTCTGCTATTTGCTCAGCACCAGCACACCGTTAATCATATGCCACAGACAATTAACACAATAAAATTAACGACATTAGAACTTATCCTTAGGGGATCATGAATATCAACACCAAGTGCATGCTCTTAATAGTGTTCATGACATTAAACTCTGGACTACAGGACTGTGGGATCTGGGGATGTTGCCACCCTGTAAATAATCACAGGCCTTATCTAGAATGTTCAAATATTAAATACAAACAAATGTGTGGTATGATTTCCTTGTCCTCTCTAACAAATAACAAAAAAACCTCACCTCCTTACAGAAGGGAAGTATAGAACCATCAGAAAGCTTTGCCTTATAGTATATAGAATTTATCCTATTATGAAGTTTTGACTCCTATAATTCTAAATTCCACACAGAAACTAACCATGTTTTCTTATTTGTTGAAAAAAGAATAGTAGAATAAAACCATGACTTAATGAATCTTATGTGAGCTCCGATAAAGTTCTGTAACAGCTGGGTTACTTCTTCCATCGCAAGAGTCTCATGATTAATGGAAGTTCTGTTATGGACTTTCTTTTTGGCTTCTGGGTACAATAGGATTAGTTGATTCTCACTTATTTGTTTGACATCCAAACTCCATATCGGTGTTTTTGAAAGCAAATTAGCAAATGCAGTTTTTCTTCTCTGCATAGATTGGTGTTGTCCTAACTAGCTCAAATACCTCCCCAAGCATGTATTTAAACGTGTGCCAAAGGAGTTCAAACAGCAGTGAATAGATGAGGAATGAAAGTATTTGTTGTAACTCTTCAGCATTCCTCTGACAAAAGAGAGATTATCTTAACACAAAGAGAGGCATTTGGAAGAAGCCCTCTGGCAAAGAGTTTCTGTGCTCCTGTATCGCTTGTTTGCGCACTCACTAACTAATTCACTCACTCTCTCTTACTTACACTCAGACACACGGGTAGTAGGTTTAGTACACTTTGAATTGAGGTAGATGAGGCAAAAAGCTGCTTTCTTCTCTGACATCGCTGATCACCATCAATATAATCTCTTGACAGAGTAATTACGGGAAGCTTTCGTCCCTTTTGAGTTTGTCTGCTCTCACTGGCCATCTGTTTAGTGCGCCACACCCCCACCTGCTAGACTAATATACACACCTATCCCAATCGTTTCAATAAAGTAGAGGAGGGAAAAACACTTTTATTTACTCCTTTTCACGCCTTTAAAAAGAAATTGAGATCAGAAAAGTACTGAAGTTGTCATAAGTGGGTTCAAAAGTAATTTTATTTTGAGATGGTCTGAAAATAGTTTGAGCATAGCAGCAGTTTTCATGGTGATATTGATGTCCAGAGTCAAGTGCATTAAGGCAACAGACACGTCGCTGCTCTCTGAAGTCGATAAAACCATCATCATTCCCGTAATCGTAACCTCCACCGTCATCTATTCAGAAGGTGCTCTCGTGATGCAAACAGGAAAAATAATTGTGCTCACTTGTATCTTGCCATGAACTTTGTGTGACAGAGAAAGAAATGCAAACCGGTCGCCTCCACTCTTGCCATGGCAACGGACGCGACAAGAAAAGCGATCCTGTACCTGTGTATCTGTCTCCCTAATGGTCTGTGTGTTAGTGTAACAAGATCTGTAAAAACTCCCCTCAATGACATTTTAGATCCCCCACTGTAACTGACCTGGGCTGGGGAGTCACAAGTAGGATTTAGGTGAGTACTCAGCCTTCTCTCAGGTTCCTGTTCCCCTTTTCCTAATGAATTCAACCATAAGACAACTTGAGATGAGGCCCCTTTTCCTCATGGGCAGGATATTATTTACTGTTGTATGAGCTGTATTATGTTTTCAAATTCTCATTAATGGAAAATAAGAATCCTTTCCCCGCATCATATATGTTTGTAAAAATCAATTAAAATAGATGCTCCAACCCCTTTTATTGTTTTCACATCGAACATAAGAGACTGTAATGCGTGGTGACATTGTTCTTTTTGGGAAGAAAAGCTCTCATTAAGAAAGCTATGGAGGGACGGCTGAAGTGTCCTGCATCATAGCACCTTGCAGCTTTACTGTCGGTCTGCACCACTTGGACCACTCCTAACTCTCCTATTCCCTCTGCTGGGAAAGGCAGATATTACACAGCCTAAACAGACTACAAAACACAGACCACAGTAATTACTTGTATTTTAAGTGTCATCTCTGCATGTAGAGACTGCGATGACCCGCGATGTGTTCTGGCTCAATTACAACCTGCTGCATTTGCTAGGAAGACCTGGTCTAGCGGACACCCCTCTCTATAGAATATCAATGTGAAGGACTCATTTCAAAGTTTGGTTTCAATCATCTTTTCAAATGCCAAACACATTATCAACTAATCTTTTCAAGAACTTTTGTCTGTCTGGTGGCAGAACCGGCAGGCTTTTAAAAAAACAGAGGGAATGTTTTCACCACAGCATTCTGGGCCTTTGAGAAATCTTGTTTTCCTTCAGGGCGACGGAAGTAGTTTTTCAATTTACCTGATTAATGACCTTATGAACATCTAACTCTCCATTTTTGTTTTGCGTGCTCTTAATTTTTAGCCTTTTTTACTAAGTGTGTGTATGTGTAAAAGTTGTGAAACTTGTACTAAAGAGGCATAGTGTACCAGCGATACAAATGTGAATAAATGTGCAGAATTGATATTTTCAACCAACCAATCTTGAGGAATATCAAGAATCAGTTGGCAGTCTGCTCTCTCATTTGCACCAGTGAGAAAAAGAAGCTTTACCTTTGTTTTTTTAGCCACCGCTTCCATAAGATGTGACAAAGCATTGTTGTGACAAGTGCTGCACACTCCAGTAGAGGACCAGTTTGTCTCCTGGTTGCTTGTCGACTGTTTCGATAAAAGCCAGCCTACTTTGCTGTTTGTGTTTCTGTTTTCCTTTCCCTTTTCGTATTGAATAGCACAACAGGCAGGTCCATTATGCGTGTGACTCATCCCACTAGCCCACACCCCCTCCCCATCTGCTGCTGTGCGCTGGAAACGAGAGGGAACCGCCATTGATCACTTCTTCCCTCACACATGCACACACCCCACCTTCCACGTCACTATCAATCGACATGTTTAATGTTTTTGTCGGGAATAGCTGGCATTTCCTTTTCGGTCTTTTAACATCTCTTCCTTTGTCATTTTTTGACATTATAATAAATCCAAGAAAAAGTATTAAAATAATTAAAAGTAGAGCATAATCCAAGCAATTATTAAAATGATCTTAGACCCGTTTAGTCAGTGCAGTTTTCTTTTGTGGCAGTGGGAGTCAGGAAATGTATAACGAAATATGCGTGGACAGGAGATGTGTTGTTGCTTTGCGTAAGTGTTAATCCACAGATACAGGAGACGATCAATAACGGACGTTTAGTTTAATAAAAGAACAAAGACGTCTTTAAGAAAGGGACCTGACATTACTTCTGCTGTCATCTGGAGGATAGAGAAAGTTACAGGGGGGCGGGTGGAGATTTTTTATTTTTTTTACTCAAACTCAAAAGAGCCATAGGCGTCACCGGAAGAGCCATATAGGCTCGAAAGCCAGAGGTTCACGACACCTGATCTATCGTAACTGGGTATTTAAGACACTGAAGTAAACGTTAAATAAATACCTCACGGTTTCACCATTGACTTCCAGCAAACATCCACCAAGTGAGATTTAAGGTTGAGACATCTCCTTGGGCAAGACCTTTTCAATTTTGTTGTCAGACATTTATAATACCAACAAAAGTATGTCCGTTGCAAGAAGAAGCATTTTTATTTAATGTATGTGACGTTGCTAGCTTGCCCTGGATAACATAAGCAGCTGCCACCTACAGCACTCTTTCACAATACTGAACTGATTTAAGACTTTTTTTTGTTTTTGTTTGACACAAAATGAACAATACCAAAGTTAACCTTTTAAATACTGAGAAAAGAAAGTTTTTACAAAATGTTATTTAAAATAGCACTTGTCAGTGCTAATCATGTATAAAGTAACACGGTGAAGACAAGATAATGATTCATTGTGTATATGGAGTTCTGGTGTGAGAATAATGTGTGTTCTTGCTTTCTCACATGTAGGTGGTCCTGGACATGACATTTGGAGGGGGTGGTCATACCAAAGCAATACTGAATATGGTTCATGAAGTCACAGTCCTGGCCTTAGACCGAGATCCTACCGCCTTGTCTCTGGCCCAGCAGTTAGCCAAGGAAACCTCGTAAGTGATCTATTGTGAAATATCAACTAGACCAAACACACGTAAAATCCTTTGTTATAAGTTGTCTCGACAAATGTTTACACTAAATACATTTACCATAGATTGTATTGTTGCAGCTGACAGCTTGACCATTTTGAGCAGTGTTTAGTTTGTGCTTATTATTTCGTAAAACATACTGTAGGTGTGATGTAGTATTGCAGTTCTCCCTGTGTTTCTCACTTCTCGCATTTTCGGAGCCCGATCAAAGACTGCTCGCCAAGATACAACCCCTGAGTTTCACCACCCAATCAAATCCATTCTCCCTTCTTAACTTAAAGCTTTTCTCCCCCCCACGCAAAGCTGGTGGGCCCGACATGTCATTTGTCAGAGTAAGGGCCCACGCCTGCAGTGTGAAGGAGATGCTGCCTCCCACGGAGGATCTATAAGATATGAGGAGAGGAGGAGGGAGGAGGGAGGAGGGAGGGGAGGAGAAGTAGAGAAGAGAGAAGCCCAGAGAAGTTAAAAAGTGAAGAGAGAGAGAGAGAGAAAAAGAAAGAACAGGGAGACACGAGGACACGATGCCAGGGTGAGAGGGAGGGTGTGTGTGCATGAGCAATGCGCAGGAGGATGAAAATGAGATGTTCCTAAGACCATCGCGTGGGAAGAAATCCTTTTACGTAGATTCTGGGGAAACCTCTCTCAAGGGAATCTGCCAGAGAATTGTGCTTGTGAGCAGGGAATGACAATTAAGAGAGAGAGAATGAAAACATTGTATTCCGTCAGCAACAATATACCCCTGCTCTAAACTCTTCCACGCCTACTCGTGATGCAAGTTGAGAGAAGCTAGAGAAATCTAGCAATTAACCAATATTATTGGAAGCCTGAGTAAAAGACCCTGGCAGCCTACGCAGTGCATGCACACAACAGAGTTGGAGGATTTCTCTGTCCTCTGTACTCCCATTGCTTGAGGAAACCTCAGTGCTGTTGACTGTCGGTGTAAATCTAAACCCAGTTTTACAGTACGAAAATAATAATTTCCCCATCTAACGTTTATTTAAAAGCATTAGCTTCTGAAAGTAACCCTCTGTTCCCTGGTGTCTTTAATGGGATTTTCTTCCTGCATGTTGAGCCTCGCTACTCTCTGCCTTTTACCATTCTTGTTGTTGCTATGACTTCCCTGCGCTTGAAGCTACGCAGGAGTTGTGCCCACAATAAATGTTATGAATCTAAAAAGGCAGCAAGCATTATTGAAAAGCCCAGGAAGACAAACCTTGGATTTACATGTGTGCATATGGAGTCACCAACAGTCTGATATGATATGAGTTATGGTGTTACCTGTTTGGATACACATTGTGGATTTAATTTAAGTGTCATGTCACATCAGGATAACAGTAGTAGTCGTTGTCTTCTTTTATTTTTGTAAATGTTTAATTGACCATCAAACTGCATGTGCTTTCGGTAATGCTATCACTCCTCCACACGTTCTTTCTCGCTATTCTTCATGGATGTAGCTACCTAGTTGTCGATGTCGGAAGATGACATTGCTATTTTTAGTTTAGATTCACAGAATACAGCAGGGGGCTGCGTCGTAGGGGGTATTTTGTCCGAGGTACTGGTGATTGCCATGCTGGATGATATTGCAAAGCAGCAACATTTCGGACTGGTTGAAATGTGATACCCGATGGCCCTCTGCATTATACGGACTCCATTCAAATGGTTTAGAGGGCTGCGTTTTGTCACGCAGGGCCATCGGTGTTAACATGGCCTTAATCCAGCCCTCTAAATTCTGACTGGTCGACCATTTAAAAAGGGCCTTCTAAATAATGTAAACGACGGCGGGACTTCACACACACCAGACACCGACGCTGTTGTTTTACTTCTCACGCCTCTTTTGCTTCCATAATGCCGGCATGCTATCTAAAATCACACATCAGGGCAGCATTACGCAGCTGTAGTTCGGTATATTGTGACAAATGCTAAAGTTGGCAATATGGCGCATCTTCTTTCTCGAAGTATTGCAGAATGTGTTAAAGTGATAAAATCTTCCTGAAAAATAGAGCATTATTCCCCCCCTGAATAAATAAAAGTTAAGAAAACACAAAACAAGAATAATCGTGAAGACAAAACATACCTCCACCGAAACAACTGCCCGATGAAACTGATACATATGGTCTAGATTTGTCAATGTGTGTGTGTGTGTGTGTAGAGAGAGATATGTTGTTACCAGCCGTGACAGCGCCGCTGATATTGTTTTCACCACGGGAGTCTACGGTTGAGTCACCGTGGCAAAACGTGGTCCTGGAGCCACCGTCCATATTCGTAACTACCACAGAGGCGGTTTTGAATACTTTGCCAGTTGGTTATTTGTCTGTCTGGACAGATTTCGTCACCCTGACCGCATCGCAACAAGATGCAGTCACAACACTTTACAGGAGTGTAGTTGAGATCAACAAAGTACAGTCGATGATGGGCCTGTTCCAAGAAAGGCGTGCTTGGATTTTTCGGCATAGAAAGAAAATGCAACCAAGAGTCCGAGTCTTTGCCTTACTCAGTACACAACTCAAGTTGGCCATTCTCGACACGATCAATCGCACATCATGGACGTCATCCAGGGCAGTGTAGATTTCCATAATTGTGAATTTTCCTGATCTGCGGTGCAACATTTTCTCACTGGTCATAAAAGTTGCGATGTGATCACACCAGACACTACGACTAATCGACCCAGCGGCGTGAAGTGGTGCAGCAACGCTGACCTGGCTGCTAAAGTGGACATAGAGCATGGAAGCATTTGGCAGTTATTGATGCCATTTCAAGGAGACGATGGCAAGGCCACCGTCAAGAGAATAGCCATTAAATGACAACATTTCCAATTTGTACAGCAATCATTAGGTCCAAAACGTGTGTGATTGTTGACTCTATTCTTCTGTGGACTGTAGATCTTTTCATCACTGCTCCCCTGCTGAAAACAATTAATCAGCATATTGTCTTTGGCTTTTCGCAGGGAAAGGAACTGAGCGGGTCAACACAAGGGAATATTTAAGGCTTGATTTGTGAGGAGGCAGCATCGTGTTGAACAATCATGCGCTCAAACTGAGTCTGCTGTGAAGGTCCAAACCGAAGGGCGAATTCACAAAAACCTGCAGAAATTAAACTAAAAGAAAGCTTGTTATTCTTAAAGCACACGCAAAGAATGAACTGCACCCTAAATGTACTTCCATGCAAATAGCTTCTCAGTGCCATGCTATATGCCTCTATGTAAATATGGTAATAAATAACATTTTGTAGGTGTTTAGGGCCGTTAAAGCTCTCAATAGAAAAGCAACAGCCGTGCGTTCTGCTTCAGACATGTGTAAGAAGAGGGCAAATACTACTCATTCATCTTTTAAGTGGCTCTCTGCCTTGTGCTCAGTGCATGACTTTCTGTGATAGTAAAGCTTTTTTACTTTTTGCTATTTCACATGAAATAATCATATTCAAATATCAGTTTTTTATCAGACATATATATATATATATATATATTCAAATGTGATATTTGTACACAGGAAATATTTGGTGTAGACAAATACTTTTCTTAGTGCAAAGTAAACAATTTGTTAATTGAGCTTGATGGTTTATTATTGACCTTTTGAAATTAAATTTTGAGAATAAAGATACATTGTATATGGTGTCATGTTGGAGCTTTTGACCTCATGGTCTCCGTTAGATCGATGGCCAGGTGAAATCGTAAGTGGAATGTAAAGACACAATTGGACTCAATTCATGCTGCATGGGGCAGCGCTGATGCTTTGAACTTGAGCTCAAAACTGTTTTCTAGTAAAAATAAAATGAAATTAAAACTATTTAAATATGCTGACAAATTAAATGGACTTCATTCAAATGTTGAGTTGTATCCATGGTTTCTGTCTTCTTGGTCATTGGATCCACCATTAACTAACACCAGTCTCATCAGCATTGGCTCATAATATTTGTGACTAGCATTTCACAAATCCCATGATTCAATCTTCAATGCTTTGGATTGTTTCTGTGCAAGTTTTGGAGAAGATCATATTCAGTGATGGGTTGATCCGGTGGGCTGCCGGAATAACAAAAACTTGCGTGATGTCAATGTTGTGGGGTGCTACAACTAAAAATAGCTGAGATCACTGAAGCAATTATGAGCCCACACTTGGACCTCAGCACATGCACGACTAAAACCTGTCCTCTTTAATAATATAAGACCTTACGTAAGGCATTTATATCTCCAACACTGTGTCTAAGCCACATAAAGAAGTTAATAATTTAGAAATGTTATATAACTGTTTTGCATATTTTTAAATCCGTCAGTGCCTTACAAAAACATGTTGGTGAAGAAATCGCAGTGTCTAGTGGAAGGTATGTTCATCACCTGCGTGTGGGTGACACAGACTACAGAATTAAAATGTTCTTAGAATTAATTTTCACCTTTCCCTATTCATGCATTTAAACTGGGCATGGTTGAGAACACTGCTTCATAGTATCATACCTTCGTAGCTTAACAGTTGGACACATAACACACAGACTCCTCCCATAGATTGCTTCAAATACATTTTCCAGTGTGCTGGTGTGAAATCAGCTCTCAATATTTCTTTTCCCCGACACTATTCAAATGAGGAAGGAATTCGGCAATCGTTTTGTACAGGCCTGACTTGTGTAACACTCTTTGGAAAGCTTGTGGCTCCACCAGCGGGCTCTACCCACCAGTCGCTCTTCTCCCCCTCTGGCTATTCATGTAGATGAGTCACTCATTCACTGAAGGTCAGGGATGGGTTTTGACAATAGAAAGGGCCACACAAATGTAATCCTCACTACCAGAGGGCCAGATCGAGACAATGCACTTCCACCAGTAGGATACTGGAAACCAATCACTCAATTAGCTCATTATATCTACACATTTTTGAAAATATCAAAATATATATTATTAATCTAAGTTTTCTTTATTCAAACCCATTTAATAATGCTTCTCTTCATTTAGTAAGCTTTACAAAAGACACACAACATTCACATTGAGCGATGTACCATCATTTCAGTGTAGTGGTGTCTCACAAATCCTCATTAAATGATGCCACACAAGTTAATGCCAAGTGCAGCAACTACTAGTCAAATTTGTAGTGCATTTTCTATTCTCCCCTCCAATTCAAACATGTTTCAAATAAGCATGCATTTATCTCAAAAGCCATTGGCACTCTCCCACAGGTGGATCAGTATAATGTTGTGTCTCAATGAGATACTTCTGGCCTCTCCTGCTGCTGCGCAATAGGCTGAACGTCAATGTTTGTGCATCCAATCTGCATGAGCTGGAAGGCTGTCGGCGTGTTTCTCTCGTTTGACTTGTTGTGCTTCATTGTTGAGGAAGCTGCTCTCGCAGATGTAAGTGCTCAAAATGAAAACCCCTTCTCATTGCGCTTTGCTTGGAAGAGGTCTGACTTTAGTTCGCAAAGGTTTCTCACTGACAGCAGCAGGGGGCGGGGAGACAAATCATTTGTTGCTGCAAGATGTAGGAAAGGGTTCTTGAATGGCTGCTGCAGTGTTTCTATGTCAGCTTTGTACTTGAGGGATGTTTTCTTGCATTCTGACAACTTTCCGCATCTTTTCACAGGCAAGAGAATGTGCCACGTCTGAATGATCGGATGGTTCTCCCAACAGGTCCAAATGGAGAAATACGTACATGGGTGCAAAGAGATTGAATACAGTTTGGCTTCTTTCCTTCAACTGCATATTCATGTGATTGATATTGAAGGTAATTTCTGAAAGAACATCTGAAAGACTGAGTTTACTGCAGTAAGCACTTGCATCATATGGAATGGTGTTCTCCAAGAACACTGGGATGTCAGTGCAAAGTGCAAAAAAAACCTCTCAAAGTGCTTCCTGCAGCTCATCCATCTAATCTCAGTATGAATCTAAAATTCCCCATAAGCGGTGGTCACTATACCCTTAACTACCTATGATGAAGAGACTTGTTCCTCTCTTGCATGAGATTGGTAACCTTGGTCACTAATTAATGACATAGTTGAAGTTTATTATTATTATGTATCTGGGCGCACAGGGCCTCTTGAATGACATACCAATTTTACAAAATAATTTGTTGTTGATATTGAGCAAGCAACAAAGATGCTATTTTGGAGAAGTCGGGAAGAGATAGATAGATAGATAGATAGATAGATAGATAGATACTTTATTAATCCTGCAGGAGGATTTCTTTTTCCTACAGCAACATTTAAACGTGCAGGTAAGCAATACAATATACATCATTCACAATGTATACAACAAATATAATAGAATATTACATTGATTAACAAAGCAAGCAAAACATTAGTATAAAGATGTACACCAGTGTTATAGTTCAGTGGGCAGGAATGCTCTCCTGTATCTGTCCTGTGACAGCGGAGCTGGATGAGCCTGTTGGAGTCAGGGCTCCTCTGGCCCGGCAGGAAGTGGTGTCCAGCCTGGTCCGGGTCATCCAATATGGATAATCTTTTTTTTTAGTGATGTCCTCTTCACCATTTTTTCTAGACTGCCCAGTCTGCAGCCAATGAAGTACTTTTAATCATGCATGACTTGTTGGTTTAAAAGAAAAGTGTGGGACCAGACAGACCGTTTCAAAGTTCTTAGCATTGTCATTATTTTCAAAACTTTTAGTAGCCGTCTGTGTTATTACGAATTCCACTGCTTTTCTTGGCCAGACCTAATCAGCGGGGCATTAAAGTGCTCGACTTAGAAAGGTACTGCTAACCGGATTTTCTCAGGTCCGCTGACCGGTCCAATTGGCTATCCTGACCCTAACCTCTCAAGGTGAATGTCTAACCTTATACTTTGTGGCCAACTAGTTTTTCGGCACATTTTACACATAGGGCTGTCTTTTCTTGAAAGGGTCTGTTCCTTGTGTACTCTGTCTCCTCGGTGTCTACTGTGTCTTCTCTGTCTCTCCTGGCTCCTTGATTGTTTAATTCCCAGCACCTGCCCTCAGCCACTCTTGTCTCGTTAGTGTCTGATGTCGTACACCTGTTTCCCCCCCTATATATTGTGTCAGTCTTTCCTTTGTTACCCTGATCCTGCCTGCTTTGACCCTGCCTGCCTGCCCTGAACCCCGAGTTCCTGCCTGCCCCTTTTTGAACTTTGTTGTTTTTGTTTGTAATCTGTTTTTGCCTCATTAAAGAGCGCCTTTTGTTATTTATGTTTCGTTCTCTGCGCGTGAGCTTCTGCACCTCGCTACCAGTCACGTAGCCGTGACATTTCTGTTTCCTGTTTTGTGTAGAAGACGTGGTGTTAGTCTATTTTTCTCTTCTGGCTGGTTGTGTCTCTTTGTGTCTCTTTGTTGTGTGTTGTTGAGGAAGAGGCCTGGCTAGACCAAGACGAGACCATCTGCAAGCCTGTAGCCAGGCAACGTTTGGCTGCAGGCTTGTAATTCAAGTGAGCGCCTTCCCTCAGTGGACATTGTGATTACAGTTGGGATCTGCAGTAAATGTGGTCAAATGACACGCTTGATTCAAACAACTGTGCAACCAACCAATCTATTGATATTTGGTTATTGATATTTGTTTGCCCCCACTATGAAGTCACTTAAAGTTTCTTTAAAGTTGCATTGATTTTGTTTTAATTTACAACAGGGTTCAGTCTCATTTCCAGCATTGGGATGAAGCTCTTTTCTTTAAAAACACCAAAACAAAGCTTTGATCAAATCATTGAATGCCAGTTGTTGTATGTTAGCAACTAGCGTTGAGCTAACAAGACACACATCCGCCTAATAAGATAAGATGGTCCTTTAATACAGCTTGACCTCCAGTAGAAATGCTTGAATGGGAACACAGAATGTCCAAAGTTTTTGAAAACTAATGAAATATAAAGTGTTTAAACTGTCACCAAAAAGACAAACGAAATAGGTAGAGTTCTTGTGAGAAGGAAGTTAAAGAAAAGGCTTGCACAGTTGATGGGAGAGAACAACAAAGCCTTTACTATAGATTTTTCAACGAATCGATCCCGGTGCAGGGTGGTGAATAACAACGGCCAAGCGAAGGAAGGCCCTTGCAGCGTGGGTGAGACGCTCCCTTGCCATTTTGTCTTTACTGGGTTTTGAAATAGAGGACCTGCCAATTTTTTTTTCTCAAGTTAATCTTGAGAAAGGTGGAATCATTTTGTCACCATAAAAGGGACAAATATAAACAGGTATAAAATGTAGTAACAGGTTCGTCTTTCAATCAGGGGGTTGGAGGTTCAATCCCCACCCTAGTCGATGTGTCCTTGAGCAAGACACTTGACCCAGAGGTGCTCCATGTAGCTGCGTCTACGGTGTATGAATGTAACAGGATTGTAAGTCGCTTTGGATAAAAGCGTCAGCTAAATGACATGTAATGTAATGTAAATGGGAAGGGCTTGATACCTGTATTAGATACATTCCTATTATGATACCGATGCTGCTAACTGGTATCAATCCAGTTCAGTTACTGGTGCCGCTTCATGACAAACTTAATGTGACTATAGAGGAGCAATAGAGCAACAGATAGTTGTAAGCTAATAGGAATAGATAACTTTACTTTAGCCTACGCTTCAAAATAATGCAAGCATGGCGTACGTGCGATCGGCCTTGAGGTCATGTCCTGCAAAATAAAGAGGGGAGAGTCGTCTTCAGTCTTTGACCAATAATAGCAATATAATTGATGACAAAGCACATTAAGTAACATTAAGTGTGTGTGTGTGTGTGTAGAGTGATTTTATTTTTCTTCAGTAAACTGTTGAAATTCAGATAATAGACTAATAGTAATTTAAACACCTATTAAACTACATCCTTGGACTCTATTCTCAAGAAATAGATGCAGTGCCACTAACAAAGGCTATGAAGCGATGAGGTCCCTTGATATAATGACGGTTACCCTGACGGAGGGTGAACTTCACGTTATTCTGAGAGAAACACTTGAACTGATCTTGGGGTGGACATGTTAATCAATCTCTGTTTTGTAATTCTCAAATTGCAAAAGCTGCTATTAAAGCCCCACTATGTAGTTTTCCCCTTGTAGCGCCCCCTTCAGGTATTTAACGTTTACTTCAGTGTCGTAAATACCCAGTTACGATAGATCAGGTGTCGGGAACCTCTGGCTTTCGAGCCTATATGGCTCTTCCGGTGACGCATATGGCTCTTTTGAGTTTGAGTTAAAAAAATTAAATCTCCGCCCGCCCCCCTGTAACTTTCTCTATCCTCCAGATTACAGCAGAAGTAATGTCAGGTCCCTTTCTTAAAGACGTCTTTGTTCTTTTATTAAACTAAACGTCCGTTATTGATCGTCTCCACAGCAGCATGTCATTCTGTCTCTACGTGTCGCGGAGCGGAGCTAATAAAAAGTCACCTGCGAGCGTGCACGGGCACTATGTGACGTTGCGTAATCACTGCCAGAAAGCAGGTCGAAGTACGACCGGGCGGCTACAAAATCTTACATAGTCGGGTTTTTAGCCCACAGACCCCCGATGGCAGTGGCGGAGGCGCAAATCGCCATATTAAAAGTCATTGTAGCTCATTGTAGCTGTTATTTTAAGGTAGGAATTGTTACATAGTGTCGCTTTAAAGGAACAATGTTTGTTGTCTTGATAGCTACGCCGTGTAACCAACCTGAGCGGTGGAGACACTTTTGCCCCGTGGTCTTCACATGCACAGACGCTCCATGTGACATATGCGAGTGGGAGTAGATGAAGAAAACAACTTTTAAAATGCTTCACCACGCAAAGCTTTGAAGCTCACACAACTGCTGTGTGAAAATGACCAAGGGCAAGGGTGGGTTTAAGTGCAACCCACATGTTTACATATTACATTGTTGCAAAAGTAGCTTAGCAAAGTCTGCCCTGTGCTTCTTGACCACGGTCTGGAACAGATGCAGGAATGATTTAACAACAAGGCTTTGAGTTCTCTAAATATTTTAATTGGAGTGCTGGAGCTATAGTCGGTCAGCACTTTTGTTTGTTAAAATACTGATAGAACCAGTGTTTGCCAGGCCTGTTGTTCTGCAATGCTTTTTGTTTTTAATTTGAATTAAGTCATACTAATCGTAATACGTGTTTACAAGGCTTGACGTTAAAAGTTATTAAATTCTACTGTGATTGATGGTTTACATGTTTTGACAGTTCAATATCTAAATAACGATCTAATTTCATCATGATATGTCGGTCTGGCTTCAAGAAGGAGTTTATATGTTGACTGTATCCAAGGTTGCATTGGTCATACTATAGATTAATTAGTTGCTTGTGTATCATGAATAATGTAGTCGTTTTGTGCAGTTGCATTCTGAATTGCACTATTGATATATAAAGAGATGGTAATTAGATTATTATCCTGTATTTACTGCACATTGTATATGAGTATATTATCCAACTATTTCCATTCACTTTGCTAACGTTACCCCTGTCTTCTACTCATTTGAACTTGTCCACAGAACGCACACAACCATGTGTTCTTGGTTGTGTGAAGCTTACACATTTGTCATTATGAACAGCTAGACATCGGAAATGATGATTAAACACGAGGCAAACTTAATTGCGTTCTATAAATGACTGAATGAATGACGTGGGATACCAATATCAGCGGTAATATTTACCAAGACATGTGGGGAGATAATTCCAGCTGGAGCTGAAATTCCCTTTGTTCAGGTCCCATCGCTTTAGCCTTTACAGCCGATTCATGTTAACCTCACACTAATCACTGATTCACACTGAGTTAAGTTGAGCTGCTTAGCTTTTGCTGTTTGGTCTGTGATGTACAACATGAGATGTTTGTCATTTGGAAATAACAATCAGATGTTTTTGGTACTTTAACTTCAAGAGTAATAACTAAAATCAATGGGTGGAGGAGGCTGATGAAGACCCATTGCTCCTAATGTATAGATGATAACTCCTGTTGCTCTCCTCTGCCATCATCTTTGTTCACACAATGTTAAAAGGTCGTATGAAAAATGCATGAGTGTGGCTGGAGGATCTCACTACTCGTGCGTGTGGAAGTGACTGTGTACACAGTGTCTTGCTCTGTCAGTGACGAGGAAGGATCTGAACAGGCAAGCAAAGGCAGTTTGCGGCTCCTAAGGAAGCACCCACATTATGTTTTAAAGGTTGACAGGAAAGTTGTGGGTTTTCATTGAATCGAATATCTCATGTGGTCTTCACATGAACATGTCAGCTTAAAATGCTTAATATTACCGTAGAATGTTGAAAGTTGGTGGTATTTGTAACAAACCAGTTGATTGCATTAAGATGTCTTATTGAACTGAAACGGATTGAAAGCACAGAGGCATGTATTTTTCTCTTTTTTTCTGTTTATTACTAGTTTTGTACCTTGCCTTTCACCTTAAATATCAATGAATAATTACTATACTTTTTGAAACACTTGATGTTACTGAAATAAAGTAGCATCTATTTTTATAATCCATGCAAACAAGGCAACGCTGACGGCAGCCAGACGCATTGATGTGTAAATGTATAATACGGCCATTACGTTCCCTAATCCTTTCTCCAGTGGTCGTGTGAAACCGTTGCTCGGCCGATTCAGCGAGCTTGAAGCCCTGCTGACCGACATGAACATTAAGCCACGCAGCATCGACGCTGTCCTGTTGGACGCCGGCTGCTCCTCCATGCAGATGGACCAGGCGCAGAGAGGCTTCTCCCTCAGTAAGGACGGGCCCCTGGACATGAGGATGGATGGAGAGAGGTAAGAGATTTAGCAAAATACAGTAGATGTGTATGAACAAAAATGTTATTAACATTGCTACATTAACAAAGCTGTCATAAAAGTACATTTTTACTTAATTTGAGTAATACACAATGGTTGGAGCTGCTGGATAATTAGAGTTATTGGTGCCTTGAATTGCTTCAGGGCTCATTGGATCAGTAATGTTGAAGTGCAGCTCATAAAACTTTATGTTGATTAGCCTTTTTCTAAAATTTGAATAAGTGAAAAGTGAAATTATCTGAGGTGAATTATATTTTTAATAAACAATAATTGTTATTTGGAAACCTACGCTGTTCTAGCAAGCAACCTCTTGTGTGTGGAAACAGCTTTTCTTCCTTATAAGCAGAGGCAGAATTAGTTTTTTGTCAATTTTAAGCATGATTGGGTTTGTGAACATTAAATGTTATAATACACTTTAAAGCAGAGACAGAGCAATAAATCAGCTAGCCAATAGATGCATATTTCAATTATTTCCTATTTGTCTATACACATAATGGGCCCACAAGTAACACAACATGCTAAAGATTAATATTTGGAAAAAGACGTCATTATCATTTCACAAATGTTATTTTCATCTGTGATATGTCACATTTAGTACATATTTTTTCTATCAATTTTTCTATTATGAATCCTCATCAAACATGTGTTGTTCCAGATAAGTGTGCATGTAAATGAATTAGTATTTGTTGATGTATCATAAAACTGAATTATAGAGTGTTATGATGCATCAAGCTGTAAGTGTTTGCAATTTTTCCTTTGAATTTACAATATTTGCAATAAGACTGTACGAAAAAATTCAACCTACCATGAGATTTATGTAAAAGATAGATTGATATATACAGAGTTAGATAAATATAAATGTTTGTATAGATATGTTTTGCAATGTAAAGCTTCTTGAATGTTTTCATAAATATATATGAATCACTTTACAAGGTCAACCTAATGTGCAAAGCCTTGAGGCTATTGCACAAGCTGCACCTCTCTTTTCATTTCCTCACAATCATTCTATTCACAACTGTCGGCCATAAAGGATTTCAGCTGTATCTCAGAGTTGTCAGAATTCGCCGCTGTCAGCAAGGACGTGACGTCAAGCAGCTTAATTGGCTCCTCTTTGTGCGTAGGTACCCCGACATGCCCTGCGCTGCTGACGTCGTGAATACCTTAGATCAACAGGCTCTTGCATCCATCCTCACCGCGTACGGGGAAGAAAGACACGCCAGGAAAATAGCGGCAGCCATTGTGAAGGCACGCCGCGTCAACCCCATCACCCAGACACAGCAGCTGGCCAGCGTGGTGGCAGGTAGCTACACACTATCCTGATTAATTCCCCCGCAGCATTCGAGAGGCTGCGAGGGGAAATAAAACACAAGTGGAGTTATTAAGGTTGTCTCCCCGTGGGACGTATTTGTCTCAGAAAATTACATGGACTGTGACCTTAGTCAGTATCCTCTCTCTTGCCTCTGTTTGGGTGCCTTTCTTCCACATCTTCTGTCGAGGGAGCTGAGACAAAGACTGAGCTGGAGGTGGCTGCAACAGAATGTGGCTCAGGACTTGAAAGCCTCACACACAGGAACACATATCTCTATATCTCTCTCTCTCTCTCTCTCTATTGCTTTCTCACTGACTGTCTGTGTCTCTATCCATCTCTCGCTCTTTCCTTCCATATTGCTTTTTTTGTGTTATTTCCCCTCATCTTATCCCCCTTTTCTCTGCTAACAAATATACACACACACACCTGACACAAATACAAACACCCACACACCCACACACTCACACACATGACACAGTCGTGCATAAAGCCCGGATCACACTGTTTGTCTTCACTGATTGTTTTTTCTTTTAGCCGTGTGTTTGTAGATTTGAGCTGCTGAATGAGTGAGATGTTATTGCACAGAGCAGCATGTGCGTCAGTGTCACCCAGGGAGAACAGGTGTGAGTAAGAGCAGCTGTTTGATATTTCTTGAAGAGCAAAGCAATTCACCATGGATGTCTATTTGAAACAATCCAAGAGGTTTTCATTTAAGAAAGTCTCATAAGATCTCTATGAACGATTGTGATATTGATGCTGTCCGGAGAAATGACGGGGATGGAAGGAACTAGTGGCTTTTGCATTTTATTATAATAATTTTGTTTAGCTTATCTTACCTCATTCCACTGCATGAAAATGCAGAATTTTCTAGATGAAAACAACAACATAGTGTAGAAAGACGGTCTTGCTTTTGAACATGTATGTGTTTGCATCAGCAGTGACCGGGTGGTCATATTGCGTTTAGTCCTTTACAAGACCATGGCTTTGGAGATGTATGCACACCTGGAGACACATCGAGTAATTCTCTACTGAGTGAAAAATCTGATAACTGAACATTATTTGGGCGACAGCATAAGCAAATGTTGGCTAACAAGTTATCGCCGCAGGAACGGCTCACAAGTCATATCTAACCGGTTTTAGTTTATTCCTCTTTACAAAAGTGACTCCTAAAATATACAACACTACAGTTTCAGCTATATGTCTCGATTAGACTACCGGATTTTCATCACAAAAGTTAAAAATGTTAAAAAGTTAAGACTTAAAAATGTAGCATAAAAACACATCAACATGGTTACAGGCAGCCATGGAAACACATCCGTGTAATACAGCTTTGGAGGTAACAGAAAAATCCCAGAGCCATTAAATGTTGTTGTTGTTGTTGTTGTTGTAAAGATGCTTGAAAAGCCTCAAATGAAAAGCAGAGCAGCTTTGCAAAATTGTAACCAACATCTTACTGAAAGGAATGTTTGTTTACTTTGCTGAAAGCTGATGGCAGGAGTCAAGTGAGCTAGATTTAGCTACATTATGGCACTGAATGCATTCAACACAACAACCCTGTGTGTGTGTGTGTGTGTGTGTGTGTGTGTGTGTGTGTGTGTGTGTGTGTGTGTGTGTGTGTGTGTGTGTGTGTGTGTGTGTGTGTGTGTGTGTGTGTGTGAATAGCTAGTGGGTAGGACATGGATGCTTTGATTTAGAGGTACCAACAAACTGTGTAATGTTAAGTCTGACCCTGGGCAACAACATTAAAGCGGGTTTGGTGATCTACTTGAATTAATTCAACATTAGCACATCAGGTTTCACTGGCAATTTAAAATGCATTCAGAAAAACAGAACCTGTTGCAGAGTTCCATAAGATGGAAACAAAAGCATCAATTGTGTTTGCTATTGAAACACTTTAAATCCATCCAGCCAGCCAGCTATCCTCCTCCACTTCTCCAGGACCAGTCGAGGGTATTCCAGACGTTCCGTTTCCCACCACGTTTTCCACTCTTCATTTACCCAAAGTGTTCCAAGGCCAGACAATAAGTGTCATGTCCCCAGTGGATTCTGGGTCCACCTCGGAGCGTCTTGCCAATTGGAAATGCCTGGAGAAACTCTAAAGGGATGCCCTAGAGAGATCGAGTGATGCTTCCTGGAGGAACCTTTTTCTGGGCACGTTCAACTGGTAATGGGCCCGTGTAATACCGTCTCAGTCTCAAGTGTTTTAAGAAAATAAATGTGGTGATGTGGACTAAATGAATATCGGCTACAAGCTGATTTCTAATTTTCTTCTTCTTTTCTTCTTTTAACAAAGAGGCATGTTTTGCACTCAATCAAGAGTCAATGGTAGATTATTGCATGATTACAAACCAAGATTCAGAACCACCCACTATGAGAGGACATGTAAATAAATTACACAGTGCAACTTTCTGGTCAAACAAAGCACATTTCCGATTTTTGGTGATGCCGCTTCATTCTCATCAGTCGATTGTTGGCCAAAATAAACATTTTAACTTGAGCACATTTTTTAATTGCTTGTGCCACCTCAAACCAAGTGTTTTCAGCATCCTCCTGTTTCACTTATTCTGCTCCTGCTTTCTGTTCGGCCTGTGACCCCAGAGGACCAAACGCTGTCATCTTATTGGAGAATATCGTTGTTCCCTTGCCTTTGTCAGTGAGCACTACAAACATCAAATATAGCAATTTAAGATGAAACGTAACCCACAGGTAGAGTACTGAACTCTGTATGTTGTCCTATGTCACAGTGTACATTCACAGTGCTGTTGTCTGTCCACATCCTCATCTCTTCTTTCCTCCATGGATGTGTCCGTAGGACCTTTGAAGATGAATTAGAGAGCGTGCACATGGCTTGGTGAGGCCAGAGCAGGGCTGGTCCTGGTATTGATTGCAGTGTGAGTCACACTGTGGGCTGGTTAGTGCAGGAGGAGAGAAATGCCACATCACTCACTTCTCTATTTATTGCCGCTTCTCTTCGGGTCTATACAGGTGTCTAATTGTTCATTTGTCTTCTGTGTGGGGGTTATGAGTTGGTCACGGTGAACTCAACTCGTCGCATATAAAGCTAATGTGTTCCCAACTTTAATGTGCAGCAACGTTTTTATATATTTTCAGTTTGAGTTCTGGCCTTGAGCTTTCTTTAAATGAGCTGTGATGAACATGTATATGGCAGCAAACGACTAATTATTGTGGCAAGACACAAGGAAGTAATGTCCGCCTGAGCAGAGAATGAAGTCGCTCTCTCTTTGGTGCGTGTTGTTATTCAAGCTTCTCCTTGCTTTGTTGACATAGCCGGGCCGCCCCGCACAAGCTTTCAGTGCATGTTAGTTCATGTACTGATCTGCTCTTCTCTCATATGGAGGATACACCTAATAACTAATAATGTCGTCCCAACCGAGGGAGACGGTGCCGGGCCCCGGCCTCCGGTTCCCCGGCCTCCGGTTCCCCGGCCTCCGGTTCCCCGGCCTCCGGTTCCCCCTCAGTCAAACACGATAAGCTGTGTCAGCGCTCTCCTCTTGGTTTTCACCGCCTGCGCTGATCGCTATAGTAACAATGAGTCGCCATGTTGAGAGCCCTTGAGAGGCATGAAATGCTCATATCTTGTACCTTAAATGTCCACATTAAGTGACCTTTTTGTACTCGATTCCTCATGCACTCTGCACCCGGTGTGTTATTCATCAAACAGGTGCCCAAGTCTGTAAGTGTTCTCTTAACTGTGCATGCGTTTGGAGGATCACTGATATAACTGGATGAGATGTGAAGAGATTTGTATGTAAAGTTCCCCTTCTCCAAAAGGCCAGTGCTAATTGTTCAGTAGTAAAGAAAAGTTTGGTGTGGGATAGAAACATAAATCTTTTTTATTTTATCGAAAGCAAGACTGAGTTCACCAGTCTGACGGCAATCATTTAAAAACAAAACAATATTTGGGTATTTTTAAACATTAATCGTGGCATTGTCATCAAACTTGGCATTCCTCGAGCTGATGGTTCAAGAGAGGCATTTGTCATTTACCTCGAAACTGTAGGAAGGCATCAACCACATCAAGCACATCAACACCATCAACACCATCTCCTCCCTCCATCTGCTCCGCATGGAGCCTCAGATGGACCAGCCGCTCGCTCTTCACTATTACATTGGCTCGTGTGTATTTTGCAATAAGGTTATGAGGAGAGTTAAGTACTGCACATAATCATAAAATAAAAACATTAATTTGATCTGAAATCTGAAACTGGTTATGAAAGTGAACGTTACAAATGCTACCAAACCCGTCAGCGTTTTAATATGAATGTAGTTAAACGTGCACTACGGTGAAGGTGGCACTCATATCATTTTCTTTGATTACTTTATTTAATTGACAGATGTATAAAATCTGTGAGTTACTCACAAAGAATGATACAAAAGCTCCACTTTAAATATTATGTTTCCAGTGATGTAATAAGTCATTCAACATGATAAAAAAAAAGACTAAATTGACTAAAATACTCTTCGACTAAGACCGACAAGACTGATAAGCCGACTAATGGTCCAAGGCCCTCTCCCTCGGTGGAGCTGAAACTAGCAAATAGAGCAAAGGAAATTTTATAAATTTGCAATGTTGTGTGTTTGAGTTAAATCTGATTTGAATTGTGCAAAGTGAAAACAAGGTGAGTGAATTTGTAGCTCAAAGCAAAGACGTCCTGCTTCAGTTCAATCATCAACTCGTCTTGTTTTTTCACTGTTCTTGTGTTTAGATCTCATTGTCAATTTGTTATTAAAGTTGTAAATATGTTCAGCCTCTCCTGCACATTTTAAAACCACTTTATTGTTTCCTGAGCTGGCGACGGCTGTTACGAAAGCCTTCATGTTTTCTCACTGTCCACATATCTGGTTCATTCTCATTAACGCAATATCTCAGGAATGCCTTGAGGGAACGTCAACGTCAACTTGCATTCAAGGTCAAAGCTCACCGGGACCTCACAAAACATATGTTTGACCACAACTAAAGATTTCATCGGATAATTCTGACAATTTCTCACACATAACTAAAAGGATGAAATGGTAAAGTATTGACATTTTGGACAGCCATGAGTGTAAACTGCAACATGATTGAATCACAAGGCAGTACTACTAGTTCTGTTTAGGTTGAGCACCCGGTTATCACGCTGCCCACTCACTCTGCCCATCTCTGTCTCTAGGATCATTTCCTGCAGCTGTCCTCTATGCACGTAAAGACCGACTCCACAGACCTGCACACGTGGCCACTAAGACTTTCCAAGCGCTGCGTATCTTCGTGAACGACGAGCTAAACGAGCTCCATGCGGGGCTGCGTGCTGCCCGGGCGCTACTGACACCTGGAGGACGTCTCTGCGTGATCACCTTTCATTCGCTAGAAGACAGACTGGTAAAACGATTCCTCCAGGGAGATGACTTGTCCAATCTAGATCAGTATCACTTCAGCCCGAGAAAGCGAGGCGCTGGGAAGGAAAAACTGGTGGATGAAAAAAGAGATGGTGGAATAGTTGATTGGGTTCCTCTGCGAAGAAAAGTGATCACCCCAGAAAGGGACGATGTCCAAGAGAATCCTCGAGGACGCTCCGCTAAACTGAGGGCAGTACTCAGATGTTAATGATCTAATGACAATTATGAGAGAACCAACATTTTCTTTTTTTCCATCAAATCTTTTTTGAACTTTTTTCTAGAGTAACTTTTTACAATTGATACTCAAAGCTAGTTCAGTGAGAGGCCTATATGAATTTACACAGTTTGAACCTTAACATGTATGTATGTATTTATGTATCTATATATATATTTGTGTGTATATATATATATATATATATATATATATATATATATATATATATATATATATATATATATATATATATTTGTGTGTGTGTGTATATATATATATATATATATATATATATATATATTTGTGTGTGTATATATATATATATATATATATATATATATATGGCAGCAGTCTTTCTCTATTTTTGCCTTCCTGAGAAGCCTCATGAGAGCCTGTGTGATAGCTGGTTAAACGTTGAACTTGTTATACCCAGGTAAAAATGTGTGAACTTTGTGTTGTTGGCTTTTGTATTGTTGTACTCTAAAAGTTTGACAATTTATGTTTACAAAAAATATATTTATTTTACAATGCAAACACCTCAGGTCAGATCCAGCACTGTAATGGTACTCTGTATGATACTGTGTTTGAGTATTGAAATAAGACTCTGATTGATGTGCTATTTTAATAAATAAGATGTTCTTGAATTGCCAATGTTTGACAGCATATTAGGTTGTTATTGCAGCTAAATATAAACAAAACCAAAAAATAAAATGTCTCATTGCCGTCAGTATTTCCCTGAACCTCCCTTGATGAGTTGCTGAGGCGAAACCTCTACTGTACCATATGAATCAGTAATGCCTCTAAATACTGAATGACGCAAGTGTCAGAAGTGCTGCTGAATGAGCTGGGTGGTTGTTCTTCAGTGTTCCTTCACCTTCAACTGTAAACGGATGAGGTGTTTTGATCTTTACTATTTGACTGTGACTAATTGTAATTGCTCCATCAAGATTATTAACACATTTTTTTCTTCTGTCTCAGTTAAATGCACTCTAAATTTACCCTCTTCTCGTTACCTTGGGAACTAAAGTAACGTTTAACTAAAATGATGTTCTGTATGAATCTACAATTCAATGATGCTATATTGTGAGTTTAAATGTCTTTCCCTTTTGACGTCAGTGGATGTGAAATACGTCGTGACATCATCGTTTGCATACTTTTTGAATTTCACTAAAATCTTACTGAAAACAACTTCATTTCACACTGACGTGTCCATATACAAGTAAAACAACAAAGAAACATGGGAAAGATAACCACTTTTTTAAAGTTCTGAAAGGTTCATTCTCAATGTGGTCGTTGGTACTCATGAAGGACGTAATGCTGTCGCGTTAGGTGTGGTGCTAAGAGTTATAGCGTTATACAATCTTCTGAACACTAATTCAACTTTTACAACTCGCCACACATACAATACCTGCAGCAAAGGTGTTTGAAATTCAGATTTCATAGAAATATTTCAGAATACTTGCGTTAAGTTATTGCCTCATAACAGTAACATCTTAAATATGTGTTTTGAATGAGTCTGCTTCAGTTTAAGATTGAAGAATATGGGAGTGTGGAGTTAAAAAGAAGTGAGAGCTGCGCTCGAGGCGGCACCCAAATCTCCAAAGGAACCAACGGCGGGGCTGAAGACGATTTAGAAAAAAAGATATCTCTGATTCTGCGGCATCGATTTTCATCCTTTTTTAAATACTGTACATCATGAATGATGACATGCTAAATTCAGTTTATTTGTATAGCCCATTGCTTTACAATCTGTACACATCCCTGTCCCAAAACCTCACATCGAACCTCAAATCAGTGGAGAGACAAGTGTAAAGGTTCTTATTGTGATATTCTAAACATTATTATAGCAGTAAACAACTATTTTCTTTATAAATATATATATCTTTATTCCAGACGCATGGGTCCATAAAACAACAAACTCAAATACAACAACAATATATAAAATACAATACGAGGACACCGGTCCAGCCATTGCAGCCAAGAAGTCACTCGGGATTAAAAAATATACATTATATAACATTTGTTCCATTGCTTCCAGAAACAAGACAAATACCTGGTATCACTCAGTGCTGGGTCAGCCAAGGCTTTTATAACTACATTATCTGAGACACTCAGTCGACTTTTATATTTATACATAAAATTCCTCAAAACAGCATGAAAAGTGGGAGCATTCTGGCTCACAAACATCTGACTAGTGCTTGTCCATCTCGGAAGTTTGAGCAGGATTCTGAAAGCATCATTAAAAGCCACCTGAATCTTTCTCATTTTCCCTTTACACAGGTGGGCTGCATACAGAGGAGTGCAGTAGGCTCTAAACAGAGCAGTTTGAACGTCTTCTGTACACATGTGAAATGTACGTGCCAGCATGTTGGCTTGTGCATACAGTTTGCAACACTGCCGCTTCACATCGTCTTCATCACTGAGGTCGTTCCTGATGATGTGACACAAATACCTGTATTTCTGAACCTCATTTAGCTCCTGGACTCCCAAAAAGAATGAAGAAAAATGTTGCTTCTGATCCTCCCTGGTTTTAGCTATCATGATAACACTCTTTTTGTAGTTGAACTCAATATCATAGTGCACCCCATACCTTGAGCATACTCTAAGCAATTGCTGTAAACCAGCGCTATAAGGAGACAGGACCACTAAGTCGTCAGCGTAGATCAGATGGTTAATGAGACTTTCCCCCACCATACATCCTGTCTTACACTCTTAATTCTTTAGAGAGGTCATCCTGTAAGGATCTGTTCCTTGTGTACTCTGTCTCCTCGGTGTCTACTGTGTCTTCTCTGTCTCTCCTGTCTCCTTGATTGTTTAATTCCCTGCACCTGCCCTCAGCCACTCTTGTCTCGTTAGTCGTTACTGTTTGATGTCGTACACCTGTGTTTCCCCCTCTATATATTGTGTCATTCTTTCCCTCGTCTCCTGTCGGATTTTTGTCTATGGTTGTCTTTTTCCCGTCGTCCTGTCTTTCGGCTGTTATCCTGGTCCTGCCTGCCCTGAACCCAGAGTTCCTGCCTGCCCCTTTTTGGACTTTGTTGTTTGTAATCTGTTTTTGCCTCATTAAAGAGCGCCTTTTTTTTATTTAAGTTTCGTTCTCTGCGCATGAGCTTCTGCACCTCGCTACCAGTGACGTAGCCGTGACACATCCATATAGAGATTAGAAAGTGCAGGAGACATTATTCCACCTTTCAGACACTATTTGTCACTAGGAAGGGTACAGATACACTCTCACCCCATTGAACTCGCATGGTTTGACATGCATACCAAAAGGATACCAAAATCCTAATCAAAAATAGTGGTACCCCTCGCTCTTGTAATTTGACGAACAATTTGGATTAATTCGATCAAACATTTTTTGGTGTTATGTCTCCTGTACTTACTAACAACTTCCTTCAGTGCATATATACATAAGTCTGTGCTATGTTTATTTTTAAAACCAAATTGATTATCAGTGGTTAAAATGTAATCTTGAAGCCTAAGAGGATTTGTTCTCATAGTTTAGAAAGTATACTGGCCAGAGCAATTGGTCGATAATTGTCAATGCTGGATATTTTACCGGTTTTATTTTTGATTACTGGCACTAACAACACAGTGAGCATAGAGTCAGGAAGTACGCCGTGCATTAAAGATACAGGGGGGATATGTTTAGCTCAGCAGAGGCCCCACTAACTAGCTCATTTCCGCTGGTTAGCATCCACGTTCCAGTTGGCTCCGCTTCACTCTGTTAGCTTTGTGTGCACACAACAACTTTATTGATCTTATAAAACAGCCATTTACAGATACGTCACTTTAAAAAGTAATACTAGCGTCATTAATTTTTTTTATCAAAGACATTTAGTTTAATGCAGAACTTTTCCTTGTGAGCATTTCTTTCATCGTTTTACAGTTTTTATTCACTGAGTATTTTTGACGTCATGGATCAATGTTTAATTTCTGGCTCAGATATTCAGTGTGTTATTGTAACATTGTCTCAGATTAGGACTCATATTTGATCCAAGAAACTGACTCCGTCATAGGCCAATTGAATATCCAGTGTAACCAGTGTGTATCAGGGTGGACAAAGGCATGTACATATACCAACATACACATTATAGTTAGTTAGTTATATAGTTGTTTTTATTTATTTTTTGATGTTTTTGTCTATAACTCTAAAACAACGGATGTTGGCTTCTCGATGCAGGAGAAGATGATAAGTCAGGAAAATCTGTGATTATAAATTATTGTTATCTATGACAGCGAATTCTCAATCGCCATGGAAACAGTAACCTCGGTTAACAGTAAATGTACTGTGAGACAATGCTATGCTATTATTGTAGACTTGGATCAATCCAAAAATAGACGAGCAGGTACGTGGCTAATCGCTCCTGTTGTTGAATCCCGTCTCTGTGACGGCAGTCCGAATTAACAGGGTGTTTGATTCAAGGCGCAATCATTCACAGGCTCAATAAATGCCGCTACCGACATTGAACTTTTATTAATAAGAAATTCAAGAGTGTCCAACCCCTAATATTTCTGCTGTATTTTATTTCTTTGTATCAATTCACTATTGTCTTCACCTACAATCCCATCTCTAACACAAGAGGCACAGGGCCAGATACCTTGCAAATAAACAAAGTTTGTGATTTTCATGAATGGAATGACACTTTAGTGTCAATATATGAATAAAAAGGTATCTAGTGTTCTAAGTCGGCATATTCAGCCAAGTACTGTGATTCTAGACAAATACGAGCTACATGTACTTCACTTGAGTATTTCTATTTCATGCAGCTTTATACTTTTATTTTATTTCATCAAAGAGGGAAATATTGCACTTTTCACTCTACCAAATTGATGGCTTAAGTCAGGCCTATTCAACTAGCGGCCCGCGGGCCGGATACGTCCCGTTTGAATTTAACTCTGGCCCGCCAGACTGCCTGCAAATCAGTATAGCTTGGTAAGAAAAAATAAAACTGACGAACACGCTTCTTTTATACATTGAGACATCTGTATGAAGGCAAATCACTGTCAAAATCCGAGAGCGCAAAATTCCATCTCGAGAGCGCAAAGTCGTTCGAATGCAGGACATTGGACATTAATAATACAGTGGAAATGCATTTTTTTTCTTGTGAAATGTTGATATTTAATCATTGAATTTAAATAATAGAGTGAAATCTTTGTGAAATATTTTACAGATTTGAAAAGGATTGTTATAAAAATGCCACAAGACCCACTGAGTCAAAAGTCGTTAAATACAAGGTAAGAAAAAACTCAATGAAAAAGGGCTGATGTCAACGAATCTCATTTGTGTTTTGTGTCTTTAATTTATTCAACTTTGTCTTTGTTCTGTGACTGACATTACTTTTTCTTTGTCGTATATAATAGTGAATGGATATGTCCTCGTCTTTGAATGTTGGTCAGACATAATAAGCTATATGAAGACATCAGTGTGGGCTTTAGGAGACTGTTGTTCAATAACTTTTGACAATTTGTGAAAAAAACGATTAATGAAGTCATTCTTAACTGTCAGATTATTTAATAATGAAAATAATAGTTTGTTGCAACACTATATGTTGGGTAAATAGATGGTTATCATAAGATCAAACATGTATTTTTGTAGCAATAAGAAACAAGAACACAACACCTGAAGAAGGAAATACTGTTGTTCGTCTCAACCACTTACAAAACAGAGCAGTTTTAGGTCTGTGTTGACAGCTTTAAAGAGTCGCTCTGGCTGCCCTCTATCAAATAAAAAACCCAAACACAACTACAACAAAGGCATACACAGACTGTTTATTGTATTTAGAGTTCCATGAGGCCACCAATTCAATCTAAGTGTTTACATTGTTTGTCCTAAACAACTTGAAGTGTGAGGAGGCAACACGAGGTGAGGAGGTTACCGAGGACATTTTCATTTTGAACATAGAATTAGGTTATAGTAGCACAGATAAATACAAATAGTCAAACTGAAGCAAATTTGTGATTTATGATTTTGGGCTAACGACATGAATTGAATTAAATTGAAAAAGAATGAAACACTGTTTTACTCGTTTAATGAGCAAAGTAATGAATGTACGCGAATACCAAAGGTGTCGATTTTTTACTGGATACTTCCAAAACAAATTCTTATTGATCTAATGTTTCATTCTGGTGATTTGAGATGGGATTCGTCATTATTTCTTAATCCAATCATCAGAAGAAAAAATTTACTTGGGACCAGAATAAACACAATTGTAAAACAACTTCTTCTTTAACTATTCTGGGTTGAATAATAAATGTTCTGAGAAAGGTTTACATTTCCCTCGGTCGGTCCTGGTGCCAATTTATGTTGTTTTTGTTCGAGTGGATCTTCTGCATGGTTCTTATAAATGTAAAGATCTGGTCAGGAACATTAAATCCATCTTTTTGAGAATGTAAATGTATTCAATCATCAGAAGTAATTAAACAGGTCTTAACACCCTGCCCTTATTAATTATTTGCATGTAAGATATTTTACATAAAGAAATGTATTAATTGAACATGTATGTATATCTTCAGCTGTATGTGAAGTGTAGATCATTGTAAAGCAAGGTGAAGACATCCCCTTGAACTCTGAGTTGTGGCAATTCTTTTCAAACTTTTAAGATTTCATTGTTTGAATAAAAAAAATTCTGCATATTAACTTATCGTAAAAATGATAATCATTTGCTAACTTTACACCCCACAGCCCCCTTATTAGGGTCCGATAGGGTTTAGGCCGGGGAAAGCAGGAAGATAATGACAACGTAATAGAATAATGTTTACTATCAAATTAAACATTAAAATTCTCCAAACCACAAACACAATTTTATAGTAAAAATAAGAACTTAAGTTTCATATAAATAAGTTGCCCAAAGTCAGCTCACCATCCAGTAGTAACTTTAGTTTTAAAAATTATCATGAGATCCAAGAAAAGAACACATCCACACACATTGCTTCATCACTTTATGCTACCTTTTGAAGTTTAGATGAGAAAAGGCATTTTCCTGCCAAATCTACACGAATGCTATATTTCCATGTATTAAACCCTATTAGGAATATAAAAGTGAAATATATAGTCTGGTACATGAGAAAACTCAAATGACACAGATGGTGCCCAATGTTCCCAAATGCCCATTTTGGAGACCTTGCCAAAACTGTCTTTGCTAACAAGACTCTAATTTGGTTCTGCTTCACTTTTTCAAAGTAAAACCTTGCAGAGATACTCTTCAGCTATTGGGATATGTTGCTGAGGAAGTTTAACACGTTCAGCTCCATCATTCCAAAGAGATAATCAGAAAAATAAGGGATTTATACCAGGCAAACTTGTAACCGTTTTCTTGCCTACAAATGAATGACTGTGCACTACGTCTGGATATTCATCTACTTCTGAGTGTATCTTTTTGTGGCACTGTGACCATTAACTGTCTGTGTGAGGAGAGCCATGCGTCAGCCTGTGGCTCCCCCTCTGCCAGACTGAAGAATGTATGAGTTTCAGTGACTGGGGCGGCCTCAGAAAGCTCATTCTATCCACATCTTTACTCCCCTCCCTCCTACTCTCACTCCCCGCCCATCTCGGCTGCTCCGCCTGCTATAAAAAGACTTGTCATTGGAAAACACTGAGGTCAAAGCCATTTGAATAATTTTTGTGATTGACACAGGGCTTGCAGGTCTCTTACGAAGAAGATCCAACCAACTCTGAAAGAAGACAGCCATGTTGGATAATAGTGCGATAGTGAACAGCCAGGGGCCTTTACTGCATTTTGCTGAATTTCAATTTGGAGTTTAGTTCAAGGGATTGAAGTGTGACATTGAAAACATGAATTATAAGTCCTTCAGCTGATCGCAGCATCTTCGTTATGTCTGACCCATCATCAGAGCACCTCTTGATGTGGTGGTGTACAGGGTGACCTGATGACCAGCTCACTTACTCCAGAGTCTCCAGCTGAAGGAGACATCACCACCTTTCTTTCTTCCAACAACAGCCAATGGTATGTGTGCAATTGTCTGATTGCAAACCCTGCCACAGCCAAGTGGGGGGGGGGGGATCAAGGATGATCAAGTGTAAATTAAAAAATGACATATAGTTTGTTCAGGAAGTTTCATATGGGACTAGTACCTGGATATCTTATCTAAGTAAGGACGATACTGGTAAATGCAAAGTGTCAATGCACAAAACAGAAAACGTTTCAATCAGATCGTCTGGACCACATCTGGATGTGGAGGTATTTATGTTCATATGTGGTCCAGTGGAGCAGAAGTTTCCGTTTAAGATTCAAGGTTCTCATTTGTCAGTTATTGACTAAGTACGTCTCCCTTTCACCAACTTTCTTTGCAAAATTAAATTTTTTTGAGTTAAAGCGACGCTATGTAACTTTTCCCCTGTAGCGCCCCCTTCAGGTATTTAACGTCTGGCTCTCGAGCCATATATGGCTGATCTCCCAGCTGATCTCCCAGCTGATCGATGCGCGCTGCCAGCAGCGCGTCTCGGCAGCCGCAGCGAGCCGTTCAGCCGCGGCATGTCATTCTGTTTGTACTCGTCTCGTAGCGGAGCAAATAAAAAGTCACCTGTGAGCGTGGACTGGCACTATATGATGTTGGTAATCACTGCCAGACAGCAAGTTGACGTACTTCCTGTTCCTCAACCGGAAGTACCGGGCCGGTCCCAACCATCTTACATTCAGCAGTTTTTTAGCCCCCAGACCCCCGATGTCAGTGGCGGAGGAGCAAATCAACATATTAAAAGTCATTGTAGCGGCACAATGTTTTTCAAGCTGTTATTTTAAGGTGGAAAAGTTACATTGTGGGGCTCTAAGCTTTATATATTACTGCTTGATTGTTTTTCTAATTTCTTTACTCATATTTAAATACACTCATTTTTTTCTCAGAAAAAGCATTTGTATTATTTGTACATGTATTTCTTCTTTGTATTTTCTTCTTTGTATTTAATGTATTACTGTTGTTTAAGTTGATCGCACTTGTGTGTTACCCGAGTATGTAATCTTATCTTCGGTAACTATTGCCAACTGTGACATGACCCTCACCTCGCAGGTCATGGCGGCCTTTTCAGAGGCACCCACGTCGCCTAACTTGATCTTCATGTGCCATGTTTGTTGATAAAAAACACCAGCTCTGCAAGCTTATTTCCACATTGGAATTGTGTTATCTAGATACTATATCAAGATGCATAGCACTTGTTACAATGTCTTCATCTTTAAAGGAGAAAAATTAGAATTGTGGTGGTGATCAAATGCATTTATTTAAACATATACTAAGAAATTAAATATCATTCATCTTATTGGACCAATCTTCTTCAATGTGTAGGGAAATGATCAACGGTCACCAAAAGCTGGGATAAAGATGAATTTTAGTGCAAGCCGTACCACCGAAATGGCTTTCATTTCATCACTGTTATGAGAAGGGAAAACAGAGGGCATTTCTCCTATACGGTAGTAAAATAACACTGCCTTCACATTAGGTTGTTGGAGGTGAGATGGCAAAACCTTGAAACTAGGCGCCGCTGTGATCAACAGCAATGAGCCGATATATTGGATGGTGGCAGCAGAATAAAATCACTACCTTCCAAGTAGGTGTACAGTAGATGACTACATCTGACCAACCCCCCACTTACTGCCATTATCTCATCATAGGGAAAATTGCCTGTTTGTGTACAAACCTGTGATATTCCCAGCAGTCGTCCATTTGGCTCTTACAGAAGCACCACTCTCTCAAATGACAGTGAAGCGGAGGTCACTCGCCGAGCAGTCACCCTGGGGTTAAAATGATAGAGTTTGTGCAAGTGTAAATTTCTCTATAACACAAGACACCTTCGCTCCAGTCTTTAATGGGTACCTTCCAAGTCTTATTTATAGCCATCGTATCAGTACCTTGTTAACTTGTGGATTTTGCCGCGACCAACTGACGCGTACTGACGCTTTGTCAGAACAGCTACACGACGGAGGCAGTAAACACCTGGCTAACGTAGGGAATTCAAACAAAAACACCTCTTTGCTAAGTTTAGGAAGAAGACTTCTGTTGAAGTCAAAGACTTCAATTGAAGGTGAAAACTGAAGCCGATGCGAATGTGCTTCAAACCTGCATTTCTTCTAATGGACAGCAGAGGTTGACTTCTTTGGCAACAAAAATAAGTCCAATTGTTTAAAAGTCTCTCAGAAAAGAACCCTACTTCTCACTTGACTCAGTAAATACTGTGACGATAAGTTTACAGTCTTAATTGCTAGCTTCAAGTCTTCTTCAATACAGTATGATGTTCATTCAGTAAAGTATGATCCCATTTCCCATTTAGAGTAGGATAGACGATATGCTTTAGGGCGTGACAGGTCGGTACCACTACCAGAGGCGTATATGTTGTCTCTAAGTCACTCTTACGCTGTCCAAACCGATGGGTGATGACACATTAACTAGTTTCACTTCTAATATACAGTCTACGGTATTTGCTTACTACTCAAGACATCCCATGCTCCACCGTCCACCTGAGCCGCAGGAGGATTTACATTAGAGTTATTAGAAAGCCTCCTGGGGCAAAGTCCTTTGTTCGTTTCTTGAATTAAACAAAACACATTGTTGGTCCAAGTCCTTGAGTATGATGCACAGACGTGTTTCCAGCAGGACAACATCATCTGTCTGTTCCTTCCAAAACCATTGCAAACCACTGTGGCTTTTTGTGGCCACACCCTAAGGTTGGACCCGATACTGGTGCAGTCGTTCCTCAAAACTCAGAGAATCGGTTGATACACAAGCATGTTCAATATTCATCCTTGAAGAAGTTTGGTGAATACAACCAAAGCTTGTGACATTCATGGCTAACACAGAAATCCTTTGGAGCATTATTAGACCTGCTTAAACATTTTTAAGACGGTCAGTTTTTGGACTACTGCCAAATATTATTTACGTGATTAAGCCAGAGGCTTGACTTCAACTTAATAATATGGTAATACAATGCTAATAATAATAATTTTATTTTTAATAAAAAAAATATCTTAATAATAATGCTCCTCTCAATAAAATCAAACATTAACTCAAATTATTGTGTAACATGTTTTCTTGGTCTTTTCATTGAATATGGATTGCATGGTTCAGGACCTGATAACAACTTGAATTTGCAGTGCTCATTCATAAACATTCATCAAAAGCTTAAGTCAAGTCAACCTCCTTTAGTCAGTCGTCGCAGCATCTCCATGGCTTAAAGAAAATGGTATGTTTCTGCTGTGTTTTCTGAAGGCATACTTAAAGCGTTGATAAAGATAGTTGCCAAGCCAGCTGTTTGAACTAGTTGAATGGGACTGGCCATAAACATAAGGGCTGTATATAGTACCACATTTTGGGCAACAGAGATGTGGTATTAATAAACAGCGAATATAAAAATCTTAGGCTGGGGGTGGGGTGGGGGGTACTGAACCTACACAGGACCGCCATGACCAGAGCAGCCTTCAACGTGTTGCATAAACTCGTTTGATGAGGTGCAGGTGGCTCAGTGAAGATTAATACGCAGATGACTGTTCCCATTATTTCACTAATTGCTATCACCAATTAGCACAAATTACAAGTAGTATCAACGCAATGTCGAACCTGAGACTTACTGAACCCAAGTGAGGTGTTCAGTAAACCACGTCAGTGTGCAGATTCAATATCTGGCTCTTTGGAACACTTTTCCTTGTTGTGGCAGTGACTCATGTTCAGACGCATCAACAACACATAATGATACAGATAGATGTAATTTTGCACTTGTTATTGCAACAGCAATACATTATGTGCCTCTTTACCCCCTGTATCCCAGACATGACAATGTTTAACATAAAATAAATATATATATATAAAAAAAACATTTCATCTAAAAAACATTGTGGAATTAAAATGGTAGCCCTCCACCTTTTGCCAGTTGTTACTTTCTTTGCAGGAGTTATGCCTTATGGCCTTCGGACCACTTTGACAACTAGCTGGAGCAATGCAACACTTCACCTGCTGCTCTCGACTTCACCTTAGTGACTTACCTGCCAATAAGACTTCATCCAAGAGGTGAGAGCTGGGTGTGCTACTTGCTTCAGCCATCCATCGTGTACATATATTTGTGTTTTTCGCCTTTTTTTTTTACATGTAATAAATTGCATACAAAAAACTTCTGTGACGCTGCTGCTTTACTTTCATAGCAGAAGGTGAAACAAGCGCTTCATTATTCACACCATTATGGATAGAAATGTACTGGGCACTGCAAAGGGGTTATCTGCATCTTTAAAATATAATTGATTTTATTACAACTTTGCAGGAGGAATACAGTCTATATTGTCATTATAAATTAGTCAGATACCTTAAGATTGAGAGAATTATAGCTTAGAATTCACAATGCAAAGAGTGTACTCGGTTTGGTTTAAGTGCAATGAGTCACACTTTTGCTCGTCACTAGTAGTCAGACAAAGAACAACAGACACAGCTCTGGTTGTGTCTTCAGATCGATAGATGGATAGACGGATAGTTAAAAAGAGATAGATGAATGATATATATATATATATATATATAGATAGTTAGACAGACAGACAGACGGATAGATAGACAGATGGATGGTTACTTAGACAGATAAATAGTTAGATAGATGGATAGATAGATGGATGGATAGATAGATGTATAGACAGATCGATAAATAGATATAGAGATACATTGATAGATAGATAGATAGATAGATAACATATATATATATATATATATATATATATATATATATATATATATAATAGATGGCTAGATAGATATATACATATAGATGAATGGATAGTTAGATAACATATATATGTATATATAATAGATAGATGAATAGATGTATGGATGCACATTTTTCAGAGTCTCTCACATGTGAGAGGCTCAAGTGTGGCTGCTGCTCACAAAGAAGTTGAAGCAGAGAAATGCCACAGCGCACGCTGAGTGACGTCAACCAGGAGGCCCCGTGGGGATGAGGTGAGTCAGAGCCAGGGCCGCGGCCTCGCCAGCTCTCCGCAGCCATGAGCGCGTCATCACCAGTCTCACTGACACCCTCTCACATTTCTCTGCATCTGCTTCCATGTGCCTCTGCCTCCCTCCATCCCTCCGCCTCCTCAAGAGGATGTCTTCACATCCATGGCATACGCCAGTCCTCGCTATGCCTGTCTGTCTTTGTCTCTGCACACTTTGGGTGGATGCTCATCAAGCACGAACTGTTTGATATCTAATGATGGTGAACGCTTTCTGTCATTTTATAATGTAATCAAATAAGCATCCTAAATTATAAGCAAACAAACAGGATACAATAAAGCCCAAGTTTGTCATGAGGTAAAAATAACTTTTTCAGATACCTCAACATTGTGGAAATTGTAGTTTTGTAAACAATAGCACAGTTTGCTGGTGCAAGCAGTGAGTCACCGCTTGGCTGTACACTGGTAGTTAGACAAAGAGCAGCGCAGCAGACCTACATCTTCTCATGTCTTCCAGACCTAACCATGTGCAGGTTAAGTGAGCAAATGCTTCAGTATCTCAGCAGAGTAGGTTTATGCTGATATGGAGCTCATTAATGCAGAATATACTGTGAGTGATGGATCGGGGCTGGCACAGCTGAGCTGTGATGATTCATCTATCACTTGCAGAACAACACTTTAAATATTTTTGAGGGACCGCTTAGAAACAAAGTACCCCGTAAACCTTCAGCACTCAACCTGCCTCTTCTAGCAGCCAGCACTGATTGGAAATGATGATAAATAGATCCAGCAAACAAGAATTCCTGACATTTATCATCACAGTCACTACCGTATCTAAGGCTAACACATTGACAAAGTTGACAAAATAATTAGACAGTAAAATATGTTGATTTAAAGAGCAATACGTAGTCTTAATCGTCTCATATCTGAGTGTACATGATATCTTCAAATGTTTGTTTTTTTTGTATTTCAAATTTTTTTAATGTCATTTTATTGTTTCAAAAGAAAACATACACAAACTAAAGACTATTATGTGATAGTCCAAAAAGTTTATTGGAAAATATTTTGATAATCGCTTCAAATAAGTTTTGTAAAACATACTGTGGCTTTTTTTAATTTGTGGATATCACTTCACAGTAGTTTATATATTCTGCTAAATAAATGGTGTTGAACTGTTGATCAGACAAAACAAAACATCTGAAAGCATCCTCTTGGGCTCTGGGGGCTTGTGTAGCACACTTGAACACATTTAAGGTCCAGGCGTGTAATGGGTTTGATATATTTTATATCTGAAATCACACAAACAGAACAGCTACTTCACTTGCAGGCTGATGTTCTATAACTGCCCATAGCGTTTCGCGGGCTTTCTTTCAGGACCACTTCTTCTTATATTTAACTACTATAACTAATTCATTCACCCTGGCGACATTCTGCACATTCACACCACTCTTATTCTCACAGGTTACAGGTGGTTAGCCTACTGTTTCTCATCCGCTAGCATGACTCAGTGACGCACTATATTCCCTTCGACACATCATAACATTACATTCACGCAACTCCGACATATATTCACATATTACATAGTACATATTCGGATTACTGACAATGATACATGTCGCTACCTTTATATAGTTTCTCACATTTACCCACCTGAAATCACACAAACAGAACAGCTACTTCACTTGCAGGCTGATGTTCTATAACTGCCCATAGCGTTTCGCGGGCTTTCTTTCAGGACCACTGAGCTGTCCTCAGTAAGTGCCTGTCTGAATTTACTCAGCTTAACCATTAGTAACCATTCACATACATGCAGATACACACATACCAGGGGAATAAATGAAACAATGAACAATCAATAAAAATAACAAATACATGAAAATATTGGGGGGGGTCAATGTCCATTGTTACTGAGGGCCCCACACTCTCCCCTCCAAAATGAATGTCGACCCGACATTCCAGATTTCCTAGAGTATTTAAATCTTCAACTAGTGAATTATGGCAGTAGGCTCTATGAGAGTCAGTCTTTCAGGATACTTTCTGCATAACAGTCTTTCACATGACATTCATCTCTCGCTTATGTCATGGGTTAGCAGCAGACACCACTGGCCGTGTGATATCTGATGCGCTATTCCGCTAGTTTTGCGGCTATGTATCCTGAACTGAAAGGTTTTTACCTTATTTTCTACCCCATAACCCAGCACACAGACCCACATGTAATACTGTATGTTTCACATATCCCTGTATTATTCTTCATGGTAAGTGGTCTGAGTTCTAGTACTCTCATTTTTTTTTTTTTTTGACACTCATGGACTAGTATATTGACCAATTAACTTCCCATTTACTTTTAAGCAAAACACTTATGAACACGTGTCTTATTTTACTCTTTCACAACAAACAAACCAGACGTGAAACTACAACCCTTTTTCTTCCATTACTTCTGCATGGATAAGACTGATGGTTGACCTAATCTATTGTAAATGAGTGTTTTGGGTGGATTTCTTTGTCGTAAAGGATATTTTCTGTTGGAAGCTGATGGCAACTCAAGATCACTCTCGTCTGCTTCCTCCGATGACGACACTTGTCCAGCATTGACCTTGTCGTCTCCATCCGATGACGACACTTGTCCAGCGTTGACCTCGTCGTCTCTATCAGATGACGACCCTTGTCCAGCGTTGACCTCGTCTGCTCCATCAGATGACGACCCTTGTCCAGCGTTGACCTCGTCATCTCTTACTGGACCCTCCACTGCTTCGGCAGTTTGCTCCAGTTCTCTGACAGTGGCTTGTGGCTGGAATTCCTTTGTTTTTGTTCTCAGCTGGCTCCTAACCTGTTGAAGAGGTTCCGTTGGTCTTGTAATGATAACTCTCCAGTTCCTTTCGTCCTCCGAGCTACTGTCAGAGTTTCTGTCCTTCTGTTTTCGCTGTTTTTTCTTCGTTAAGCATGTGTTCGACTTTCTCTTTTGCATTTTTTCTTTCTCTTGTTTGTCTTCTTCTACAGGCAGGAAGTCACAGGGCAGTAACAGGTTTCTGTGCAGTACTCTGGTCCTTCCTGGGCCTCTCTCCGGCTGCACAACGTAGACAGGACTGTCCTTAAGTTTCCTCTCGGTTACCACATGGATTCTCTCTTCCCAATATGATCTGAGTTTTCCTGGTCCTCCTCTGTCTTTGAAGTTTCGCACCAGAACTCTGCACCCTGGGTGTAGCTCGCCTCCATAAGCTTTTTGGTCATAGTGCTTCTTCGCTCTACTTTTCTCCTTCTGGACTGTCTGTGATGCTAGCCTGTATGCCTCCTGCATCCGCTTTCTCCACTTGCTTGCATACTCATTGTGAGAAGCCCCCTGGTCAGTTGGTTTCAAGTCAAACATCATGTCAACAGGAAGTCGAGGGTTCCTACCATAGAGAAGGTAGTATGGTGCATATCCTGTTGCTTCACTGCGCGTACAATTATACGCATGCACAACCTTAGCTAGGGAGTTCTTCCAATCTGACTTTGCATCTTCTGTCAGATTTCTGAGCATAGAGAGGAGTGTTCGATTGAATCTCTCCACCTGACCGTTTCCAGCTGGATGGTAGGGTGTTGTATGTGAACCTTGAATGCCACAGTATTCTTCGAGCTTGGAAAACAGTTTATTCTCAAACTCCCGGCCCTGGTCATGATGCAACTTGGCAGGAAATCCAAACTTGAGCACAAAGTCACCAAATATCTTTTCAGCGGCAGTTTTTGCTGACTTGTTGGTGCACGCGTATGCCTGCGCATAGCGCGTGAAGTGATCCATCACAACTAGGATATACTCATATCCTCCTTTACAGCTTTCCAGATGCAAGTAGTCAATGGAGACCATCTCAAAAGGGTAGGTAGTCACTATATTAACCAGTGGTGCTCTGGTTGGCTTGTTCGGTCGCTTCCGTTTGAGGCAGCTGCACACCTTGGTCACATATTGCTCCACATCTTTTTGCATATGAGGCCAATAGAATCGATCTCGGATCAGACTGAGTGTTCGCTCTACGCCGAGGTGTCCCATTTCCTCATGTAGCTCCCTATAGATCAGTTTATGGAATGCTGCAGGTAACACCAGTTGCGCTCGAGACACTGACTTCCGGTACAGGATACCGTCTTCATTGATGTACAGCTTGTTTTTCTCCCTCACTAGAAGAGAGATGTCATTGCGTCTGTCTTTTCCTCCCAGATGAGGCCACTGCCCGGTGATGACATATTCTCTTACTTTGCCAATGACCGGATCATCCTCTTGTGTTTTCATTAGCTTTTCCATGGATACTTCAGCCACTGGAGATGTTATTCGTTCTTCTTCTACTTCATTGCATGCTGCAGTGATGGTGACTGGACACATCCAGGGCTCATGCTCGTTGAATTCAAGTTGTAGTGCCTCTGTGACTGTTGTTATCACCTCAGGCTCCATTTCCTGTGTGCATGTGTGGATGTATTGCTCCATGTCCAGCGGCATTCGCGACAAGCCGTCAGCGTCTCCATTGGTATTTCCAGGCCGATATTTGATTGAGAACGGAAAGTCTGCTAATTCTGCAATCCACCTGTGCGTCGTAGCATTCAGTTTTGCTGTTGTCAATACATACGTTAAGGGATTATTGTCTGTGTAGACAACAAAAGAAGGTGCATAGTACAAGTAATCCTTAAATCTTTCACAGATGGCCCACTTCATGGCCAAGAACTCTAGCTTTCCAGAGTGAAGGTGGTAGTTAGTTTCTGGAGCGGTTAGTGTTCTTGACCCATAACCGATGACAACCAACTTGCCTTGCTGCCTCTGATAAAGTACTGCACCAAGCCCCTGCTGAGAAGCATCACAGTGTAACACAAATGGTTTCTCAAAGTCTGGGTAACCTAGGAGTGGTGGACACAAAAGGTGCTCCAGAAGCTGGCAGAGCACTTCCTGATGTTGTTCTGTCCAGATGATAGGCTGGCTTGAGGATTGCTGAGCTGTCCTCTTAGATTTTCCCTTGCTCCTGGTTGCTTTTGATCCTTGAGCTTGACAACCTGACGTTTTCTCAGTAGACAGAAGATTGTACAGCGGCTTGGCGATGCGTGAAAAGTTTGGGATGTATGGCCGGTAGTACGACAGGAATCCTAACATTTTCCTCAAGTCGCCGACAGTCTCAGGTTTGCGGTCTTTTAGTGCCTGTACTGGTGCTGTTTCTGCTGGATCCATACAATAGCCATCTTTTGACACAATCTTGCCTAAGAATCTCACCTTGTCTTTAAACACTTCACACTTTTTAGCTGTCAGTTTTACTCCATGTGCTTGATAACGACGCAGCACTTCTCTCAAATCTTGAAGATGTTCTTCGAAGGATTTGCTGTGGACAAGATTGTCATCCAAGTACGGCTGTGATGTTTCATCTCTGAGACCGGTAAGACATTCCTCCATACTGCGCTGGAATTCTGCTGGAGCTGAGGACAGGCCGAAAGGGATTCGTACCCACTCATATAAGCCCCATGGTGTAATGAAAGCAGTCAGCGGTCGACTACTCTCCTCCATGAAACCCTGATGGTAAGCCTTGCCTTGGTCCAGCACAGAGAACCACGCACTTCCACTCAGGCTGTTTAGCATGTCTTGTACTCTGGGAATTGGGTGCCGATCAGGAATGGATTTTTGATTCAGTTCCCGGTAATCTATGCACAAACGCAAACTTCCATCTTTCTTACGCACACAGACAATTGGTGAAGAGTATGGGGACCGGGATTTCTTTATCCATCCTCGATTCAGTAAATCCTCCAAATACTCCTTCACCTCCTTGTGAAGAGGTTTGGGTACAGAGATGTAGGTGCGTCTTACCGGAGTTGTGTCACTTAGTCTGATTTTCAACTGCAGAGATGGGATACATCCAACATCATTGTCGTCCTTTGAAAATGCCACACATTCTTCCCGTAGCATTTGTCTTACTTTTTCCTGCTGATCCTTAGTCAGGTGATCAACTGATACAGGAGGGTCCCATTCATCCTCTTTGACTGTGTCCCCCTGTCTGTGTTGTTCTTGGTGCTTCTCAAGAATGTTGTCTGATGTTGTCGTGTTTCTCTGACAAGCTGTTCTGGCTGTGGGCTCACTAGCATGAGCTGGTCTTACATCCACTGGGTAGATGGTTTTGACTTGTTGCAGTTTTCTCAGAACTGTGCGAGGGGAGAGAGTGATGTCTTGCTTGCTTCCATTAGTGACAGGGATAGCCACTCTTGACCAATTTCCTTTTTGCAGGCAGATGACGGTGTCGGTAATGTTCAAGCCCTCTGGCCACTTTGGGGTCTCCTCAGCTTCAAAAAGGACTTCCTGTTTTGTATGGAGGGGACCTGTCCTAACACTACACTTCACCTCTCTGGTCTGACCTGCTGGAATCACTGTCATTAGCCTCCCAAGCTTAACCACTCCTTCCCGGTCATTCTGGTCACGACTCTGCATCAGATGGATCAACACATCTGCTTTTTTACAGTCAATGGAGAACGCTTCTTTTACCAAAACAGGTGTCATTTCAGGATGCTGCTCCATTCCCCTCATGACAAGATGCTCGATTGCATTGTAGCCAATAATCGGTGGATCTGCTACACCTGGCTGGTCGGAAACAAGCACTGGCACGAGTAGCTCTGGTTGAGGACCCTTACTTGAGGCCAACTTGAACTTCAGCTCAACCCAGCCAGCAAAGGGGATAGGTGTTTGGTTTGCTGCTTTGCCAACAAGAGTCTCATCTTCATCCAAAAGTTCATTCATGCTCCGTAGCCGGATATGTGGAAGACAGCATTTCCTCCAACTTTCATTGATAATTGTGACTTGTGAACCTGTGTCCCACAGTGCTTGTGTTGCTACTCCCTCAAAGAAACAGTCCACCATACACTTTCGTTCAATGAGGGCCTTCAGCTTAGCTTGGCGACGTAATGAGAGATGGCTAGCATAGGTAGCACCAACTGTGTGTTCAGTCTTCCCACTTTTCTCCAACTCCGCCTCCAGCTGCCTGATTCTGTCACACAACAGCTCGTGCACCTCTCCATCCGGATCTGCATGGCCCGGTGCCAACGCCTCTGGGGGCGAGATTGCCTGGATCGTTACATTTAAGCGGTCAAATTTCCTTTCTGCTCTACAGCCTCTGGAAAGGTGTCCTGTCTGGCCACACTTAAAGCAGTGTTCACACTGGTCACCTGTTCCCTGCTCCTGACACGCTCTACATCCTCTCTTAAGAGTCCCTCTGACTAGGCGTCTGGGCCCTTGGGGGTTAGTTAGGCTCTTCTTTATTTCTGCCATTTCTTCTCTCAGCAATCTGACTGTCTCATAAAGCTCTGTGTTTCTTTGACTGGTGACAGCAGGTGTTTTATAATACTTAGGCTTCACAACCTCTGCAGATTGCTCCTGAAACCCAACTCTGGCTTTGACTGCACCCTGATGCTGAGGACTGGGCTGCATTTCTGTCCGAAGTTCATTCACTTTTGGTGATTTACTGCTACTGTTTCTACTTTGCTTCGACTGTCTCTCGCATTCTACACTAGCAGCTTCGTTCATCCTGTCAATAAGTATTTCATCTGTCACTCTCTGCTCATCGAGATAAGGCTTAAGCTGAAACTTGATGTGGTCGCTTAACAACCCAGTACTAACTGACCTCAAGAATTTCTTCTGAATAAGCTCAGGACTGTATTGTTCATCTGACTCTCCCTCTCTCGAAGCAAGTAACAGTCTTTCTTTCAACTCAATGGCTCTAAAGAGGAAGTTTTGAGGGGACTCACGACTCTCTTGTGTTATATTTACTAGCCTGTGGTATAGGTCAGTAGAGCTTTCCTCTTTAAAGTGCCCCTTTAAAATGGCTTTCAACTGTGACAGGGTGAGGTCACTTTTAATCTCCAGCATATCGCGAATACTCAAACCTGGACTGATTGATTTGATCACAGCCTCCATGACTTCAGCCTCGCTGTGTCCTGCGCGGAGACCTTTATCAATCTGGTGTGTCAGATTTGTCAAAGTCAAAGTCAAAGTCAAAGTAGCTTTGATGTCAATTTCTACGCATGTTAGGACATACAAGTAATTTGTGTATGATAGTCTGTCTTTCTGTCCTTTTTCCCCAATCTGACCACAGATCTTGAACTCTCTCCTAATAGTTACTTCTGGTAGTCTGTTCACAGGAGAAAATAACACATTTGACGAAGCAGGACCTGGTCTTGAAGGTGTCCTGCTCATTCTGTCACTCAGCCTCCTAACTTCATCATGTAGAGCTTCACTAGAAAGCTGGAGCTGTGAGTATTTTTCAGCCAAACTCACTTCATCAGTTACTTTCTGACTGTCTGAGTCAGTATTTTCTGTACTTTCCTTGAATTCTGTGCTTGCAGTATTTTCATTTATCTGATCAACTATTTCCAACATTGAACTTAGGAAATGCCTTGCAATTTCCTGATCTTCATCATTAATGACATCATCCATAGATTTGTTTATTTGTCTGATTAATGCTCGTCTTGTTATGACATTACCACTTTTGATTTTAGCTTCTTGACACACCTCTTTGAGCTGACTCAGCTGCATCAACCACAGTCTCTGTGACACGGTCTCCGCCAGCTCCTCCAGCTCCATTGTATCTGCTGAAGCCGCGCCCCCCTAGCTGCGCGCGGACCGTCTCCTCAGCTGCGCGCGGACCGTCTTCTCAGCTGCGCGCGGACCGTCTTCTCAGCTGCGCGAGGACCGTCTTCTTGTCACAATGCCCGACGTTAATCATATCCCAGCGGTGCCTCCAATATATGTAGCACACTTGAACACATTTAAGGTCCAGGCGTGTAATGGGTTTGATATATTTTATATCTGAAATCACACAAACAGAACAGCTACTTCACTTGCAGGCTGATGTTCTATAACTGCCCATAGCGTTTCGCGGGCTTTCTTTCAGGACCACTTCTTCTTATATTTAACTACTATAACTACTTCATTCACCCTGGCGACATTCTGCACATTCACACCACTCTTATTCTCACAGGTTACAGGTGGTTAGCCTACTGTTTCTCATCCGCTAGCATGACTCAGTGACGCACTATATTCCCTTCGACACATCATAACATTACATTCACGCAACTCCGACATATATTCACATATTACATAGTACATATTCGGATTACTGACGATGATACATGTCGCTACCTTTATATAGTTTCTCACATTTACCCACCTGAAATCACACAAACAGAACAGCTACTTCACTTGCAGGCTGATGTTCTATAACTGCCCATAGCGTTTCGCGGGCTTTCTTTCAGGACCACTGAGCTGTCCTCAGTAAGTGCCTGTCTGAATTTACTCAGCTTAACCATTATTAACCATTCACATACATGCAGATACACACATACCAGGGGAATAAATGAAACAATGAACAATCAATAAAAATAACAAATACATGAAAATATTGGGGCGGGTCAATGTCCATTGTTACTGAGGGCCCCACACTTGTCATGGTGGTCATTTCCCAACAATGTCTGACGTTTAAAGACGGAAGGACGAAACAATTAATTGACTGAATAATCAGGAGATTGATTTATAATATAATTATTCTTATGGCTTTTATGTAGTTTTGTTTTACATAACATTTCAACATAATATACAATTAAAATATGTTCTGTCCCCTTCCAGAGTGGACGTGAGGTTTGTATTATTAAATACATGTATCCCTTTACTTTGGCTTCTATTAGTAGAGAGCAGAATTGAAAAGAATATCAATGCTACAACTCATATGAAGAAACTAGAAATACTTGACTTTTGCTTTGCCAGAGGTGAACACACCAAAATGGAGATTTACAACTTTGTAATAAATCAACAACTGTCAGAATCTGATTTGTCAACTTAACTGACAAATAGAACCCCAAATTAAATTGTTCTACACACAGCTCTTCTGATCTGCAATTACCTATAGATACCAAGGAGAGCAGCAGATTTGGTTATTTCTTTGCGTCCACACTTTTTCTTGGGGCCCCCAGATATCTATTGTTAGAGACCAAATTCCAAGGTCATAGTGATTTTGTACGCTAATTTGGACACTATCACTGAGATAAAGACTACTTCAGTGTCAAATATACCATTCAATGGAAAACAATCTAATAATAATATATATTAATGCAAAGAATAGAGAGATGTCGATAGTTATTTCTAGAATCTCGAATTTGCTCGTTTACACTCTCGCTCACTGGAGAAAGTTTCTAAGTTTCCTTTCATTTACCTCAAGTAAAGCTAAATGTAAGCAGGTAAAAATAGTTAAGTCTGTGCATCATTTACTTTGAGCTCAACTCCTGGCTTTCTTTAAGAGACGTTGTTTGGCAGAGTGACAAAGCCAGCACAGCAGCCTCCCCAAGGTCCTAGTGCCCAGGGATTATATCGTTAAATATGATTATCGGCTTTTGGATTGTAATTTGAAGGGAGAGAAAACATACAAACCAGAACACACACACACATATGTAGCATGTTAGAGTTGTAACATCTCCATGGGAGAAACAATAGTTTAATTCAATGCCATCATAAAAAAAATACTTTAAAGCCAATAATGCCAAATTATTTGGGGAGGCTGAAGAATATCTTAAGGTGGTTTAAGCCCCCCAGTCGCTCTCCATGACAGGGTGGCAGTGCTATTATGGCGTGGCACAGACACGCCTCTGAAGGGGAGGAATGCGGTAGATGGAGGAGAGGGCTGGCAGATATGGAGAGGCAGGCTTAATGTGTGTATTAACTTCCTTCCAATTGGTTGACGTGACGCTTGTCTGCAAGCTGCCTGCAATGTGTTCAAATTCCATCATTGCCAGGAAGAGCATGCTCAGCCGGGGAGTCTGCTCGGGGTGGCGGCGGCGGCGGCAGTGCTGGGATTTGCGTTGCTGTTAGGTTGGGCGAGAGATGGGGGAAGTAGCTTGCCCGGAGAAAGAGGTCTGCACCACATACAACATTCAAGCAGACATCTGACGTCAGAGCATCAATAATTAAAGCGTTTTATTCATAGCCTCAGAGAAAAAGAATCAATTGACAAATCACATATTCACTTTGAGTTACTTCACACGGTGAGACAATTAAAATGCACAACATGTCTGTGTTGTGTGTGTCTGTGTGTGCCTGTGTGCAAAGCCATTGATACATGTTCTATTTATAGCTTCCATGTTATTTAGGATGCGCCTCCCAATATATGGCAAAAGCAGGCACAGAAATCGTGAATCACTTTTTTTCTCCGACTAATTGTCCCTTGCTTTCTGATTGCTTATAAGATGCATCTAGCCTTTGCATTTATCACATTTTTCATGCTTTGACATTGCCTCTTCCTCATTTGTATTTCATGTTGTGCACGCTATCTAAGAATATTCAAATTGTATTAATAATTAATGTTCAGATTTTAGTGTACGTGGTTCACTGACATGAACCCTGGTTTACTGCAGACATCAACTTAACTGTTCAGCTTTATATAACTGTGGAACATGAAACATAACCACTGAAGACAGCAGGTTGTCCATAACCACTTTCATGAATCACTCTTGATGAACTCATATTGCAAGGCTAAAAGAAGGCCATATATTATTAACTTTTGAAAGATAAAAAATGCTGAGCATAATCACACGACTTAAATAGGAAATGGTAAATGAATTGTACTTTATATGTATATGGTGCTTTTCTAGTCTTCTGACCACTCAAAGGGCTTTAACACTACATGTCATTATTCAGCCATTCACACTCATTCATACACTGATGGGAAGGGTTTACCATGCAAGGTGCCACTCAGGACTAAACAACACTCACACAATATTCATATACCGTAGACACATCTACGGGAGCAACTCGGGGTTAAGTGTCTTGCCCAAGGACACATCGACATGGGCTTGTGTATCCGGGGATTCAAACTGCCGATCCTCTGAGGGAAGGATGACCCAGAACAATGCGATACACACATAACATATATTAGGCTAACGTTTAAATATCAGCTCTTCCTGAGGGAAATGTTTCTCCTTGTGGCAGTCCTTGTAATTTGTTATTTTACCCAATGCTTTATGATTACAGTTTTCTTATTTTATTCTAGAATTTAAACAAGACTTGCTAAACATGACATCTCGTTCTTATTCTAAAACTACACTCATCAATATTTTTAAATAACAATTGATCAAATGTCTGTATAACATTAAAAGGAGTCATTTGAGGAAAAGACTCAAAGACAACTTTTACCTGAATCTGTAGTTTCTCTTCAACACTGCTCCGCACTACACAGGTAAGTTAGCAACTGGTCGATGAGAGGCGTAGGAACTTTTAGCAGCTACAGAGCCAGGTGTGTTTTTAAGGAGTAGGTGGAGCCTAACGCTGAGGAAAAGAGGAGTGAATACTGCTGTTAAAGATGTCAAGTTGCCATACATGATCCTGAATAAATGTGTATGTTGCCAATATTGTTCTTGGGAACAACACAGGGTTATTTGCCAGACTATTTCTTGGCTGGATGCAGTGACTTTCTACAAAAACACATTTAAAGGGCCAGTTCACCCCCAAATTAAAAAATAAAATGTTTTACTTTGGCCTTTAGTGCTATTTATCAATGTTGATTTTTTTTGTGTGAGTTGCCAGGTGTCGGAGATATTAACCATATGTATGCATTCTCTCAAATATAATAAAGCACTCGGCCTGTGATGCTCAAAGCACCAAAAGAAAATAGAAAAACGTGTAAAGACTTACCAGCTATGTCTCTCCCCGGAAATCATGACCAGGTTACTCTGGATATCCACAGACCTTGTTTTGAGCAGTTTCATTGGGATGCTTTTTTTTCAACCATAGTTCCATATTTGAGAAAAGACAGACATCTGTTCGGACTGTATTACCAACACTTACAGTTAGATAGAGGGGCATTATGTATGTTCGAACTAAGCGGATGCTGGCAGTAACTCTCAGCAAGAAGTTGAACAATTGTATTACCCAAAATGTCAAAATATTTCTTTAACTAAGCCGAGAACACAGATGTCAAATAGTTGACTTCACTTGTGTTTAATAAGGGCTTAAATCAAGTAAAGTATAGCCACCTCGTCCTTGTCCGTCCGAGTGACGTCACAGGAATTCGTCTAACGTCTAACCCCGTCTTTGACTTGCCAAAGACGGGGTTAGGCGTTCCTGAGCTGCTGAAGCCTCCATTTCTTCGCACTGGGATTGACCGATTCCTCTTCAGGAAGTGGACCAGTCATGCGGTTTGAGAGGCTCGATGATCCCGTGAAAAAGGTTTGCAGGGGAGAGTTGTTGACAGGATTATAGCTATATACGTTTGACATCTGTGTTCTCGGCTGGTTGAATTATTAAAACGGCTTTAATAAATGCAATTCTGGGAACTAAAAAAACTAAACCTGCCTATATGTAAAACATAGTAATACAGACACTGAATCGGTGAGTTTTATTAGACTTTTAGATCAACCTTAAACATAATCTATCAAACTAATACAAATATTGACTTCATTAACATGCCAAGCATGTCATCTGTTATCCCTTACTGACCGTCTTTGGCCTGCATGCTGGCCTGCCTCTGACCTGTGCTCTGTCTCTGTCTTTCATCCAGACCTTTGCCCTTTGCACCTCCCAATACACTTTTGGATGCATTTCTGGGGGTTAGGAGCATGTTTTTTTATGATGGGTAGAATCTAGCAGTATGTTTTATTCAAAAGAGGACGTTATCACTGTCACCTCCAAGCTGGGTCAAAATAAGACAAACAACATTCAAACAGATGCCTGCAGAGTTAAGGACAACAATATCAGAAGTATTTTTTCACAACATCTTCAGCACGTTCGGAAAGAAAAAGAGAGCTGAGTAAAAAGTACTTAACCACAATGTTGTGTTCAACATAGAAAGAGAGAATAATACAATACAAATATTTAAAAAGGTAAAAACATAATCAAGACATAATTTGAAGATACATTTGGTAAACAACAAACTGATAACAGTACTTTAAAACAAATATACATTATAAAATAAAAGTGGCAAGTGTTTTTTAATAAGAAAAGAAAAAATGTCTAAGGATGCTTTGTTGATGAGCGACTGCAGCTGGAAGGAAACAGCATTTGTGGCGTGAGTTCCTGGACCTGATGGAGCAGTGAGTGATGGACCTTGCCAGGACCTTGACCATGGGATAACGGTTCACATCCTGTGAGTGTCCGGGTGTCGGCAGTTAAACCACTTCAGATTATGGTAAGGCAAACATTGTGGTTGTAGTTTTATGTTAGTAAAGTAAACTTGTGCGTCACCTTTGTTAACAATGTTTTTTTACATTTTATTTTATTTATTTTATTTTATTTATTTTATTTATTTTATTTATTTTATTTATTTTATATATTTTATTTATTTTATTTATTTTATTTTATTTTGTACAATTCAAACAATAAAACATAAATACAAATCTCAACAGAGATAAATGAATATCACAGTGCAGGAAGAGACAAAAAGCCAACTAGCATTATTTGAAGCCTCCACCTGTATAATATTTAACATTTTACAAAATGAAAAACATAAAATGTCACCTTAATCTTAAGAGTTTTAAGTGTCGAAACATAAACATGAAAACAATCCTACTTTAGCTGCTATGAGGAGATTATTTAATTCGTAAAACCAATTAAATATTTTGTCAGTTTCGTTCATATATACTTTCCCACGAGCAGTATAATGTAATTACGAGACAATGTTGTTATGTCATGGCCTGTATTCTCATTTAATTTTGATTAACGTTTGGCAGATCTATTAAACTCACTTTCATCTCTCAAATCGGCCTCGTCTTGGTACCGCCGAGATTATGACAAATAATATAGCATGAGTCCACTTTTGAAAAGCATGTATTTTACCTTACAACGTTGATGGTAATCATGTATGAATCCATGTAATGTTACAACTTCCTAATGCATGACAGACTCAAAGAGACAGACGGACAACTGACTGAGGAATGTGTAAGCTGGTTGCTGGGATGGACTGACAAGAAGAATCAAAACTAAATCACGACCACTGTCTTTCAAATCGATCAACGTTGTGCCTCAAAACTCTGACAGTCGCCTGAGGCGGTGTCCACGTCGTGTTCGCTAACAATAAATCTGGTTATGAGTTATGGTGGGTTATGAAAGATTGTTCAATCTACGACTTTATATTTATATGCCAAATAACGTATATTCACCAAATGTGGACAGTGAAATAAAGTCCAGGCTGTATCTTTGACTCAATGTGAGGCTGACCATGCCACTCACTTCAATGTGCCATTCTGACTCATGGTGTTGCCTACAGTGGGGGAGGGAAACTCCGGAGGCAGAGAGAGGCAAGAGCTCTGATACTGAGAGTGGGATGAAGTGTTTTCTCCCCCTACTGACTGAAAAGCTGTCCGCTATTTTCTGTGGAAAGTTCAAATAGATGCAGAAGCAAACGCAGATCCACATTCATTAATAATTCAGTCATTCATGTTGTAATTGTTTTTCTTGTTTTAATTGAAGCTTTGTTTTAAGATTTCTTGACCCTCAAAGGTCATTGATAGGATTTGTGTGTTATTTAGTTTTAATGAACATTAGGGCCTTGACAAATTATATTTCTTTACAGCAGAAGGCTATGTGTTCTTTTACGCTGTCATATTATTGTATTTATTTAAAATGTAACTATATGCCCAGCTGGCTGTCCCAGTATATTGTATTGTATATCAGTATACTATATTGTATTATTTATTTATATAACTTTCTAAATCAGGACATCTACTGTAGAAATTTATATTGCACATTTCGGCTGGCCCATTGTGAACGAATAGAAAAGAAAAGCTGTTTTTAATTATTTATAAATTGTTCACGTCATGGCTGGATTTAGGGTGGACCCAAATGCACGACTCAGGAGACATAAAATGGTGATGAAGATGTTTACTAGAAATCTTATCAGGATTGAAACAATGAACACAAGGTAACGCTGGAGAGCTTGGTCACGGAGAACACAAAACAATCTGGCAGAGGACAAGCGGAAGTGAGGGAGCTAAATAGTGAGGGACTAATGAGGGGATGGGCTGCAGGTGAGGACCAGGTGAAGGTAATGAGGGACTAACGAGGGAGTGATTAGAGGCAGGTGAAGGGAGTTGGACTGACGAGATGGGAAGCAGGATCTGGAATGACATGATAGTTAGTGAGACAGGATGAAAACAACTAATAAAAAAGGAAGGGATGGAGCTGAACTGTTACAGTTCACTTAAATACAAATGGTTTATGTCTCCATTAACCAATTAATCCTATCGAACCTTGACCAAGTTCATTTAAACCATTATTTGAATTTGTGCCGGTCGAGCTTTTAACATTTGTGAGAAGATAAAGTTATAAATAACTTACAACTAAATGATCCAACTGTAACCTGTAATCATATTGGGTTGACTGAGATGACAGAAACGCTATAGATTTTACTTGGAGCCTAATTGATCATCCCAACCTTCAGCTACAAACTAAAAAGGAATAACAAAAACATGTGCACCCCGGTCACTGCGAATAGTAGGTTGCGTCAGGAATAGCATCCAGCATTAAAAGCTATGCCAAATCTATATGCAGATCAAAGAAATCTGATTTCCAGAATGGATCAGTCAACAAGGTGGAAACAGATGATCAGCTGTCGTGACCCTTAAAGGGGACAGTCGAAAGAAGATTACATTTAAACTCAATTTATTTAGAATATTTTCAATCCCAGACTTCCATACTCATCACCAAATTGTTGTAGAATAATAGTCCCTGTAAATTGTTAACACAAAAATAATTCCCATTTCATCAAATAAGTATATTAGCTCACATGGGAATAACATTATTTAGTTAAAAAAATGTGTTTCGGGTAAACCTAACCAGAAGATTTTATATAATAAAAGAAGATCACATTTATTTCATCTAACACAATTAAATCTGAAACACAAGGAGCCCATGCAGAAACATAATGGCGTGTTCCCAGTATTAGATGATCTGTTGAAATTTCCATAGAGACTGTGATTTTATTGTCACAGTTTAAAGTTGCAGTCACACAAACTTTTTCGATTTAATTACTATAAAGTTAAAGTCATCAGAAGTTATGTCTCTTAATATGTGCTCATCTGTTCTGTTTTACATATATAATTCCTTATCACAGAAAATTAAAAATATAAATAATATGAACTGATGTAAAAAAAACACCAGATAAATATTACACTTTTCAATCAAAATACGGCATTTTACATCAGGGATTTATTTTTGTACGTTATTTCTAAAATAGAAAAAAAAATGGTGCGCCAGACAAAATACAATAGTTAAAACATCTGCAAGAAGTGATACAAAAACAGCAAACAACTAAATTGGTGCCTTTAGGAGGCAATACTGTAATGTATCAATATATACTATACAGCTTAATTGAGCAATGGAAAAGATTAAATCCATGCATAAATTCCCAGAGAGTCCCAAGAGTGTATAATACCACATTTTAATGTCAACTCCGAAAGTGCACCAGGAAACTTGTATGAAGAACATCACTGAATTATCATCACTTATATGTGATGCCTTTGCTAAAGCTCTGTAGATTTTAGCTCAGCTCTGTACGGTCACTTACAAAAGAATAAATACGTATGAAATTGAATAATGATGAATATTTTCTTATTAATGTTAATACAACCTCCAGTTTGCCAAAACGTTCTGTCTGTGGCAATGAGTCTTTAAAGGTATATAAATATTTTACAAACTGTTTGTGCAATTAAAAAAGAATTGTAATTGTGAAAAAATAATTACGATTTCAATCTGATCACACAAGTAAATAAAACTACAAATCGTAATACATATTAGTTGCTTTCTTGACTTGACAGTTTTCAATACTTGTATGTGTAACGCCGTCCTCAGCCACTTCTCTGTCTCCTTGATTGTCTCATTCCCTTCACCTGCCCTCAGCCACTCCTCTGTCTCCTTGATTGTTTCATTCCTTTCACCTGCCCTCAGCCACTCATCTGTCTCCTTGATTATTTCATTCCCTTCACCTGCCCTCAGCCTGTCCGTTGCCTCCTTGATGGTTTCATTCCCTTCACCTGCCCTCAGCCACTCCTATGTCCCCTTGATTGTTTCATTCCTTTTACCTGCCATCTGCCACTCCTCTGTCTCCTTGATTGTTTCATTCATTTGACCTGCCCTCAGCCACTCCTCTGTCTCCTTGATTGTTTCATTCCCTTCACCTGCCCTCAGCCACTCCTCTGTCTTCTTGATTGTTTAATTCCCTTCACTTGCTATCTGTCGCTCATCTGTCGCCTTGATTGTTTCATTCCCTGCACCTGCCCTCAGCCACTCATTTGTTTCTTTGATTGTTTTATTCCCTTGACCTGCCCTCAGCCACTCCTGTCTCCTTGATTATGTCATTCCCTTCACCTGCCCTCAGACACTCCTGTGTCCTTGATTGTTTCATTCCATTCACCTTTCCTCAGCCAGTCCTCTGTCTCCTTGATTGTTTCATCCCCTGCACCTGCCCTCAGTCACTCTTGTCTCGTTAGTGTCTCATGCCGTACACCTGTTTACCCCCCTATATAGTGTGCCTGTCTTTCCCTAGTCTCCTGTCCGATTGCTGTCTTCTTTAGTCTCCATGTTACTGTCTGTATTTTGTCTCAACTGGGCCAATTTGCCTATCACCAGTGTGTCTATTTCCTTTTTCTCAGCAAAATGTGTTTTTTGTTCCATTTAAACTTTGAGTTCAGCCTGTTTCTTTGCACCTGAGCTTCACCCATGACAATCTATGACAGTATGTAGTTCAAGTATCCATTATCAATACCGTCTATTTACTGTGTCTTGCCATACTTTTACATATATGTATTCTCTGTAATAAAATGTAGAACCATTGTCTTGCAAAGTGCACAAGAGTTTTCTTTCAAACCTTTTACAGAATATATGATTGTGTTTCACACATAAGAATTAATTATTGTTATTGTGAGGTCACCCATTGGTTTTTGAAATGCCATTATGAAACCTGGAGTTTGGCAATTTTGCTATCACCATCTTGGTTTGCGACCGTTTTCACGTTGAATGGTCGTAATGAAGGAAGTGATCATGTTTAGAATGTGACATAGTGACACCGTAAAAAGCTCACAGTAAACTCAAATGTATCTTCTGCTTTATGGTCTATTTACGAATTGTCCTGTTGTATTGAGAAGACTTACAGCTAGCAAATGAGACCATAAACTTATGATTCCTGAGGATTATATACATCAAGTGAGAAGTAGGGCCATTTTCTCATACACTTCCATTCAATCTGACTTAATTTTGCAACCAGAGGAGTCGCCCCTTGTTGGTCTGCAGAGAGAATTAAAGTTTTAAGACACTTCAGCATTGGCTTTACTCAGCAAAACCTTTTATTTTTTTACTTCACATTACAGATCACGTCACGTCCTGCGTTTATGATTTCCCACCAGTTTTAATCGTTTGCCCTGACTTGATTAGTCTCACCTGTCCCTCGTTAGACCTGCAGTCGGCTCACCTATTCCCGATCAATCACTCACAACATGTACCGAAGGTTACGGATGTAACTACTGTTCTATGAATCCTGGATGACCACAAGAGTTTTGGGTCATTCGGAATCTCGTGAACTCCCAAGAAGATTGCGTAGGATCCTACTTATTCCCGGCTGGGATCATCCAAGGACACAGATGACTTTGTAGATATGAAGACTTGGCCTGCATGTGCGCATCCAGAAGATATCCAGTATTAAGCATTGCCTCTGGCGGTCAGGGGAGTGAAATAAAACTTGTTCAGACATGTTGAATTGCACAGCTCTGTGAGCTCTGAGACCTCGATGTGAGAAACCAGGAGTCAACCAGATATTTTTTCACCTGCTGTGAGGATATTGACGGTGAGAGACAACAAACTATCTGCAATCCCTTAATGTCTGATGCAGCTCAGAATTTCTTCAGAACTCAGAGTTTATTATGGATGGCTTATGCAAAAACATGTCTGCATTTCATGCGCTGCATACTAGTTCATGTGCCAACAAATGTAGCTTGTCGGCAGGTGAGAATATGCATTATCTTGTATTAGGAGAAAAGCTCTCATCTGACTTCACTCACATGATTGTCTGTCCATGTGCACACAGGTGCGTCAGTGTGTGGATGTTCCGTGTTTGTATTTTGATTCTAACATGAAAAGGCACTTCCACACCTATATATTAGATTCTAAAAATAAAGTCATGACGTCAAACAGTTATTTCAGTTGGTCAGCTCGTGTTCCCCCCTCCCTTTTGCAAATGCACTCAATAACAGCAACTTTCAGGCTTAAATAAATAGGTGTAAGAAATGTTCTTAGTAAACAAGTAACACAGAGGATTAATGTTATTATATTAACAATCCTATCATGCAACCATTACTGTTCAAACTAATAGAAGTGAGACAATCAAAAAGTCAAATAAAATATTTACTTATTTATTATTTCTCAAACAGCTTATCTGCATCCTTTCCACAGCCATGGCGTTCTATATTTAAAGCAAGCATTATGTCCCACTGGTTTATTCATAAAGGATGGATATGTTGCTACAAGGCTGGATGGTAGAAACAAGTTTGAGATTGATAAGTATTCACATCACATATAACGCTCTGCAGTGAGGCTTAGATATGAGTCATAGTGTAGAATGGTGGGAGGGCACATTATCAGACTGACTCTTTATTACAACTCAGCCGAAAACAAATATCTTCATTGATTGGCTGAATGACTGTGGTAATTAAAAAAATATGAAGGTGCTTATATACATATAGTACAAACCTATACAATGTTGAATTAAACTGGAAGTGTTCTGGGTAAAGCGACCAGGCTGATTTCAACGATGATGAGTATCAATGAAGGTTTAAAATCTTATCACATAGTAAAAGACATAAATCAACAAGTCAACATTTTTTTTAATGCATTTTAATTTGCCATGAAATTTAGTCAATAGGAGGATTATAAATATTGTTCATTAATAATATTTAAATATTTTTTCTGACAAAAATATGTGTCAGGCGATTAAACTCAAGTTTGAATGGTGCAAGCAACACATTATTATTATAAATGAAATATCCTATTTATTTATATTTATTTAATTGATTTATATATATATATATATATATATATTTTTTTTTTTTTTTTTTTTTGCAAGGTTCTTTACTTCCTTGCTTTAACATTTACATTGTTTTTATTTTAAAGACCACTTTTTTTGATGCACAAATTAAAAGTATAACATAAATTGCAAAAGGAGGTTCAACCCCACTAAAAGATATTAGGAGCTCAGACATCACTTCAATATACATTATTTTAATTGATTTAAAGATGGAACAGTGCTGTTTTATTTTTAAAGTGTAAATTAAAAGAAATACAACATAATATGTATTTTAGAATATTCATGCTAATATTATATATGGAATAAAGAACATATAATTGGAAAATGACTTTAATGACTGTAATGTAACAACAACCTAGAGTATGGCCAAGAAGAAACAACCACAATTTATCAGAGTACGAAAACATACTTTTCTCTAAAAAAAACTTATTATAGCATGACTGTGGTCGTACTGTTGAAGTTAGTGCTGTGGAATTTATTAGAGATGGGCCTTTATCTGTTCCTGCTGGCCACATTTTAAACACTACAATTGTTAAAATACCAGCTTTTATGAGTATTCACGTTATTCTCCATATTAACTTGGGATTATAAGACAGACACAGTGGTGTGAAAATGTTTGTAAAGGCCACATGAAGTTTATCCAACATTTCATATGTAACAGCACATCTTTAATGACTCAAATGGTCTCTGAGGATTGTCTTCCATCCCCTCAGACCTTCCGGAAGCACGAGGTGTTCTAAGTCCTTTTACTTGATCTGCTGCCCACTTTTTTCCACATTTGGTGTGATTGTGAACCGAGACGAGTATTGAAAGCAGACTTACAGACGGATCCCAGAGTGACCCATTGCCTTTTATTTTACTTTGAAGTCTGGCAACACCTGTGCAGGTACTAATTGTTGCTTTTTTAAAGTGGCAGGACTCTATATCTATATCACATCTGCTGACTCGTGAGTGTCACTGATTGTTACCATGGAAACACTGGTCAAAGAAATGTCCCTAATTGTTACCATGGAAATACTTGTCAGCAGGTGTTAGTGATTGTGTAAGAGTAAATTCTATGAAATAAACTTAATTACGTCTAGGAGTTATGACCGCTAGTCAGCGCTGTTCAGGCGCCTGCAGGTGTGAGGGTAGGAAAAGAGAATAAGAGGAGAAGGAAACTTGGCGGTACAGTTGGAAGTGGAGCGATAACTAAAGTTATGAGTAAAAGCCAGAACGGCTTGGACTGAGTTATTCCTGCGCACACACCCACATCGCTTACAATTGTTACCATGTACAAGTGGATCAGCAGATGTCACTGATTGTACGTCTTGGGGTCGGAAAGCAACATTTTAGATTGAAATAAGGCCATTTACATTTTTATGAAGCCGTCTGCTATAAGAGGACTGTGCTTTCACTACAAAAACAATCATTTCAATAAAAACCTTCAGGGATATGCCATATTTTCTATAGTGCAGTGCATGTATTATATAAAGAATTGCACAGCCCTAACAACACTTTCACCAGGGCCAATTGTCTATTTTTATTATTATTATAAAGCGGAAATATTTAATCAACTGATAGAAAACTAATCTACAAAAATGGTGTAATCAAAATCACCTTCAGTTGGACACGTATGTATTCATATACTAAGACTTTAAAGTTAGAAGGAATAGTAGCAACTAGAAGTTTTCAGTGTTATATTATTGTAAACTGTATCAGTCAAACAAGAACAATTTCCTAGTGATTTTTATAGACCTAACAATTAATCAATTAATCCAGAAAATAATGAGTGGATTTGACAATAATGAAAATTATCCTAAATAGCAGCCCTTCAGAAATGGAGGAAAACGATATAGTGATGAAAGAACAGGTTTTCCAAAACTGAGGAACTACTGACCCTCAACACTTAGTGTTTTGACAGTTACAAGACAAAGTCTGCAAATGCTTCAAATTCCATGGAGGGAATGCAAGTGACAGCACTTCAGATATTTTGAGGACGAGGAACCGTTCTATTTTAAAGAACAAAGCAAAAGTTCTGCTCCATATTCATCCCTGTTTTGTTAAGTCTACCACAGTTTGATGCCATAGAAAAATGTAAATATTGAAACTTGTCAGGAACTGTTGTAGGAGCAGCAAACAGTCGACTGGCAAATGGCAGTTTACATATTTTAGTTATGAGAAACATAATTCTGAATGAGTCTTGCATAAATATCACACATCAGGATTGTCAGTGGAGTATTTAACTGACTTCAGTAAAGCAACGTGGTTCAAGTAAGCTTTTTTCTCAAGCAAGCTGCTAAATGAAAATGTTCGATATGCACACACCGCCTCCTTACTCTACTCTCGTCCTACAACTTCAAAACATCCTGCTGGAGCAACTTCTAGAACTTTGCCCCTCAGAATCATTACCACCAGTCTTTTATAGATGCATTTATTTTCATGCAATCCAATCTCAACTAAGTTTGAACCATATGAAACATGTGGATTTTAAATACAAGAATATAAATAATATAGGTGGGGTTAATGAAATGCTAGAATATGTGAAGCAGCAGTAACGGACTATCCGCAAGCGCTTCATTGACATCTTTTTAACGGACCACCTCATTGCTAAAAATGCAAAGGATGCTAGTTTCAGCAGACTAATGTTGTATGTAGCTGTACATCTGCTGGTGTCTGCCTGAACTGAGTGGTGGTCTATGTACCATTAATATATGAGAGAAAAACATGCAGCTAATGTAAATATGGAAAGACTTTTTTCATTATCCCGTTCAATTTTCAGCAGGAAAATGAGGAATTCAGCTTTTAGCTCATGAACAATGTCTTAAAGGGTATATTTGCTAAATACAGAAGCATGCTTTGCTTGGAACCGGATAACTGGTATTTGAGGTATACATCTGAGACATGAGTCAACGAGGCAGGGTTAGCTGTCTGTTTGTACATGTGTGTGCTGAATGTATGTGTCCCTTTGTGTGTAGCACAGTTATACCCAGGCTGTGAATGAAACAAGGTGCTCCTAGCTACATCAGGAGAGGAAGTAATAACTCTTAATGTTGGGCACTTGGGCGAGGCACGAGGCCTCATTATCTCCCTAAACGCCTCAGGCTTTCCGATGTTCTCACCTTACACCCACAGCTGACCTATGACTCACCAGCCCTCTATCCTCATAGTAAACCGTTATTACATTACCGTAATCGTGAAGCATCATGTTGGTAGGTTGGAGGGCAAACCCCCGGCTCCTCATCATTTATCATTTCAACCTTTTCTCAGAAGTGACGTACATTTTACTTGGGCCGTGTCCATATGACGAAATACTGCACATGCTTTGCATTCTTCCAGCATGATGTACAAAAACAACCTGTTCACTTTTATTTAGATTCACCAGACTAGTTCAGGGGTTGGCCGACATCTCCTACGTGACAGAACACAGGACTGTTTAGACACTGACGTCACTTCATTGAGATTATGGTATGAGAACTGGTGTCTCTGTTTGGGAATGTATCATACATTGTTCATGAGTTTCTGTAAATTTGTCAGTGACTGCCTTGAACCAAAAACCAGCGGAGGTAAAAAAATTCCAACAGTTCCTTCGCAGCCTCAATTCCTAAACTACTCACTTCCTGACAGAAAAAGACAAGATCCCTTTGATACTCTTTTTGGTCAACAACTGTATCTCTTGTTGAATAAACTGACAAACTGTATGGATTATTCCAATTCTGAATAGGTTACAACAGCAAGTTGGTTTATCCTGTGAGACATCTCTCTCAAGGCATTTTCAGTGCATTTCAATTTCAATAATGAGCTCCTTTTTCTTTTACGACTACTTTTTAGATGTTTAAGAGTATTCTGAGTCACACACAGTATAACAGTAGCTTGCAAACTCTTAAGTGGACAGACTGTTCTATGTGTGAGTAAAACACCACAAATGGACATTCATCCATTATCTTTTCCTCTTCTCGTGGAGCAGGAGGCTTACCAGTTACATTGTTCCGCTTTTCCTGGTCAAATAAGGTTCTTTCTAGTCTGATCTTGGTGTCGCTGGGCAGGTGGAAGGGTCCAACAAACAAATCCCTTAGCCAGTCGGCTACAGTTTGTGAGATGGAAGTTGAAAAGACTGTGTGTATGTAACGAGCAGTAACTTTTAGATGGATATCATAGGAACCGTTTTATTCCACCCCGGGGCCTCGCAACAGTTAATTGTGCCCGGAGAACCTCTCAAGGGAGACGTCCAGGGGGCATCCAGATCAGATGCCCCAATACCTTCAACTCTCCTCTTTCAGAGAAAATATGTCAAATTAGATGTATAATTTGGTATTCTCGGATAGCCACACCTATCTCACAGCACTGTTGGCATTAAAGAACGGTCTGGCTACACATATTGTCATTCTGTTAGAGGTGGGGAAAACACTTTGTAACACTTGATATGTAAATCCAGCTATGACTTGTTACACGTGCATCAGTTTAGTGTCCCTCGATGTCCCTTGATCAATCATACGATTGCCTTGACTAGAGTGCATTACCTCTTTTCACCACACAGTCAAAGCAACCCTGCTGCATAATCCACCTCTTCACTGTCCAGCCATGTGCTCAGAAAGTTGCAAACACCGCTGACCATGGGGTGACTGTGGGTCAGTGGTTAACAGGTCCGTCACAGACCTAGTCGATGTGTCCTTGAGCAAGACAGTTAACCATGAATGGCTCCCAGTAGCTGTATCTATGGTTTATGATTGGAAGTCACTTTGGATAAAAGTGTCACCTAAAATTAAATGTAATGAGAAGCCGTGTCCTCAGTATTTAAATTTCCACGGGAATATTGAATATTGAAAAGTGGGTTTTCAAAATGAAGATGCATGCTAATGATTTGTAGACAGTAAATTCAACAATATTTAAGTCAAAATAAATACATATATGAAGAATGTGTGTCTAAGTAAAGACATGAAAAGAATCTCTCGGGCAAAATAATATATACAATAATATTTTACGTTTTTTTTATTTATTATCTGTGGTGGGAGGAGTTTTTTTAGACTTATGACTTGAATAATTTAAATTAATGGTTTAAATAATTTTAAAACATTTCAAAAATGTAATATTAAATGGGTCTGCACCTTTTTTGTAAGTACTAGTGTTATATTTAGTCGTCACATACAATGCAATGAGTTAATAATGATAACATATCGATTTATAGTAATGAAGTAGAGGCTCACTGATACAACAAGTGATGTAACGATCTTTTTAGGTCAACTTAGTTGTGCAGGAGTGTGTCTGTTTTTTAGAAGCAACGGTTTTCATCTCAGCCAGAGGCCACAGTCTCCGCATTCCTTATTTCCAAGCCTCTCTTCTGCTGATGACTCATCTCCCCTGCCTTGTTACAGGGAGCAGCACTCACTCTCCATCGTCGGACTACAGGATTACTTTACTGCACACACCTTGTAATGAAATGGAGACGCCGATGCTAAAGGCAGAGAGGGCCAACAAATTGATTGTAAACGGTTTCTGAATATCTATTTATATGCAAGAGATTCTGATTTCAGGAAGAGGTAAAGACAACAGGACATTTACTAAGACAGAACATTTTACGCTGCAACACAGAACAATATGCTATAGATCATATGGCTAAATACCGTACCAGGTGTTCGAATCGATGTTCCAAAAAGACCTTGAAACATATATGGAAGAGTGCTATTTTGGGACAGTTTTTTATGTTAGTGGGATCATAACCAACATGCATCAACATAAAAGATTGAGATGTGCCAGATTCAAAGCTTTGAATACCCAGGAATTGTAAAACGTAGATACTGCACTCTTTTCACATTTTTATCGTTGAACATTATCCACTCGTTTCTTGATTTTTGTTCGGTGCTAAGCACTAACCGACCAACACAAATACTTTTAATGTGAAAACCTATTCAAAGATCCTGATTCTGGATGGACACCAGATTTAAAAAATGGAGAGATACTGGAATAACTGCTTTATGCAATATTATGAAGGGAAACAAACTGTTTAGTTTTGAAATGATTAAAGAAAATTATCTTTTGGAGAAACAGGACTTCTTTAGATACTTACAGTTGCGGCATTTTGTCAATGAAAATGTTAAAAAGGTAACAGAGGTAAACTCCGGTTTTATAGAACTGTTTAAAAGAGCATATAAATCAAATTGCAATAAAGGGGCAATATCAGCCATATATAAATGCTTTCTAGAGCTTAAAACTCATTCAACATCATACATTAAAGCAAAATGGGAAAAGGAATCTGGAATAGATATTTCTGAGGAAGAATGGACATTAATATGGGGGTACCAATGGAAATGTACCAGTTCAATGAGCTGGCGAGAGTTTAACTGGAAAAATTACATAAGATATTTCATTACACCATCTCAGACATCCCACTATAGCGATACCACTCCTGAATGCTGGAGAAAATATGGACACCAAAGCGCAAACCACTATCACATCTTTTGGGACTGTCCCATCATTAAAAACTTTTGGAAGGCGGTACACAATACTTTACAGGACATCTTTCGCGAGGACATCCCTTTGGACTTTAAGATTCTGTACCTTGGAATTTTACCTCAGAGTTGGCCGAAAGGGGACAGACTCTTGATTAATGCATTGCTGGTGGCCAGCAAAAAGTATGTTACTAGAAAATGGTTACTACCAGAGTGTCCTACAATTACATCTTGGAGAGACATCGTAACAGATATCTACAGAATGGAGCAGATCACAGCTCATGTCAATCAAAGAACATAAACATTTCTTAAACACTGGCAAAAGTGGTGCAACTATGGTCACAGATAAATGGCCTGACTGTATTTCTTTACTCTATGGAAAATGAATTCTCCCTGCTTTATTTATTATTATTATTATTATTATTATTATTATTATTATTATTATTATTATTATTATTATTAGTTTTGTTACTATGGTACTGTTTTTGTTTCTTTATTTGCATATGTGTTTTTTTTTTGTTATATTTTTGTCCTGTACTTCTCTATGTACAAAGAATCTGAAAAATTTAAAGATGTGTATGTGAGATTTTGAACACTAATAAAATACAAATAAAAAAAATAAAAAAAAGATCCTGATTCTGATTATAATGGCATTCTATCATTACTCTTTTAAGCTGATTGGACAAACTTGTTAGGAAATAGTTGCTTATTCACACATCATGCAGAATGAGCAATGATTTGGGGTGGTGTCCAATATTCTCTTTTATCTCCATTTTTGGTCTCCACCATCCCCCAAAGGTGCGTTCACACCAAAAGCGAAGCGTTTTTTCGTGTCGCCCAAAACATGTGAGTTTACTCACTCGACCATTTGCCGTGTTCTCACCATGAGCTTTGAGACGCTCAGCGAGGGGCGGGGCTTATCTCTGTGTCTCGTCTCCGTAAAGACCGTTATCATCTCCTTCATCCGCCACGGAATAACTAATTTGTTGTGGACATCCCACACACTAATGCCCTCGTGTTTGGGTTCATGACATCACCCGTAGGCTCACTCAGCTCGGTCACTTTCACCGATGAAGTTACTGTTACGTTTGAAAGACTTCCGTATCCAGCGCTAGGAGAGCAGAACTCAAGAGCTGATTGGCCCGAGTTGCGAGATTACCGCCTCAAAGTTGAAATATTTCAACTAGGGGCGAAAATTGCGCCGCTGAAAACGCGCCGCTGTAAACGCGTCTCCCACATCCCGTCGCCCCAAACGCGCCACCCGGGAAAATATTGCGTCTATCACAGCCACACGCGTTTGTACGTTGACTTTTCACGGGATTCGGCTGCGCACATTTTTTTTGTGCTTTTGGTGTGAACGCACCTTTAGGTAGCTGCTATAAGCTTCTCTATGTTCAACGGCTAGTCGTTAATTGTGTCTCTTCTGATAGTGCTGAGTAGGTGGTGTACAGTGGGTTGTTGTAGCTTGTTCTCCGTAAACAGCTGCCTTCTGCCATTAAAAACAAAAATATGATAGCATTGAGCGGGAACCGAAATAATAAATTTACGGGCAAAAAGCTTAACAATAAGCTAAAGCTCTATGAAGCCAAGGGGACCTGCTGCTTTTGGTAGAAACTACTTTTTTGGTTCATCACTATGCGCATTACATGTTGCCATTTGATATGTTGTTATGCAATTATTAATTACAGCCAGCGTATTTATGGACATAATAAAAATAATAACATTAGTTTTCAAGAGTGATTTGTAACAAGTTAAAAGTTGCAGATGAATGACGGCCAGTCCGATAGGGGTGTCAACATCAGAAAACATACTTTGTTTTTCATTTGAAAGACTTATTCCCAGAAACCTCCAATGGGAAGATGTATATTTAAGAGCCGCTATCAGCTTGTTTTGGACTTATTCTGCCCTCTAGTGGCCACAAATTGTTTGTTGCAGCTTTAAGTGTAGGACTGATCATCTCCATGGTCACTGTTAAAATAACACTGCTGTAACTCATGTCCACATTCTCTGGATTTTTACTCTGCTGTCCACTCTGTATACATCCATAATTCATGTTATATACGAGCCAGACGTAAGAGAATTTAACTTTTAAAATATGCTTTAAATATGACGTTGACTGCCTGTGCAGACTTCATTGCCTAGTTTAACGTATTCTTGTTATTTATCACTGGCACATGCACAAAGCCCAGTGTGTTCAATAACCCTCATTATTCTCTTCTTTTATGATTTAATCAGTGACTGTTGGCAGGAGCCTAATGGCAAGGCCAGTGATGAGTCAGCCAGGCTGCAGTTTTGGAAGCTGGAGGTGAGAATAACACCGAGGTAACACAGAGGGGAGGATGAAGGCAGGGACAGAGAGAAAACCCAAGCAGAAAAGGAGACAGGGAATGAGGAATACATACCATTGTGAATCACACACTGAATTTGGAAACAGGATTTTTCTTCTGTCTAGTCAAACATGACTGCTAACCTTTTGAAATGAGCAGATTTGTTCCAGACAAAGATCTCATTCCAATGTGAGGATGCCTTTCCTCATTCAGGAGTCTGTGTTGGACATGCTCTCATGTTATCAAAGGAGCTCTACTTGGTTACGATAACATGAACCCAAATGTATTTGGAAATGTTTGATGAAGGATGCATACCCTTGTAAGACAGCCTGATTGATGAGCCAGACTTGTGGCATTCCTTCCATCGTCCCCCAAATACCACCATGACAGGAGAGCTTTCCATGAGTGTGTTTAGTCCTTGACCTTTATTTTTAAACATGACGGTAAATGTTAATTATGGACCCATTTAATAGTTGACTGTATTTTCACTGCCAGAATAATCTAGTGATTGTTTGGTTGACACACTACAGTTTATATAGTGTGGTATTTTCATTCATAACACTCACACTATTCCTGTTCCTGCTATTGAACCAAAGAAACCAACATATGTTAGAATTTCAGCATCTGAAAGATATCATCTATTTCTGTATTTAATTCACATCTGATAGGTATCTTACTTTTTTGTATCTCTCATTTATTAATCTGCATTTTTTTGTTATTAAGTATTACAGCTCATTAAAATATAAAAGTAATGGGACTTTTTCACAGAAGATAAGAAAAACTAAGATAACAGACATTTCCTCTAATACTATATGCATCTACCACCAAGTACGATTTTCATATTAGTTTGTTTTTGTGTGTAAATTGTAGAGAACACGTGTGTGTGTGTGTGTGTGTGTGTGTGTGTGTGTGTGTGTGTGTGTGTGTGTGTGTGTCTAAAGAGTAACTGTTGAGCTTCTCTGTGTGCCGTGTTGGCTGGTCAATTATTTTAGTGCACATGAGGATGCCCCACTGGCTAGCTCATGGATAGTCACTCTGATATCGTTCATATGCCAGTTACAGCTGACCATCGACTGTCGACACTGTCACCAAATCTCTATTTCCCTTCCATGTCAGCACTTTTGCCTCAGTTTGCACTAGAAGCGCTTTTAGCACCGTAGGCTGCAGCCACTGGCTCAAGGTTGTCCATGTTGAGAACCATGTGGAGGCAAGCAATGAACTCTGAATTGAGCTTGTATAGACCACTTTTAAAGCAGATTTGCTGTTGTCCAGTATTTCCACTGATGTATATGTTGCATTGTCTGAAAAATACTTGTCTATCTTTTATAACATAAAATGGTATCAAAATCAATGGAAAATAATGTAGGTTTTCTTGAACAAGTCTTTCTGACAGAGGAGCCTGAAATAAGTTCAAATAAGTGCAGAGTCATTATGAGGGAAACACATCTCTTCTTCACAGTAGAGGAGAGAGCCCGTTTCCTACTCTGCCGACACATTTCAAGGTACAAACTTATTGCCGGTGGTGGTCAGGAGCCCAGATGTCTTGCAGTTATTATGAGCAAGAACTCAAAGGTGCCTCTTACTGGTTTCCATTCATCAGGTGCCACATTGTTCCCAGGCACTTGAACATTGCAGATGTTGAGATGAAGCATAAGGAATCTGGCACATCGCATTGATGAAATGTCACTCACATATAGATGTGAGAATGGTGTGAAAATGTGTCGATTCTAATTAAATATGTATCCAAGATCTGGGTATGAAATATCATCATGACATTCGGGCGGAGGTTCTGAGGTTCTGGTCAATATTTTTTTATATTGGAAGACAATGTTTGGTTTAAGACATGAGCTAATTCCACTAATTTTCCAGTGTAGATTTCCTTGGCGTGGTAGGGGGGTTTAGGCTCGGCTGCAGAGTGGGTAGAGCGGGAGTATGGTTCAGGGACCGATGTCTAATTGGCTTTGGTTAGTGGCTGATTGTTAATCAGCACCAGCTGAGGCCAATCTGTGTGTGCGTGCATCTGTCCATAAGGAGCAGTAGGGACTGAGGAGCTTGAGAGTGGAGAGCCGAGACACAGTCTGCAGTCTTTAATAAGAGATATTACCAAATATCCATCCTGTATGCTCATCCGTTGGTGCTTGGGGGAGAAACCTACTGGTGACAGCCACAAACCTGTTACACATGACTATAATAGAAGATAGAAATTGACTCTGAGTAGACCAGCTATTTAAGCTCATTAAAATGATGGTGGAGGTTTTCCTTATAATTAAATAAATAAGTAATTACAAACATCGAACAATGGTGACCCTTCCACTGATCTGCTTCAAGAAGCATATTTACCAGTCATTTGATATCCATTCATTTTTCTGGAGGTAATTATGACTACAGGCTAATAAACAAGCTAGCCCGAACGTACGACACTACATTCAAGTCATTCTAGGGACTCATGATTATTCTCAGGCCAGATGAATATGTGTGTGATGTTTTTACAAGTTTAATGCCCCAGAGACTTCCTAGTCAGAAAACAGGATCAATTTAAGTGGCTCCTTTCAAACTCTAAAATGTCTGACAGCAATACAAGTATCCAATCATACTTATTAAAAGCAGAGATGGTTGAAAGATGCATAAATTGGAATGCAAATACATCTTATCTTATATTATTAATAATCTATTCTTTACTTGACTAAGTAACTGAATTATATTGTTAAAGAAACCATTTTATCAATACTTGCATTGCATAAAAAGCATTACAGCAACCCCTGATAATTTGCATCATATCGTATCATAGACCCCCTCCAAATGTCTACAGAGAACAATTTTGAATTGTAACAGAATTGCCATATACACACTGGAACAGATAAGCCATATTTGTGTTTTCTATCCTAAAATAAAACCGTTTATAATACTTATAGGTTGCAGTCTGAAAATCAGATTGTTGGTGATGCATGTACACACAGTATATATTTAGTTTAGCTCCAAATCACAAACCCAATAACACAAAATGTTACTAGGATGATTATCTTTGTTTCAACAAAACAACTTTCATGTCTGTCCTTGATACAAAATGTTTAGTTATTTTACTTACATACTGTATTTACCAATATTTCGCAATGTCTGTTATCCAAATAACAGCACACTCTTCCTGGTTGGGAAGACCGTCACTTTGATGGCCTACCAAGCCTTTCAGATGATTTTTTCACAGCACTCATTATCACCTGATATTTTGCTGTTTTCTATCCGAGTTCTCTATTGCGTTGTCCACGTCAGTCACTTGGTTTGTCGAGTGCTTGTCGTTTTTCCTATACTCGCACCACACCAGTTCCTGCTTGTAGCCTATCTGCAAATCAGATTATATGCATCCACCAATTATGGTAACCTTTATGACCTTTGTGTTGGCTCCTCTTCTGTTAAAAAGCTCAACAAAGTATGATTGAACCCCTCTGCTGAGCCCTTCCCTTGGGGGTGGTATGTGTCACACCGGGGTGTGGTTGGGCAAAGACTCAGAGGAACAGACAAGAGTCAAGGTGAGGTAAAGTAACAATTATCTTTATTGGGCAGAGTACAAAACAAGGAGAAACACAGGGACTGAAAAGGGGGTATTATAAAGACACTATGGCATTAGACCAGGGAAAGCAAGGGAGTATGAGGGGAAACCACATGTGTAGGGCATGAACAATCAGGCAATACCCACTGGAGGCAGGGGAGAGGATGAGGGCAGGTGAAAGGAAGAATCTGGGAAGACACACACACATAGGAAAACCAAAGGGTGTTATGGGGTTGTATGCCTCATCCTGGCTCCATAACTTTGGCATATCTCTGTGAGGACCGCTGATTTAAAAGCTGCTGCCTGGTCTGAATGAATCCTTTCGCAAACAGCCAAATGGCTGGATGAGGCATGTCCACAATACTTTGGCTGTGGTATCAGCCATCTGGTTCCTTATTGGCATGGCCCACGCCAACCTGGAAAACACCTCCACTGCAACCAAGATATAGGGGTACACATCTACAGGCTGCCCCAATGAAAGATAATCGACATCTTCAAATTCAAGCGGGTAAGAGGTGGAAATGGGATTTAAGGGTGCCCTTACCTCCCGATGTGATTTCTGGTGCAGGCAGTGGCCACAGTTGGTTGACCATTGATGGACGTTGTCCACATGCCCCGGCCAGTAAAACCTGCGCTGCAACACAGATACAATCTTCGTCCCAGCCAATTGGGCAACAGCTTCATGGTACCGTTTCCAAACCAATTTTCTCCACCCTGGGGGCACTACAATTTACTCAATTAATTCAGTGTCCTTGTCCTTAATAGAGGCTTTCGACCTGGTCCCTTGGGGGGTTTTGTGGGGGGTATTGCAGGAGTATGGGGTTCCAAACTCGTTGCAACGGGCTATCCGGTCTCTGTACGCCTGCAGTAGGAGCTGTGTTCGCATTCTCGGCATTAAGTCAGACAAGTTCCCAGTGGGTGTTAGCCTCCGCCAGGGCTGCCCTTTATCACCGGTCCTGTTTGTGATTTTCATGGACAGGATATCTAGGCGCAGCCTGGGTGTGGAGCAGGTCAGGTTTGGTCTCGGGATCACCTCTCTGCTGTTTTCAGATGATGTGGTCTTGTTAGCGTCCTTGGACCGTGACCTCCAACAATCACTGGGACGTTTCACAGCCTAGTGTGAAGCGGCGGGGGTGAGAGTCAGCACCTCCAAATCTGAGGACATGGTGCTCTGCTCGAAACTGGTGGATTATTATATCCAGGTGGGGACAGAGTACCTACCCCAAGCTAAGGAGTTCAAGTATCTCGAGATCTTGTTCACGAAAGAGGGTAAGATGCAGTGGGCGATCGACAGGCCAATCAGTGCGGCTGCAGCAGTGAAACAGGCACTACACCAGACCTTCTTGGTAAAGAGGGAGCTGAGCAGAAAGGAAAAGCTCTCAATTTACTGATCGGTCTACGTTCCAACCCTCGCCCATGGCCATGAACTCTGGGTCATGTCCCAAAAAACGAAGTCGCAGATACAAGCAGCTGAAATGAGTTTCCTCCGTAGGGTGACCAAGCTCAGCCTTAGACATAGGGTAAGGAGCTAGGACATCAGGAGGGAGCTTGGAATCGAGCCACTATTCCTTTGCGAGTCAGCTGAGGTGATTAGCATCTAATTTGGATACCTCCTGGACATCTCCCTTTAGAGGTCTTCCAGGCACGTCCAACTGAGAGGAGACCTCGGGGAAGACCCAGGACACACTGGAGGGATTATATCTGTACAGTCTCAAAGGCAAATTAAAATCTGTTTCAGATAGAATAGGAACACTCGCCACTTGCTCTTCAAGACTTCGAAGACTTGTTGGCACCTGGACTTCCGCTCTATATGCTGAGTTTTGAACTCCAACTTTTCCATCTGTCAACGCATGCAAGAGGGCAGCAATGCATGCAAATGCATGAATAAAGCATCTGTAGTAGCCCACAAAACCAAGGAAGGAACTTACCTGGTGTACAGTAGTGGATGGGGGCAATCCATCAAAGTTTTTACCTTCTCAGGGTCAGGAGACACTCCCTGTTGACTCACTAGCTGTCCAAAGTAATGCTCCTCAGTTTGAAACTGCTTCTTTGGTTGAAGTTTCAGTCCATGATCATTACGTTTCTGAAACACTTGTTCTAGGTGAGCAAGATGTTGTCAGGAACTCAGAGGAAAAACGGCAAACTATTGGGTAGTCAGTTCCCGTCATTGCTAGGCCTGAGGTTTGACATCCAAATTATTTTTCTGCTATTCCTACCCTCGCACCACACCAGGCCCTGCTTTTATCCAGCCCAGCTGCGTATTTATCAATCTCGTTCCAATCTGTCGCCTCTCTTTTGATTGTGTGATTTGCCTCGGGTGTGTTTGGGGAGTGTCTTATTTGCCTGCCAGGCAGAGAAAATATCCCAGAATTAAAACACCACACCCCAAAAGAATAATTACACTCAATCAGAATATTACCTTCCCAGCTACACTTTGTGACACAACTCATCAGAGAGTTGTGGGTCCATGCATTGATCAGGATTGTGCTTTATGGAAGTTTTCTAGCAGCTTGTGCACTAAAGCACTCATGGTGATTCAACAGTCTGTTCTAGACTGCAACACATTTACTTCACTTACATTACTTTTTCACTAATTAAAGTTTTCCAATTCTCTGAAATACAAGCTGATAAGTGGTTTTCCAAAAATGTCTAACTATTCTTTTTACATAGTTATTTCTGGTTCAATTGAATCAATTTGATTAAAAAAAAGGCTAGAGCAATCATTTGAATTTGCCACATTGCGTTCAGAGAAAGTACAATTCAAATGTGACAATGTTGCATTATTAATAAACTGTTGAATGTGTGTAATACAAATACAGACTTCTTTTTGTTTACTAAAATAAATCTTATCATAGTTCCCATTTAATTGTAGGGAATTTATGATTTTGTTTCGACAAATATTTTACTGGAGCTTCTGTTTTCAGTGACTTTCTATTTTCCCAGGACCTAATCCAACCCTGTAAAGCTTTGATAAGAAAAAAATATTAACAGGCCAGATCTAACTCACCAGCTGCCCATTGGCAATGCCTGTTCCAGGGACACAGGAACTTGTTACATCTGATGTCTGGGTGCTGTGAATTGTATCTTTCCACTCTTCACTATTTTGTTCCTTGTATTATGAGCCAAGTGGGAATTTAAGCTTTTGTATTTCAATATGCTCATTGGATAGTCTTAAATAGTATATACAACCACACAATAAGTCAGGTTGGTTTCTGCAGCAGTGACATACACACTTCTTCTCTACCTCAATGGCTCATATGGGGATACTTCTTTAGTGAAGCAATTTATGTAAGCTTCACTGTTTTAACACAGTTATTATTACAGCATACATGTTTTATTCTCTCATGAATCCACATAAAAAGAACATGCATGGTGTATCACTCGCAAGCAGTTTACAGGCTTGATTGATTAAGAATTTAAAATGGTAAATAATCCATATTCATATGACAATGGATCACAATACTACTTAAATGTTGAATCAAAGATGGCCATTGGGACCTGTGTTAAAAACAAAGAGTATGTGATGTTTTGAAATTATCTTGAAATGTATATGTCTGCATTGAAAACTAATTCACATAAGGGATAGGACTATATCTAAGAGAATGCGTCGGGTTAGAAGAGAGGTATTGTCAATACAATTGATTTGTGGAGCGTAATGGATACATCAAATACCCAAATATCCTGACCAAAATGATATTACTATAAATAAAACGTTGTGAATAGCATGACATCAACAGTGCTAATGCCGTGATTAGTAGGCCGAGTTACATTTTCCGAGTCCATGGGGGGAAAAGGATTCCTTTGTTGATCCAAGTTTATACTCTCGCTGTGAAGCCAATTCTGGTCTGTGCACCAAGCTTCACAAGTTGCTTTGCCTCTTCGCAGCTTAGTCGGGAACCTTTGAATTTTTCTCACCAGGTATTCACTTTACAGGGCTTGAACAAAGGCAATGAAGTAGGCCATGAATATGAGGAATGAGTCAATTACAATTTCTCCTTGACGATGTACAGATTATTCATGGTGTTGTGCCGGTAACATTTGTTGTCTTCTTGCTTCTTCACAGTACATTTTCTTTGTATGCCCTATGGCATTTTGAAGAATAATGCAGAATAACAGCGGATCAAGGAAAAATGCCTTTGTTCATGCTCGTAACTCCTGTGCCATCTTGTGAGGGCTCACACCACGAAGCCACGCACATGTTCTCACTGAGAGTAAACATTGGAGGATCCTGGGAAACTGAGTTAAATGTCTCTGGTGCCATTTTCAGGGTTGAAGCCCAAAAATATCTAATGATGCATTTGTAAATACTATGCATTGTTTTTGTTTGCTTGTTCATGCGTGAAAGATGTTGTCAACTATAAGATCCAAAGACGGTGCAGAGAAATTATAAACAAATGTGAAAACTAGTTTCATGTAACCATGTGAGCAGTACTGTGAGGCACGGTGGGAATGCGTGTGTATGTGCTGTGGGTGTATGAGTTTGTGTTGCATGACGCAGATCATCAATTGTGAAAGGCAACTTCCAGCAATCCTGTGGAGAGGAGCAGTCCTTCTTGTGGTTGCAGTTACAAAATGAGTCTGGCATGTAAAGATGTTTCTTATTTGAAATGTGCAGTTGATTAAGCTTCTGTGTTTAATAAATGTCACTGTGCTGCAAAAAACAACAACACGTTTGTCTCATCATTCCTTATTTTAAAAGGCTGGTTCACAATTATTCCCGGTCAGCCTCTTTGCATTTCTTTGCTTCATGATTTCTTTATTAACTGCATCTCATCAAACACACAAACGCAGAGATGTCTTTGGGAAAGCTTTGCTTAACTGTGCTGGCAGAAATATGTGCGCAAGAGAGATCCAGTGACGTGATTCAACCCTCTGATGTCTCTCATGGAGGACATCGGCTGAGAAATTATTAATTAGTTTTGCACAAGAGTGGTAGGCAGGAAATACTATCAGCTATACTTAGGGCTGTACACTTTGGCTCCTATAGACGTGTATGGTTTCTCTCAATGGACAGGAGGTCTTGTTTACAACTTTTATATTTAAACTGTCCATTGTAATAACATAATGGCTTACAGTAATGATATTTATTTACATACCACTGGAACTTGACAATGTTGTAGAAAAGACCTGATGATACTTAACTGAGAAAAGTAAATACAATTACTTCATGATAAAGGTATTGAACTTAATAGGTCACCAATAAATACATACAATTATATTTATTGTTATCTTAACATCCGTCAATGAATGTATCGAAAACATACATATATTATAATAATATATACTATTTTTCTTCATGAAGAATATGCACCTGATTGTAAAATAATATTGACATCACCATTTGAGACAGCCCCTTCCACACTTTTGACTTGTCTTCAGTCCTGTCACCTTCTGAACGTATTGCACTTATTCATTTTCAACTCTACCATGTCAAGATGGACAGGGAGAGCTGTGTGGTTGGTGCTAACACAAAAATGTCTACCTAGGTGCACAAAAACTTGACCTGAACCAAACTGATGATTGATAGCAAAAGTGTGGCATACAAGGCTTTACTTTTTTCACATAACACTTCTACAGGACCCGCAACTTGACTGATGGTCAGAGCAGTTTATAGTGCATTTAAAAAACTAGTGAAGTGCCCGTTGAAAACATTCCTATTCAGAACCGTCCTGTGGTATTGCTGCTTGCACTTTCACAAACAACTTCACAGTAAACAATTTGTTTCCTTGGGTCTTCAGCAATACACATACCATGACAAAGTTGCATTACACACTTAAGTCTCGGCTACTCGCACAAAAAAACACAAACTCTTCTTGGGTAAGCAACTTCCTGGGACCCCAAACTAAAAGGACTTCAAACAGCAATATATTTATTATGATAAAACGATACGAAAAATACTGAATTACATTACAATTCTAACAAAAAATGCAACACTTACTATGTATTTCTATCTCACAGGAAAATATTGTCGTGGTTTTCCCGTGCCACCCTTCCCTTCCGCGGGCCCGGTAATATGGCCTAGGCCTCCAGCAGCGTAGGCTCCCAGTGGAACAGCAAGGTATACAAGTGTTGAGTACTTATACATTTTTATTGTTTCATGCATAGAGCTTTTATTTTGAAGCTTGTAATGAAGCAGGAAGTGAGAAACAGGAAGTAGAAAGTTTGATCTGTAAATAGCAGAGAGCATGGTTGCGACTGGGACAAGTTCAATCCACAGTAATCCTTTGCCTGTCTTCTTCAGAAAGCAATGACTGTAAGTGTTTTGTGTTCTTCACATGTTATACTATTAGAAATAGTGACTTTGTTAGGAGAATTGTAAACATAAGGATGTTTATATTTATCTGCCATTCAGTTAATACATTTTTGTATTTTCTTTTCTAGTTTCACCCTATTTCAACTCGGTGAAGATGATTTCATGTTGGAAATCAATAAAGGAGCAAGAACGCTCGCATCCTGGCTCTGGAAAAGGAGTTTGGCTGACTGTTTATTTATGTTAAACACTTTGGAAGTAGAACACATAGAGAGAACAGTACAGTGAAAAGTCAGACTATCAGAAGGATTCATTAGCAACAATCATGGAAGATCAATCTACAGAAGAAGATGATAGAGTGTCATCGGTGTCAAAATCCTCTTCTAAGTCTTCAGTGTCCAGTGCTGCTGCTAGAGCAACAGCGGAAGCTGCATTCACCAGAGCTGCATATGCTAAAAAGGAGCTGGAATTGAAAAAAACAAAAAGCCAAATTAGATATGGAAAAAGCCAAATTAGATATGGAAAAAGCTACACTAGAAGCAGACTTAGAAGCACTGGGACTCGAAAAAACAGCTGCTGCCGCGAATGCAGAGGCAGAAGTTTTAGAGGTTGCTGCAGGAAGAGCATGAGAGGATATGCCGAGTGCTAGGAGCAGCATCTCACTACAGACAATCAGACAGCGAACAGAGGAGTATCTGCATCATCAAGCTCAAGAAGACGTCAACGCTACCATACCTCCTCCTGATACATCACTTCCTCTCCACATCAAAGCGTCATCGCCATCAGTGGAAGAGGAACCGGTTGAATTTAATCCTGCATTCAGCCATAACGTCTTGCCCATAATGCCAAGGCACACTCAGCGGACTGAGTACAGCGGATCAGGATACCAGAGAGACCTGCCACAGTGTCCCATCTCAGACCCTCTCTTTTCCAACAAGACCAATCTGGGACAGGACCCCTCATCTTTCAATCACGTGAGTCAACCAAACCATTTTCCAAAGAACAAAACGCATGACTCTACCATCACTCCAGCAGCTAATATGATAGACTTTGCCAAATATCTTGCCCGCAGAGAGTTAATAACCACAGGGCTCAGTAAATTTGATGACCGCCCAAAGAGAGCTTCAGAGCATGGAAATCTTCCTTTTCCAACGCTACTCAAGGCTTAGAGCTAACAGCCAGTGAAGAGTTAGATCTGTTGGTGAAATGGCTTGGAAGAGAATCTTCTGAACATATTAAGAGACTTCGAGCAGTCTACGTTACAAACCCAGAAGCCGCACTTCAGTTGACTTGAACAAGACTTCAAGAGTGCTATGCATCCCATTAAGTGATCGCGAATGCACTGTTTAAAAGGCTAGAGAGCTTTCCTCGTCTCACGTCGAAGGAAAATATCAAACTCAGAGAACTTAGTGATTTACTCATGGAGCTCCTTTCTGCCAAAGAGGATGGTTACTTACCTGGTCCTAGTTACCTTGACACGCCACGTGGCGTTAAACCAATTGTAGAGAAATTGCCCCCCAATCTCCAAGAAAAATGGCATTCTGTTGGTTCAAGCTACAAAGAATGCTTTAATGTTTGCTTTCCACCTTTCTCTTTCTTTACTGACTTTGTACACAAGCAAGCAAAGGCCAGAAATGATCCAAGCTTTTTCTTAACAGAGAGCAGCCAAACTCATTACCACAGTGAGAGACTGTTAACAGGGCAAGCTGGTGTGAAGGCTGCTATATCTGTCCATAAGACTGTCGTGTCCACTACAGCAGAGTCAAGCTCAATGCATGGAGTGCAGACAACTAAAAATGGCAGTTACGATTCAGACAATTACTGCCCACTGCACAATATGTCTCACCCCTTAGTAAAATGTAGAGCCTTTCAAATGAAGCCACTGGCAGAACGCAAAAGTTTACTAAAGGAACACAGGGGATGCTTCAGGTGCTGCTCTACGACTCATATGGCAAGAGAATGCACAGTGGAACTAAAATGCAATGAGTGTGGAACTAACCGATACATCACAGCCATGCATTCGGAAACCGCTTTCTCGACAGGGATGTCTCCTACAGCAGCATCGGACATCGAGCAGCGAAGAATTGACACTCCAGAAGTGACATCAAAGTGCACCGATGTCTGCGGAGAGGGTCTTCATGCACATTCTTGCTCAAAGATAAGTTTGGTACGTGTGTTTCCACGAGGACAACGGGAGCACTCAGTCAAGATGTATGCCATCCTTGACGACCAAAGCAACCACTCATTGGCCAGGTCTGAGTTTTTTGACCTTTTTTATGTTCAAGGTGGACTTTCTCCAAACCTGATGAGGACATGCGCAGGGACCACTGAAATGGTTGGAAGGAAAGCAGTCGGTTTCCAGGTGGAGGCAGTGAACGGAGAAGTGTGTTTAGACTTACCGCCACTTATTGAATATAACGAGATCATGAGCAACAGATTAGAAATCCCCACACCAGAGGTGGCCTCTTTCCATGCTCACTTGAAATCTGTGGCGCCGCATATTCCCAAGATAGATCCGGAGGCACAAATCCTCCTCTTATTGGGAAGAGACCTTATTCGTGTTCACGAGGTTAGACAACATATCAACGGGCCACAAAACGCACCCTTCGCCCAGCGTTTGGATTTAGGGTGGGTGATAGTAGGAGAGGTTTGCATTGATAGTGTGCACAAGCCTGCGGTAGCTGTCTTCAAAACTAATGTCTTGCAGAATGGACGTCCATCTTTTCTGACACCATGTCAGAACCATATCCGTGTCAAAGAAAAACCAAGCCATGGCGGGGAGCAGAGTCTATCCGCTGAAGACAAACTTGGATCTCCTAAACAGTGGCACTATGTGCCAACAGATCAAAATCCAGTTGATCTGGCCACCAGGTCTGTGCCCGCATCCCAGCTCATCAACACAATGTGGTTTACAGGACCAGACTTCCTTTACAAACCACTTCCGCCTGATACGGATCAGTCTTTTGAGTTGGTGGATCCTGAAACAGATGTAGATGTGAGACCACAACTTGCTACTCACATAAGCAAATGTAAACTTAGCACTGAAAGGTTCCAACGCTTCTCCACTTGGGATTCCTTGCTGAAAGCAGTATTCTTTTTGTTCCATCAAACTCGTTCACACAAGTCGGACTCGACAGACACATGCAAAAGATGGCATCAGTGCAAAAAAACCAGGTACTCAAGAAGAGTTGGCAAAAGCTAAGCTGGTTATACTCATGTCTGTCCAAAAAGAAGCTTATCCAGACGAGTTTGTTGCACTACAAGAGAAGAGAGCAGTCTCAAGATCAAGTGCAATCCTGGATCTTGATCCTTTCATGTGTGATTGTCTCCTGCGGATTGGAGGACGTCTGAGACATGCGCCAATTGATCGAGGTAAAGAATCCAATCATACTCCCAAAACAAAGTCATGTCACAAAACTACTGGTGCTACCACACAAAGGTTGCACATCAGGGCCGACAATTCACTGAAGGAGCAGTCAGGGCTGCTGGCCTATGGATCGCAGCTGGCAATTTTGAGAAAAAGGACCTCTTCAAGCGTCAGTGGAGAAAAGTGCAAGCACTAGCCAACGAGTTTTGGACCCGATGGAGAAATGAATATCTCCACACCCTTCAACCAAGACGCAAGTGGCGCACCGCATCACGAGACCTGCAGGTTGGAGACGTTGTGCTACTGAAACAGAGCCAATCACCTCGCAATGAGTGGCCAATGGGACTGATCGTTTCAACTCTCCCAAGCAGTGATGGGAAGGTCCGCAAAATCGAAGTCAGGACGACGTCACAAGGCAAAATAAAGACATTTTTAAGGCCTATCTCTGATGTTGTTTTGCTCCTGCCAAAAGATAGTCAATAGTCAAGTAAGCACAATTAGACCTTAAGTGGCATATGTAAATGCCAGATGGGGAGTGTTCTGCCCTGCATATTGTTAAAGATGTGTTTAAGTTAACTGTTATACATTTTTATTGTTTCATGCATAGCACTTTTATTTTGAAGCCTGTAATGAAGCAGGAAGTGAGAAACAGGAAGTAGGAAGTTCGATCTGTAAACAGCAGAGAGCATGGTTGCGACTGGGACAAGTTCAATCCACAGTAATCCTTTGCCTGTCTTCTTCAGAAAGCAATGACTGTAAGTGTCTTGTGTTCTTCACATGTTATACTATTAGAAATAGTGACTTTGTTAGGAGAATTGTAAACATAAGGATGTTTATATTTATCTGCCATTCAGTTAATACATTTTTGTATTTTCTTTTCTAGTTTCACCCTATTTCAACTCGGTCAAGATGATTTCATGTTGGAAATCAATAAAGGAGCAAGAACGCTCGCATCCTGGCTCTTGAAAAGGAGTTTGGCTGACTGTTTATTTATGTTAAACACTTTGGAAGTAGAACACATAGAGAGAACAGTACAGTGATGTTTACCCTTAGATCACTAAATCCCGCCCTGAAAAACCTACTCAAGTCGCCGTTTCTCATGGTCAGGAACAAAGATGAAATGGTAGTCACTTGCTCAATTTCAGTAAGCAGCGTGGTTATAGTATGGATCTAAATTAGTGTAGACATTTTGCCGGCAGGAACATTTTCACCTTTATAGGCTATCTGGTTGTGCTCAGTGAAGAACAGCTTGGTTCCAACATTGTCCAGCATCCAGGCGACATCCCGGACCCAGCACTAAAAGTCAACTGCAGTTAACGAGCCGCTGTCCGTCCACTGTAGAGTCAGATGACATGCTAAACTCAGGCTCCGCCCCCACTGTTGAAGACAGCACTTTCCCGTTGTTTATTCAAAGTGTATTGATATTGTGTTCAAATATTGGATAAATGATTCGCGAGATATGCGAAGGACACACCCACGTTTAGAAAAACGGAGGGGCGTTCTTTATATTAGGACATCCATCCATCTATTATCTAAACGCTCATTCTCATCAGGGAGACAGGTTCTGGGGCCTATAGCATAATACATTGAAGAAGTGACCCACACCCTGGACAAATGGGCAGTGTGTGATGTCACAAAGCATCATGACACGCATAAGACCTCAACAGATGATCAGTCTGCTGGAATATTTTAATACAGAACCTTCTTTCTGCGAGGCGACAGGGTTAACTGCTGAGCCATCATTAACATAATGTGTTTATTCTAAAGGTTACATTGCATGAAGCAGCCATTCCAAAATGACACATTCTGCGTAGTTAGATAAATTTGCAAATGAACAGAGATTTAGAGCTCGATTTCAGTCCACAGAAATATTATTATACAGTGACAGGCTGCTTTTTAGCAGATGAATAATATCAAATGAGCCACTTCAAACATATTGTCATGCTCTTATTTAAATTAAATTAAGTTTGGCTGGACCGTGATGCCTTTAGCTTGTCAGTAGAAATTCAACGTCATCTTAGAAACATGGAACGCAGCTTATTAAACATGAATATTTTTCAAGCACATCCTCTAATGCGTGCGTAATCTATACATCACTGCTGCCAGGAATTATCTTACACACACACACACACACGCTCACACACACTCACAGACACACACACACACACACACACACACACACACACACACACACACACACACAGTGTTCCTATATTTTGTTTGCGGAAAGTGCTTTATTAACAGAAGCATATAAATAGGCTCAGAGGAGTCAGTCAGACTCAAACAGCTCCTTTGAAAGAAAATGCTTACAGTGCGATGCTTTGTTCAAACGTTCATGTACTCTTATTCATCGTCACATCATTAGCCAGCTGTTCAACGTGAGCACGACTGACGCACATCGATGTACGAACAGCGCATGCATTGGTTGATTGCTATATTAATAGTAACATGTTTAGGGATTGTGTCCACGTGTTTGGAGGGTGCGGTGACTCATATCTTGTTGACATGGAGACCGAAATAGCAGAAGAGGAAGAGGACATTCACTCTACCCTTGAGTCTTTCGCACGATGGTGAAGAAAATGGGGAGAGAAAGATCGAATGAGAGGAGTGACAGAAGGAGAGAGGAGAGGAGAGGAGGACTATGAAGGTTTGAGTTGTATAAGCCAACGGTGAGTCACACTCACTGTTTGAATCTTGAGAACTAATAGAAAATCGTTTCTTTTCTCACTAGGGAGTGGGTTAACTCTGCAAGGACTAAAAAGGAAATAGGTTGATTTGAGAAACAAGAAGGAGTTGTGTTATGCAATGCATATCAGGTCATTGCAAAGTAGCACAATGATTTGGTATATTAAGCGCATTAAATGCACCCGCAGGAGGTCAGATGAGGTTGTGAGTGGAAGGAATTTCACAGCTAGGATGTGTCATAACCCAGCAATGTGCTAATATGGCAACAGATTGTCACAACGGTCAACTCTCATCGTTTTTACAATTACATACAGGTCACAGGCAAAACAATTGTGCTCTAAAGACCCGACGGTCAGTTGGTTGCTCCTATGGTCCAGACTGAAATATGACTTTGGCCTCCTAATCTTGTCAAATGCATTTGATCAGATGTATCATTCAATATGTAACGTTTGCTTTTTGCATCGTACTTTGCGTCAGGGGCTCCCAGCAGCCCTGACAAGGAGTCCCACAAATGAATCCAAGGGGTTCATGATTCAATTACCAATGTAGGAAACGGGAACAAAACTGTAATAGACACTTTATTTTCAGACCTTTTCTATTTCAACTTTTCTCTTTGCTTCTTTTTTTTTTTTTTATCTGAAAAAAATTAGAATTGTCTGTTGCAACTGCTCACAACTCATACAGTAAAGAGAGTAGATATTGATTCATATGAAGGGTTCACAAGATGAAAAGATGGGGAATAACGGGTCCAAACTACTACAAAATAGAGTAGATTTTGATCTCTATTAAGCAATATTTGCAACATAAAGTGGACTTTAATTTGTATTATCTGCTCAGACTTCTTCTGGGATTTCATTTGCTCCATGTCCATCTGTGTTCTCCCGGGCTGGTCTGATCGACCTTGTTTATGCAGCAGGATCACATTAAAATTGGTCACCAAATATGCCACAAAATATTTACACACAGTCTTTCATTCATACAAATGTAATCTAGCATGTAATTGCAAAAATAAGAAAATTGCAGATCATCCAAAAATCTTATATAATCGCATTTTTATTGATACAATCTGAGACCATTTCCCCCCTACATTTAGCCCAGAATAAACAGGAAACTATCCACAATTTCAGCTTTAGAAAGTATATTTGACCAGTTTATTACTCTGCTTTTGTGTCAAATAATTCCATCTATCAATAGAAAACAACTTACTAATATGACATTTGCCTTTTTAATGATTTCAGCCAAAACGTGTATCAAACCTGCAACCTTTTAACTGGTTTTCATCCCCCCCCCCCCCCCCCCCCCCCCCTACACACTCTTCAAATTGCACCACCGTTTCTTTTCATTGTCTTTAACCAGGAGACGTGGTGGGCGCACAAAAGGAAAGTAGCATGGCTTTCTGGTGCTCCATTAATTGCAAATATAGCTCCTGCACAATGAGCAGCCAGGCTGAGCCAAACCTCGCCATCAGCAGGACTCTCAGATTGAGAGGTTGAAAATTAATCTGACAGCATGCTTTCAAAAGACTGGAGCCTGGAGCCACGCAGGCTAATATGTGTTACTATGCTTCTCTTGACTGTGGTTTTCAATTATTATGTTTTGGGTCTGTTTGGGCAGTTTCACACTGAGCTGCTCTTTGTGGCTAAAAAGGCCCACATTGCATTAATCATTTATAATACACTATGAATATTTACAGATTGTATTGCTAGGGAATGTGTCAAAGCTTATTTATTTCAAATCACAGATATTTAACTGTAAAACAAATACATATCAAATAATAGCAAGGTGCCATGAAAGGTCTACTTTGTTAACCGATTAATTCCTATTTTAAGAAAAAGTGCCACACATGAACTGCTGAAATGTTAACAGTTGCTGGGTTTTGTTGACCTCTCGGATGGTAAGTTCATTTTTGGACTTTTCTGACTTTATTGACCACACTATCAATGCAATTGAATAGCTAAGAAGTATGTATCATCATTAGTTGCAGCCATATTATTAAACTGCCATTAAAGACTTTAATTATTGTTTTCTAAAGCATTTTATCCCCTTCATTATCTACAGGCTGATTTGATTTACATTGCATGGTTCCATCCAATATGGTTGCATATTGTCAAACCTTTGGAGCACCAGGGTTTGTCCAGATAATTAATGAAATTCAATTATTTTTGACAAAGTGATGAAAACTAGAATACATTTATGGACACAATAGGGACAGTAGACTCCATCTTGTCATCGTGCTGTCAGTTCTGAACATTGACAGAAGTCACTCTGATGAAGGCACATCTTGTTCATCTGAGAGGATACTTCCTATCAGACATGTGTCACCAACTGGTGAGAAACAACAGTGTGCACTGTTCTGATGCAGGCTCAGATGTTAAAATATAGCTTGAGGGGACAGTATCACAATGAGCATTTCTACAGACAGAAAGCATGAATGACAGAACCACATAAGCCAGCCTTGCAAGAATGCAATTACGAGACAAGCATTCTGCTCGATTATAAACGGGGAATTTGGAAATAAAATGTTGTAACTTACAGAAAATTAGTGCCAAAATGTTCAGAGCCTTTAAAAAAAAAAAGAAAGACAACTGAAACGTATGCACACATTCATGAGAGTGCTTAACTTCTAACAACCATTCTTTGATTAAAAAACCTGGAACTATTTGCCCTCTTTTGCTGGTAAGGCATTATATCCATGAGTAACTTTTAATGAGAGTGGTAGCTTTAAGCCTTAAGACTTAGACGCCTCTTTAGAGCAATTTGTCCTCTATTGCTGCTGAGGAATTATGTCCATGAGTAACCTTTAATATGAGAATGTTAGCTGTTGGCCTTAATAGTTAACATTTCTAGGTCACCAAAACCTCACGCATCCTCTGTCTGAGTCGGTACAACCCGATCCAGTTCCTATTTACTTCCATGATAGTGGGCTGATAGTAAATGTCGAAGCTTTTGGTTGGGCAAAATAAAATTGGTGTAAATGACACTCATGACATGAGCAACAACCACACACTGAATGGATACAGCTGTGTACATAATTAAAGCCACTTTGAAAGGCTCGGAAAACGCAGATTTGTCCCAAGGTTATTTATATAATACTGTTTGAAGAAAATGACAAGTGCTTCATTACCTTGAAACGTCAATGAAAACTTTCATTCATTAGTTCACTTCACAGCCTGCTCGGTTTCTGTGGTCTCTTATAGAGATAGAAATAGTTCTTCTTTGTGTCAGCGATGGTTATGAGACAAAAGAAGCTTTATTGTAGAAAAGAAATGACGAACATCAGACATCCGAAGTCCTTGTAGAAGAAGGTGATCATTGTGACCACTGACACTCCTCCAAGGACAGACTGAGAGCGTCATCTGGCGTTCCGGTCACACTATCCCTTACTTGCTAATAACTAATCTGACCTCAGCATCAAATTGTCCCTCAGGCCTTGCCTTTCTTATTGAGCAGCAGAGCTAAAAGGAACAGCCTGGCAGAGAGACAAAAAGTGACAATCACTTACATTTTTCACAGCATGCAGTGGAGCTACATTTCTTGTATGATAACAGGACAAAGAAGTCCAACTCGACCTCAGGAGAGGAGGATCGGCATGTGTGAAAGCCACGGTGGTGTTCTGCATCACAGGGAACCAGAGCTGTATGAAAGACTGTTAGTCATGTGGAAACTAGTACATGTTAGTGATAGGAGTGGAGGCTCCATTCCTCTTATTCACCTATTTGTACATAGTCATTTGACATATCACTAATATAAAACAAAATATTGATTTTATATAGCTTGAATGTCAAAATGTTGCTGTGTGGTCGAGGTTGGGTTAATTTACTGCCGGCCTGGGAGATTAATCTATATCGATTTCTGTAAAGGTACAATACCTCAAATTTATACTTAAGTACAGTACTTTATATCACTTTATTCAGTTATTGCAGTTTTTAAATTAACTTTTTATTGTATTTAATATTTATTTTGGATGTGTGCTGTTTAGTGAATTCTTTCTTTTCCTCTTGATATATTTCTTCTGTTTCAGTATCGAGCCTTTCTGACTACTGAGATTACACATGGTACAATAATGAAAGTCAGGTTTTCCAGTTCTTCTGTCATAATAACAACAACAACAATAATAATAATAATAATAATAATAATAATAATACATTTATTTTATAAGGCGCCTTTCAAGGCACTCAAGATCACCGTACAACACATTAAAAACAGTCCTGTGGACTATATTAAAAAACAGTTTGGTTTCTGCGTCAGTATAATGTTATACTCCTTAGGCAACGTTCATTCACTCCATTGAGTGTGAATGGAAAATAGTTTGGAGCACTGAGAAAATCTAACCACTGTGGGGTAGTGTTTCTCTTCATAAGAACCTGGCTTCACTCACAACTGTGTTGAGAAAGAAAGTATTTTAATGAAATAAATGTACACTTTCAGCATTGTACTCTGTGCTTTGGCTGAAACATGAAGGTGGACATATTACATAGCAGTGGACCTTGAGAAGCGCTTGTTGGCAAACCAACTTAAAAGACCAAGACAAACTTTTACAATCCGGTTTATTGTCACGGACATATACCTATACTAAACTACACAGAGTTTAAACAATGGAAATAATAAAGCATAGCCTGTTTTCAAGAATTATGCTTTCAGATATATGTCTGTGTCTTGGTGAGTGGAAGTAGAAGAATTTCCCAAAATTAGAGGATACTATTAATCTTGACCAAAATCTGTTTTGAATCTCATATTGTTTTGAGATTTTATTATTTCATGTCTGCAATTTATACTGGTATTCACTGAGATTACTTAAAGGGGACATATTATGAAAATTCTACTTCTATATGTTAATTTGGGTATCTGGCATGTCTCCCAACACACAAACTCTGGAAAAAAACAACTCACGCGGCTTGTTGTGGTTCCTCTATCTCAGAAACGATATGCTTGAGTGCCTCGAATGGGAACACGATCCAAGTCTACGTAGTTATCGAAACATGCCCATGTAGGGAGTCTGGCTACGCTCCCCACCACCACATAAACACCAGGGTTGGCTGCTGATTACGGTAAGCTTTGGCAGAGCTCACGCAAGAAGGTGGGTTAGGGAGATACCATTTCCAAAACGTGTAAGGGGTAAATACTAGTTTGTGAAAACCCTTGTGAAAAGACCCTCTGGTCACCCTAACTTATGGCGCCAGACGTTAGGGTGGTCAGGGTGACCAGACGTCCGGTTTTCCTCGGACATGTCCTGTTTTTGAGACCTAAAAAATGCGTCCGGCAGGAATTCCAAAAACGTCCAGGATTTTGCTTCGGCGGATATTTGTGTTTCTCTGGGTTTTCACAAACTAGTATTTACCCCTTACACCTTTTGGAAATGGTATCTTCCGAGCTCTGGCGGGAGGTCTGACAGTATAGAGGTCATTGGTCAACCGATCTCAGGGTTGCCAGATACACGATAATTATCCTCCAAATAATACAACCATTTTGAGCCTTTGGTACGATACTTCACCATTTTCAATCTGGCAACACGGAGCACCTCGCCCACTCAAAACAGGTCAATCTGTGGGGAGGTGTTTCTGACAGGGTAAAAAGGGTGCTGTTTGAAATGATTCTTGTGGTATTTTGACCAAAATATGTTACAAATATTACATTAAGACCCCAAGGAACCATATCAACTTGTGGAAAGATGGGCATAATATGTCCCCTTTAAAGAAACACTGTCCTTCAGTGCACATTTGATCCCAGTCAATATACATAGATTACTTTAGTCATAGTAATAATAACACAAGAAAGAACTGCAGATCTTTTTAAATATAAGTTATCTACATGATGACCTCCGAGTGGGTTAATTGTATTCTATATAGCACAATGTACTGCAGGTAGTACTACCTAGATTCAAATAAATAAGTAAATAAGTTATTGTGCTTTGAATTTTCACTAGCTCACAGGAATCAGAAGCGTCAGATTTTAAATAATATCTTTTAATTTATTTGCAATATTTTGTATTACGTCTGATGCTCAAAGAAAATAGCTTGGTCATTTAAGTATTGCTCTAAGAAATAATATATTTTTTCCAAAAGAAGGACGTTAGTGTAGAAACCTGACTTCATTCAGTTTGGTCAAAGGTCAATACTGTTTAAGTTATTGCTGGTTATTCTCACCACTTTGCAATGTCTTGAGATTGGTTGACACTAGGGGTCCAGTACAGACGTTCAGGATGCCTTCCGCCTTGATTAACATCAAGGAAGAGACTGAAATGTAGTTACCAGTGAAAAAACATGCATTCCTGCTCCAAATGTGTTATTGCTAGCTTGCAATACATTCAAAAGTCACTATTACAGCACACCAGTGTGTAAAGCTTTTAGGAGGTGTGTGTGGTTAGTTACATGGGGTTTACTGGAATAAATGTTGGCTTTCAAAGTGTAAAAGCATTATTCCCTTCCTTTCAACATGAGCCAATGAGTCATTTAATTAACTTGTAATATTTTTCAGAAATGTGAGTCTCACCTTCTGAACAAGACATTAGTACATTCTTGGGAGAAGCAGCTCTGAGTGACTTCCTTCCACATCCTGCCACAGTGGGTGGATTTGAATGGCCATGATTGATGGCATACTGTAAACCATCCCACTGATAATGTATTGCTTGTAAACCAATCCCAGTTTCCTTACATGCTGCAGGTGTGCCGAATGCCTCTGGCTGCAAGAATACCAATCATAGTCACCACACCCTGTGCACCTTGTGCCCTGTCTGGTCCACTGCCCTTTCCCCCATGCATCATTGATTATCCCATGATGTCAAGGGTGGAGATGCTTGGGGTGTCAGGTGCCATAAAGGTGAATGTGTAAGTGGTGTGTTAAGAAGAGCTTTTTTATTCATGATGGAAATAATCATGTGGTAAAAAAGTAGAAGCGAGATTACTGATAGAAAAAAGAGGTATACGAGAAGAAATGATTGTGATTGTCATGACATGCATTGGATGTAGAGGTCTAGGTGATGGATACATACAAGGGCCTTCCCTACTGGCTTTGTAGTTTAGTGTCCTATTTGTCATCAGCATGATCACAATGTTTTCAAATGTATCTGCAAGTATGCATGTAATGTAATGTGCATGCCATTTAAAGTCACTGCTATTATTTCCTGTGGCACAACAACAGAACATATTGATGCATAGGATCAGGAGCCAAACCAGAGGAGCCATAGAACAAGTGACAAATTTAGCAAATGCAAGCATCATGTCAAACCTGTCAAACCTGCAACATATCACTGACATTCTTCAAACGAAGCTTCTGGTTATCAGGATCTACTAATCATTTGCAAGAAGGTCATGTCCGTCAAAAAATCTCTTGCCTATTTATTAATTTGGTTGTGACACCTTCATCTTGGTGTGAGCTGGAGAGAAACTAGATTATTTTACACGCATGGAAGATTTTAAACACAGCATTAAGAACTATTTGACCACTGGATGTAGCCTACATGTCCTTTTACTGAACAACACTGCTTATTTACTACCTCAAATGAGTTGTTTGTTTCAGGTCTGTTGTGCTTGCTTTTATGTTAATTTCTTCTTCAATTCCACCATTCCACTGTTAAAGAGATTGTAACTGTCAATGGGAAACATCCTGTTTAATGTCTTGCCAAAAGGCCTTTCATGGTAGCTGTTGATTCATCCACCTCTTAATTGTTATGCTTTCCTATTTATTGTGGTTTAAACAAAGGAGGTAATAGGTAACCCTAAAAACAACAATATGCAATCCCCTTTGAGGCAGGAAGTGTTAGTCCCTGCATGGGAATCAACCTCGTCGCATACCACCAAGTCAATTATCCACCTCATCAGATCCATGAGCTAAATCACTTGTAATTTACTTGACAGTATGTTGAACTTTATGCTTTTGTTTAATAAAAAATAACACATTTTATTCCACTTTGTGTATTGTATTGTATTGCCTGTTACTCCTCAGATTGTGTTTTTGCGTAAATATTCTGGTAATATCCTACACTGATGGAAGCTATTGAATGCTGCGTCAACAGCATGCACACCTGTCGGAGCGAGGCTTGGTTACCAGCAGGAGAAGCAGCATGTTGCTTGAAGGCCACAGAACACAAACAGCCCAACAGCCCAAAAGCCCCACATACACCGGGATGTAATCAATTTCTAATTTCATTTACAAATATGCACTCCTCCTCTCTACCTCCATCTGCCTGATGGATCATAGAGATCTCGTTTTTGGAATATGACTATACCAACTATGCCATTGCCCTGCTGAGACTCCGCCCACTGCTCCTCTCTACCTCCATCTGCCTGATCATAGAGGTCTCGATCGTGGAATATGCCTACTAACAACTATTCATGAACTCTGCCATATTGTTGTTACTGTGTTTTAATTTGTGTATAATGATTCCTTCTGCACACATGACATCTATTACACCTGTCAATCTTGGAGAGGGATCCTCCTCTGTTGCTCTCCTGAAGGTTTCTTCCCTTTTTTCCCCGTGAAGGGTTATTTGGGAGCTTTTCCTGATCCAATGTGATGTTTTGGGACAGGGATGTCTATATGCACAGATTGTAAAGCACTCTGAGACACATTTGTAATTTGTAAAAATGGGTTATACAAATAAACTGAACTGAACTATTTAAGGAGTTACATAGAAATTGAAGTACTTAAAGCGACACTATGTAACTTTTCCCCTGTAGCGCCCCCTTGAGGTATTTAACGTCTGGTCTCGAGCCATATATGGCTCTTCCGGCTCGTCTGCTCCCAGCTGATCGCAACCGGGCTGCGGCTGAACGCGACTCGCTGCCGCTGATTAGCGGCAGCCCGGTGTTCTCCACAGCAGCATGTCACTCCGTCTCTACGAGTCGCGTAGCGGAGCAAATAAAAAGTCACCTGCGAGCGTGGACTGGCACTATAAGACGTTGCTTAAAGCTGCCAGACAGCAAGTTGAACTACTTCCGCCGGAAGTACCGGGCGGCTCCCAACATCTTACATTCAGCAGTTTTCAGTCCCCAGACCCCCGATGGCAGTGGCGGAGGCGCAAATCAACATATTAAAAGTCATTGTAGCGGCACAATGTTTTTCAAGCTGTTATTTTAAGGTGGAAAAGTTACATAGTGGGGCTTTAAGTACAGTACATGACTGAATGCACATAGTCAGTGGTGTAAATGTGACTAAGTCATTTAATCAGTACAATTACAATGCACTTGTACAGATGCAACTTTATACTTCTACTCCACTAAACTCAGAAGCAAATATTGCACTTTTTACTCCTCTACATTTTTCTGACACTTTCAGTTAATTCTGAGATCACATGCTCTTCCTGTCTAATGCAAATCATGTATCTTCAGGTGATTTTTTATTTTTCTGATAGACACAATTTGATCCATTGCTATGGATTAAACTATGCAACGGTATAATTAAGTTTAAATTAGCACAACATTCAACATACTAGAGTAGTGGAACGCAAGAAGCATTTTTCTGAACACTGAGTACTTTTCTTCTGGTAAGCCTACTTCAAGTATATCTCGATCTACCTTTTTGCGTTTTGAAAAGTTTGAATGCATACCTATTTACTAGAATAGGCTATCCTTTACAATACATTATTGCTACTATGGCTTAGATAAATAACTAAATACTTCTTTCACCACAGGTATTTCCACAGTGTGGTATTGATATTTAAATAAAGTATCTGAACTTTACTCAGGGTTCGTACACATGTTGACCGATGGAATTCTATGACTTTTCCATGACTTTTCCATGACAATGAGAATTACAAAGCATACAATACACCTTAAATAAAACAAATGAAGGAGAGACAATAGTTTGATTAAAAGAATACAAATTACTATACATGTTTATTCCTAGAAACAATTATATAAATGTTTATTCTTTTAATCAAACTATTATCCTTTATGTGCAAATTCATCTGTTTGGACGCCGGCTTATAATTTGAGTCTTCCTTTCAAAAACATTATTTTATTATTTTAAACTCGACGTAAATGACAACAAATTTCCATGACTTTTCCAAAACTTTTGTGATTTAAGTATTTTCCATGACTTTTCCAGGTCTGAAAATAAATATTTTAAAATTCCATGACTTTTCCAGGTTTTCCATGACCTTACGAACCCTGTTTACTTCTTCATCCACCTTCATCCACCACTGCTTTCAAAAACTTGGCACGTACGTGTGTGTTTTTGTACATAAGTGCATTTCGCCAAGACCCAGACGGGCCCGCCATACTTCGTGTGCACAGTCGTTACCTGCCTTCTCCCCCCGAGCCGCTCGCGAGGGAGCAGCGGTTGTCCCCGTGACGCGGCGGTGCAGGTCTGAGTGTTGCACAGGCCGGGCCCAGTGCTGCAGGTTGTCCGGTAGGGTGCCCCCGGAGCTACGAGCATGCTGTTGATGTCAGGAGCAGAGGAGGGGAACGTGAGCACTAGCTGAAAACTGTCGGCGCTCTTGTGGAAGCAAACAACCCGCGGTTCGTCCGGCATGTTTTCAACTGCAGGTTTCACCGCCGCTGGACCAGCCTGTTAGCGACGCATTAGCAGGCACCGCTCGTGTTGGTGTGTGTGTGCGTGTTTTTTTAATGGGACAACGAAAACGCAGAAAACGCAAGGTAGGCTACCGCTCCTGTCGCCAGCGCTGCTACTTTATTTCCATGGACTCATACGACACACGCACGGGGGGCTGAGACATGTTTCGCTTGAGGTAAACCGCTCCTCTCCGGAGACACCGTCTGCTCGTTACCGCTAGCTGGACCCCGGTAACGCGGATATTTTGGGGTTCGGGCTCGTGAATGTATGAAGTGCTCGGACGTTACATGTTGTTGTTGCTTCATCTCTTCATGCCTCAACCGACCGAACACATGAGAAGTCGACGTCCGGAATAAATTCAACCACAAAGAAAGGCCTCCCTTTTTCACCGCGTCCACCTGAACCGACGAGGAGACGATGCGTGTGGATTTGTTTTGGATGTGTTTGTGGTGTTTCCTCCGCCCCGGAGCCGCCGGTCAAGGGCAGGCGACGGGCGTTTGTTCGCCCTCATGCAGCTGCGATGAAGATGGGGGCGCGGACTGCTCCGGGAGAGGGCTGACCACCGTCCCGACCGGGCTCAGTGCCTTCACCTACTACCTGTGAGTACCGACCCACTGCGCGACCTCCGCACACGTCCGTGCTCTGCAACGTGCCTCGCGGTAAAGGCCTGTGTTTACATCGCAAGTGAGGAACGAGCATGCAACACCATGCGGGAAACTTTCTACTGATGGTCCAACACGGTTGATCAAGCTGCTGAGAGGAGTCTGAGGCGTGTGGCTCATCATGACTAGAAACTCTTACTTCAGTTGCATTAAGCACAGTTACAACTTCACCAACTTTCAGTTGCCGCCACACAGAGACTCTTTCTCTGGAACAACATTAAAACAGCGTAGAGTTTCTACTGTTATGGTAGACATGTCTTATGTAAGACTGCAACTTATGATTATATACATGTTCAGTTATTCAATCAATGATTTTATAGTTTTAATACATCTACATAAAATGTATCTGCAGCTCTTTTGATAATCAATTCATCATTCCAAGTCACTTTTTAAACAAAAGTGAGTAACGTTTTCTGATTCCAGCATCAGATATGATGATGTACTAAACTGAATATGTTGAGGTTGTGGATCATCTTGGACTCATACAATGTACATGCCACACTAGTTGTTGATGATTTTTAGTGAACATTCAAGCGAGAAAACAATTGCCACAACTGTCAGAATAGTAACGACTCCACCACACTATCTGATAGGCTGTCACACATAATAAAATATATGAAATGTACAATGCCATTAACAGTTGAGCCGCTGGAACTAGTGTACGTTGAACATTTTTGCTTGATTAAAGACTACATGATGAATCGATAACTATAATGGTTGATTCATTTTCTATTAATCAACAACTTGTTCCAGCTCTAGACAGGTTGAGCCCCCCCCCCCCCCTCACACACACACCCACACACACAAACCTTTAGGATCAACATGGTTTGAATTAGCCCTATTTGTGCTGCCTGCCCTCAATATGTTTCCTCAAAGTGATGTTTTGTGCAGCAGCAGGTTGTATCTTCACAGTATTTTAGTGAGCACTATGGTTTGGTGAGTAAATGTTATGCGAGTAAACCACACAAAATAAATTGCTGAGTTTAAAATCAGGGGGTTGAGTAATGTGTGGATCATAGCCAGCATTGGGTTTATTACTAAATAATTGTGAGGGCCATTAATATATTCTCGCCATACGTCTGAAGAGTTTACTACGGTTTCATGGAAGGGCGCACATTTGTTTTTTATAAAAAGTGAAGCACATCTGCTCCAGGTATGTGGGATCTTTACAGGGTGGTGCAGATGCAGTGATTGCTCCATGACAAAACTCCTCAGTTGGTTTCACAACCTCTGGGTTAATCATAAGCTAAAGTAAGCACCTTGGCAACATCATTCAAAACAGCAATCTATTGTTGCATTTTGTTATTACTATGCTCCCTCAAAAACAAATAGAAGTTATGACTTCCCGATTACATAGGCACTCATCCATTTGAAATGGACCTGTATTTCACAGTCACCTTGCCTTGACGTTTTAAGGTTTGTCCTCTGTGCTATTTTACCACTTTTTTTTAAAGAATAGTGGGACAAGCCTCGCTACCCCAGCACTAATATATTGTGCAACTTGAAATCACCATGGGTTAAAAAGTGTTGGTTTTAGTAAACAAGAGGTAGTGGATTCATATTCCATGCTCTCAAGCAATTGCACACTGCTTACAGCTGAGCCTCTCACCATACTTTGTCCTTATTATTGGCAGTCTGACATCTCAACCACAACAACATGATATCAGAGCCCTTACTGATAGGCTCTGTCGGCTTATTTTATGCCAAATTGGAAAACAATTAGTTGTTTTCCAGATTGTGCTATCTTTTTACACGGGTACCTAAATGCTCTGTGACAAATGCTGAGCACCACACTGCCTCATCCATTCGCTTCCCCCACTCTGTCCTGCTCTCATTTGTTCTCCTGGTCTCTTGAACTTAAGTTGTCCTCTCCCACTCCCTCCGCCTTTTGTATGTGGAGCACTGGGGTTAGGGATCATGATGGATTAGTGAGACATATTGCAGCTGCAAGGGCTCCTTCTCTCGGGGCTAATGGACCCACAATGGTCTGCTGATGTGTATAGGGAAAAAAAACATAGGAGTGTTTTGGCATGACGATATTTTTACTGAACTTGTATACGTTTGTTTGCAGTCCTCATATCTTTACAACCAGTTTGATGGGTAAGAGACACTGAGGAAAAACAAAACATAGCCTAGTCAGTTCCTACAACCAGAAGGGCACACTGCTCAGAGGTCAAGAAGGCCTCAATACGAGGATACATATTTTAGGCTATTTCTATTGTTGCCTCTCGACTGTTTATTTGTACCTTTTTGCTTTAGTTAAATCTCATGGCAATAGAAAACCACAACTTGTACAATACATCCTATGATGAGGTTGGAGTGGACTCACCTACAGCCCACAGGGGCTTGAGTTTTGGCATCTGTAATGGAAACGGGTCTGTCACAGAAAAGCAGATGAGAAAATGGAGGCCCCTCAGCCTGTAACAAAGCAAACACTCCTTTTGGAGGTATGTAGCTACCTGCCACCGAGTCTCTGCACTCTATTTCGATACAGTGTTTGCATGAACTCTTGTGCACTTTTAGACAGTAAGACAGGGTTACTACAGCTTGCTTCCCAGTTGTTCGGTCCTTTCATACCCTGAACAAGGTTGAGTCTTGAGGAAAAAGGAGGTGTGGCGTCAGGGGTCTTGCACTCTTGCCGGCTTCACCATTGGTGCCCTCAATCCATTTTTAACTGAATGATGCTTTTCTTCTTGGTCAGCCGAGGTGAAAGGAGCGAGTCAGTGGTTCCCACTCCCAAACAGGATGACTAGCGGATGATAGAATATTAGCACCCCCCCCCCCCCCACAACACTGTCCTCCCCTTGTAGACCTATCCCCCAAAAATCACAGTTTCTAACTGCTAATAGCTGCTGGTTTTCTGAATCCCATGCCAGTATTCAAAACTACTAATATTAACCCAAGATGAGTTGATTAGACATGTATGATTGGTTTTCATATGTTTCATGTTTATTAGTATTAGTGACATGGTAGTTTGTTTTTGACTGATTTCTTCAAAGTAAAGATGGGCCTTTCTTGTGGGTCTCCAAAGACGGTTAAGTGTCGAGGAGCTGAGTGTTTTGGCCAGATGGTTGAAAGCAGTTGAAAGAGAAAATAATCTTTTTGATGCAACATTTGTAACAACCATCCTACAGGTAATTCTAGGTAGCTGACAATTATTCAGGTCGAAAATGAAAACGCTTAATGTAGTATTGTCTGAAATTGAGCAGAAGGGAGAGCTGCTGATTTTGAATCCCACCATACATTCTTAAAATAACTGCGTTAAACATTATTAATGTGACATAATATAGATATGCAAATTTCTAATTGTGTATTCATTTACTATGTGTTGTAATAACTGTTGATCTATCTCACACACACACACACACTATATTTTATAATGCGGAGTAGATTTTGACATAGCTTTGCATAGTAATGCACGTTATGGCATTATTCCTGTACAGTGGATCATGGAAAGGCCTGGGAGTGTGCTGCAACAACAGTTTAATTATTGGTTACACACGGCATCGCTGATTGTATGTTTTGAGGAAATTCTGATGCATTGCACAACTGGTCTAATGAGATGTGTTATTTGTGAGGGTGACGCAGCTCCGTGTCTTATGAAAAGAGTCTAATGCCAGAAGTCAAAGGATTTCTATAACATTTTAGAAAACTTAAATTAAAGAGAACTTGCTAAGATCTTGATTTTTGCAATAATTTATTTTCAAACAATTTGGAAATTGCTTGGAGAAAAGCTGGAAATCAAGTTTCACTTGTTAAAATAAAGTGTAAATGGGAAGAGAATTTGAGGATAATGATTTTGTTTTTTTATTAAATAAAAAAAGAAGGTTTTAGTGTACACATTTTAGCTGCAGCTTCATTGGGAGAAAACATACTTTGAAAACAAACCTTTGACAATTGATATCAATTGATATTGCAAATCTGTTGTTTCCTGAACATTTGTACAGTATGTTATGATTTAGTGTTGGATGGATGAACCATGCAGTAGCTGCATCTGGTTTCACTGATGCACTGGAGTTTGCATTATGGCCAACATTTGGATTGTAGTTGATTCCGACCACAGGGTCTTTGTTCAAAAGCCTTTTTTACGAGTGTTTTGTTTTCTACCACTCTGTCACACAGGCTTGATTTGTAAAGTGCTGCATGGATTGTTGTCCTTCTGGTGACACCTCCAGCAGGAGTCCATGAACTCTGAAGTTGTGTCACTGCAGTTTCTTCCTTCCTGGCTAAGACCTCATAGAACTCCTTTCCTGGTCGTTTGGTCTGGTCAGGTGTCGAGATGGTGCGGGCCGGGGGCATCATGACATTGTCAGGTGGTCAGTCCGGAGGTCAACCATGGCTCAGTCACCCCAAAGGTAGTTCCTTTAAATTTACCACTGACCTCCCCTGAATGCAAGGATGCCACTGGTTTTAGATTGGTGGTCAAACGGCAAGCTCATTGTGACCTCACGTCTGTCTGTCCCATTGTCATTAAAACAACTCAGTAGTGGGGGGGGGGGGTAGTGAGCGTGAACTCACCCGTGCGCGCAGCACGGCTGAGTTCCTATGTCGGCGCTCGCATCGCCGTATCAACAGCTGGCCGCTCCGTCCATTCGCGCACCTTTTTTCTTTTTTCAGCGCAGACTTTTTTTGTCATAGGCGCCCGGCAAAAAGGCTTAGGCGCGTGCCCAAATTTTCTCTATGCAGGAAAAACCCTGATGTCTCGCAAGATAAAAATGCTGAAGTGATTACAATTTGAACAGATATGAATGTAAACTGCAAATTGTCTGGTTGGCGAGGCATACAATGGCAAGGCGGTAATCCTCGTTTTCAATTATGAAGCTTATTGTGCTCATTGAAATATTTTTACACAACCCCAGCAAGCACATTTAGTCAAGTGAGCAGCACAACACTTACCAAATAATTATTAGCTGCAAATATTGATTAAGAAATCGGCTATTGTTAAGAGTTTGTGTGGTTATTTAGTGTTTCTGTATTTGCAAACGGCAGGCGTAACTGGCTGCAGATATGTGCTTAATTTGTGGACAGTTATATTTATATGTATTCATATTAATTGTATCCAATGACAATGAGTAGGTTTGGCCACATGTCAGACCTTGAAGTTGCACAATCATCTTAAAAATGATTCAGGAACACTTTTAGTTTATTTTCTGCACATATTTTAAATCTTGCGTTTTGTTGGAGGAAGTGTCGACAGTAACAACCGAGATCAACGTACACGGTTACTGCCGGGCAGAAACACAACAGATTAGATGCATTACACGCGTCGACTCGCGACGAAAATCCTGATCACCGATCACGGTGTCGTTTGAAGCATTCTATTTATTGTGTAGCATTATTTCCTCGGACTATGAGGAAATGCATATATAAAGCACCTCAAACATTAAAGAAATTACAGATTTCTTTAAACATTTAGGACTAAATAATACATTAAAATTGATTGATTGCTATTGTAGGGGATTTCCGATATGTATGGAACACATCTGCATCATTCATTTCCTGGAATTCTTGGGGAAATCTATTTACAGAACTTTTTTTAACATACAAAAGTCTTCCTTTGTACAGTAAAAATGTTTTAATGTTGGCATAATTTAAGCTAAATCTCAGAAACGATCTATAAAGATGCATAATCGGTTCATTGTTAACATGTAGCGTATGGTTTATCGACATCTTATTTTGATAAACGGATGTTGTTTCACGTGAATCCTTCTGCTAACTTTATCAAAACCCTTGCGCGCTCCCGATGTTATGCGTGTGCCGTGAGCATCAGCCTGTGGGGGCTCAGACATGCGAGTGTCGGTGAGTTGACCCAGAGGTTCAACTCGGGGGACGAGACGCCGCTCGGTGGTGAGGCTCCCCTCGTGGACCTCTCACTCTGCGGCCCTCGGATCGTTTCCGTTGCGCCGCGCGGCGATTGAAACGTCTGATAGTTCTCGCAGATATGACGTCATCTGATCGTCCGTTTTGAGAACGCCGATCAAAACCGATAATGAGGATATCGGCCGATATGGATCGGCACCGATCAGATCGGCGCATCCCTAACTTTTATTATACATTGATAGTCTAATTAAAACAGATAATTTTAGTACATGATGACTATGTAGTGTTTCTTTGTATATTTAATCTAAGCCCACCATACATAGGGTTTTGAATCGTTTTATATGTAGTTTTTCTGTATTAACTGACTCGCAGAGAAATTCATTTTGACTTTACAAGATGTTCATCCTTCACCTTAGCAGCCTTGTTTTCCTTGTCTCAAAGCATATCTGCTACCTCTGAGATTATATCTGTGCTTCCTCTCTCCTAAAATGAAGCCAAATGGCACATGGGATAAAAATTAACTGATACCTGTTTGTAGAAGCGCTTCGGCTCGAAACCATTTATCACAGCTGCATTTTTAGTGTCCCCTTCAATCTATCTTAGCAGGGACATGCCAGGGCCTTGATGAGTAAAGCAGCCAGACACAGAGGGAGGGAGGAAGTGTGATCGAGTCATGCAGGCCTCCTGTTTTCCCCAGCCCTGCATGTGGTTCAGCCCAAACCAGTCAACAGTCTGCGGAAGATTTAGTTAAACGGTTTAACATGTGGTTAGGGATGTATCCATCTTCCCACCAGTGGTGGCAGGTCTGCAGCGGCGGTTGCAAAGCACCACCAGAGATGTAGTCCGGGTTGAAAAGAACGATAAGGAGTGGGTGGATGTTGATGGAAGTTTTGTTGTAGCTGCAAAGTCTGTGTGGTAATTGGATAACCAGGTAAGTGGAGATGGGACAGGTCGCGGGGATGATGAGGGTTCTGTCAGGGCCCGCCTTTTAAGGTGTGTGTATGTGTGTGTGGGATTGCAGCGGAAGGGCAATATGATCCTTGTAGGATTCAGGGGCCCACACACAAGGTCCTAGAGAGATCTGGCAGTGAAATTCAAGATGGCCAGTTGTAGAGTGAAAGGGGGGCAGGGGTTGCTTAATTTGTGAATCTCGCATTTTTGTGTGTGTGTGTGTGTGTGTGTGTGTGTGTGTGTGTGTGTGTGTGTGTGTGTGTGTGTGTGTGTGTGTGTGTGTGTGTGTGTGTGTGTGTGTGTGTGTGTGTGTGTGTGTGTGTGTGTGTGTGTGTGTGTGTGTGTGTGTGTGTGTGTGTGTGTGTGTGTGTGTGTGTGTGTGTGTGTGTGTGTGTGTGTGTGTGAGATCAGATTAGGGATCCCAAGTTGTCTTTGCTCTCACTGGTTTCCTCCAGTTGACTTGAAATAAACTTTGTCCTTTCTTTTAATGTGTCAGTCCCGTACTTAAACATATATTTTTCAGTAGCAAATACCTACGGGCCGGTCTTTAAAAAAATATGTATTAAAAAAATAAAAGCCCTAAACTCATATTAGCTTTGTGGGGAAGCGAATGAAGTCCCGTGTGCATATCTTTCATGCTGCTACATGCCTATCTTTACTTGAAAGTTGGTCTGAAAAATGAAGCTCCCCGGGGCGAGAGAGAAGGGATTCTTCAAGGAACTCGTGCAAGTACAGTTAAGACTTAAAACTGCCATAAAGGACGGGTGACACAACTGCTGGTGTTATGTATTATGTTATGCAGACAAAAACCTTGTTGTGTTATCTTAACTGCATCATATATGTAATAGTGAATTGGATAGAGGAAAGCCTCATTCACATATGACTGTCAATAAGTAAGACTTTATACATCGCTTTTTTAAAACCCAGTTTTAAATGAGCTTCACGGTTGCAAAAGCAAAGCGATACAAATAAATGAAATGACAAAGGTTTAAACTGTAAACGGTCTAACGTTTTCATCAAACTGATTGAAATGTATGTGTCGGAGATGGAGCCGTCTTTCTAAATGACTGATTGTTTCCACAGGGACCTGAGCATGAACAACATCACGGAGCTTCCAGCATTCGTGTTCAAGAGCTTCCCCTATCTTGAAGAACTGTGAGTACATGCCCCGTTTCTTTTTCTTCTCTTTCTTCCTGCTAATGACGTATTTACTCTGTACAATGTTGACACGAGGGCTTATGATATGCACCTGGGTATTTGAGTTTGTGCTGCTAAACACACACGGTGTAGGTGCACCACATGCCGTTCTTCTCAGCTGGAGAAGATAAGCGCAGCAACACGTGAGGTTACGAATCACTCAACCATTCATGAATTGAGCGAGGGCGGTTACAAAAGGTGCAGTACAGCTCAATTAAAAATGTGAGGTGAGACGACGTGTATTGAAGCTACGGTCACAGGACATCCTGTGTGGATTTTTGCTTTTAAGGGATTATCAGGGTGGCAACAGCACATCTGTGCTCCGGGGCTTTTGTTGAGCGGCGTACTTCTAATCTTAGTGGGTGCTTGTTTTCTTTTCTTTACTCTTTAAATACTCCGCTGTCTGGCTCGCTGGTGCTGGGAGTCTGAGATAAAAATCTGTTTGCCTGATATCAGGTATCATGCAGCCCTGAGAAAGCAAAATGACCAGCGAGTGAACAAACTCTCGCGGTTCCAGCTCCACCTTTTTGTGTTTCTGCAGCGCTCGTGCATCTTTCAGCCTGCACCCTCTTCTTTTCCAAACACCACTCCAATCTGCTTTGTCGAAAGGCAATTTACTTTTCATCACATTGTGCTGGAGGAATGCAAGGCAGGAAGGAAGGAAGAGGACAAAACAATTGTTTCCATGGCAACGAAGCAAACCTCCCCCCCCCCCCAAAACACCCAGTCTAACTACTACGTCTCTCTCATCTGAGGTCATCATAATGGATGGACTGTCATCGGGGTGTCACTGATTGACATATAGCCTCTGTTTATATGTGTTTGTTTAACCTTTTTTTCTGGGAACAAATCTGCAGGCTTGTTTTCGGTGAACTTCAGTAGATGATTTTCTCGCTCCGGGGCTGCAGCAATGTCAGTGAACCGGGCCCTGAGGGCAAAGACGAGGAGAGAAAGAGTTGACATAGAAAGAGATCAGGAAGGGAAAAGAGAGTGGGACGTCCTCGTACAGGACGGGAGCGGAGACCAGGGAGGAATACATGCGCCTTCGTAGTCACGCAAGCTCCCCGCTCTCTTTCTTCCATGCCAAAGGCATCACAAAGCTCCGCAGACGTGATGACAGATATTCTCTGTCTACTTTGCAGTTTGTTTATAGTCTTGAAATAACCTGTGACTGATAAGCTCTCTCGGTCTTCAGTACATTTTCGGCAATGCCATCTTGGTCTAGATATGCTGCATTTTGTTGAAGTGTATTGTTATTTAATGAATTTATAAATCTAAAAAAAGATATTCTAATCCACAGCAGTATGTTATCTTACAATAATTTGAAAAAATAACTTTATGTATGGCAGGGCATGACATCCTATTTAGTGTTGGCTCACATCTGGTATGTTAGTTCTGATCAGTCTTAGTAGGATCATTTGAAGAGGAACTGTACTCATGTTTTTCTCAGTACACATAATGTGTCATAGCTGTTTTTTTATTTTCTCCAAATTAGCTTGTATGTGTCTGTTTGTGTTTTAAAGTTGAGTTCTTGCCGGCTTTCCCTAACTCGACGTAAAGGCCAAGACTCTGAGGTCTATTTCATACATTGATCTGTCGTGCATGAAAGGGATTTACTCCTCTGCAATGGCAGTAGACGCAGCACAAGGGGCCCCGATACTGTGCTGTATCAGATCATAACAAGAGATTTAGGGTTGGCACAAACCATAATGTTAGCACGATGAACAGCAGGACCACCGCCATGTTCCGTGTTGCTTCGATGTTTCCATTTGAAATGCACCTGTGAGGAGTGGTGGTTACAGGATTCGTACGATCATGGAAAACATGGAAAAGTCATGGAATTTTAAAATGGTCATTTTCAGGCCTGGAAAAGTCATGGAGAAAACTCAAATTATAAAAGTTTTGGAAAAGTCACGGAAATGGTGTTGGATTCACATGTTCATTTATGCTGAGTTTAAATGTTTTTTTTTTAAAGAAAGATGCTCAAAACGCATAACATTTTCTGAATTGTTCATGTTTATACCTTGATTTCCGTTGGTCGTGGACATTTTGTTTAAAGTCATTGAAAAGACATGGAAAACTCATGGAAATCCATTGATCAAAATGTATAAGAAAATGTTTGTTTTTTTAACTAGAAGATACTTTATCTTACACATGGCTTCATATTGTGTGCTGTGGACTCAATCAGGGAGGTGTAATGCTGCTCCGAGCTGGAGAAGAGCTCCAACTGTGAGTCCCATTGACTCGTGGGAAAATGAATGTGACTTCTACTCCTGAAACCAGAGACGCTTGAAATAGCTTTTCCAACTTAACAACTCTGTTACATGGTTATTGGAAATTGCAAGAGGAATATCTACATTGCCAACAAACATAGAGAATTAATTGTCACGACTACCTGTCCCAACAATGGCACAAGAAGGTGTGTGCGACATGTGGGAGCCTGTCGTGGGGGAGCTGCTCTTATTTGCCCCAATAGTTTCCCGAAAAAAACCCAAATTGGTATTGTATCGGCAAACTGTAAATCCTGTATGCCTTTTAAAAAAATGTGTTGGTAGTAAATTGTGTCTGTTGCCCTTTCCTGCCAGAGTGCAGTGCAGGGCTCTTTCCGAATGTGCTGTTGACCCAGGTAGACCTATAGGAGTTGCACAAGGAGAAGATTTAGCCTTTTCACAACTAGATTTGACACGTTCTTGTTTCCTTGTCAAAGCCTAGGGGGACATGTACTGCATTTGCTGAAAGAAGCAAGAGGAGGAGAAGTTGTTTAAGTTGTGAAACCTGATGGACATCTGAATGATTTGTCAAACCATGTTTGTGGTGGTTAGCGGCTTGTGCTGATGATGGCATGTTCTGTGTTGTGAGTTCTTATGGCATTAAGTCATATTGACATATTAGGCACGTTGGCCATTGTATATCTGAAATCATCACGAATGACAGGCAAGATGTGTGTCATTTAAAATGTATAGGCATCTGTCTGCGTGTGACAACTTGTCCCATACACACGACTTTACGTGCAGATTACGGTCTTGGATTTAAACGCTGTGGATGTTTCAGTGAGAAACATCTGGTGCTGCTGATTTTCTGGTGAAGAGATTGCAGAAAAAAAGGGCACAACACAATTGCATGCAGGGTTTTTCCTGCATAGAGAAAATTTGGGCGTGAGCCTAAGCCTTTTTTGCCGAGCGCCTATGAAAAAAAAAAGGTGCGCGAATGGACGGAGCGGCCAGCTGTTGATACGGCGATGCGCGCGCCGACATAGGAGCTCAGCCGTGTTGCACGCACGGATGAGTTCATGTAAAACAAACAATGACATGTTATTTGAATATATTCATTTCATGGCGATTACAGTCTCTAGATTGCTTTAAACAGATCTGATGACTATTTGCTGCCGTTTTCCATAGAATCTGTGGACCAGAAGCCAAAGTGGACGTTTAAGTCACGTGCCGCATGTTGGACGTCTGCCGACAGAAGATTTTTAAAGGCAGATATAATAACGGTGGTTCGTAGCAGAGCAAACGGATTGGCGATTTAATTGGCCAATATCGGGAAGAAATCTCATTCACACCGATATATTCAGCACAAATGACCTTCTAATGGACAGATATGGCCCACAGGCGTATCGAGGCTATATTAGTTTGTGAAAATGTTTGTGATAATTATGAAATGCAAAACTTTGGTTGGGGGCTCAACAGATCGTAGCGCTATTTGCCTACCACTCATAAAGTATGCTCATGGAACGGGTAATTCACTGATTATGTCTCATCAGGGACTCGCAGCTATTCATACTTGTCAACCCACAGCTCTGCTTAACAAATGCCTTGAAGTAGCTCTCTTAATTCATTTGATGAAGGCTACGTGGTCTCCTCACCTTGATTCTCAGGCTCACACCAACAGCCGCTCTTGTTGCTGGGAATTGGGTCTGGTCTAACTCGCGTTGCAGTGCATATGTTGCTAATCTCTAAGGCCAGTATACTTGTGCTATGTGTCAGCCAGTCAGCCAGTCCCGTACTTATTTACACCCTTGTTTCCCATAGACTTCCTGTTCCCAACAGGAAGCGGAGGTGTCCCCCTCAGTCCAGAGTAATTCATGTCGGGACTGAAGAAGTGGTTACAAAGCTGGATTGCGTGTGTCAGCCTCAGAGGGGAGAATCTGTTTTTCATGCACTGAATCTGTATGATTCGGAGGCTGAGAACGGGATCTAAAGAGGGGATATCCAGCAACGGCTGTAATCTCTTGGGAGTGACGGACTAAGTGACAACAGGCAATGGCACAGGCACATGTCTTTGACACCCCAGGCCCCGTGTTCAGCCTGCGAGCTGGAACCTAATCTACTGAGGCACAGGATGTGGAAGGGTGCTTTAAACACTGTGCATTGCTTTATTCAGAAATGTATCTTGTAGATTTTTCAAACGTTTTGAAAAAACTCTCAAATATATACGTGTGACTCTTTCTCTCATTACAGACGACTTGCAGGGAATGACCTGTCATTCATCCACCCTGAAGCCCTGTCCGGACTGCATCAGCTCAAAGTCCTGTAAGCATGCACCCTCCCTGTCACCACCACCACTGCCCTACACACACACACACACACACACACACACACACACACACACACACACACACACACACACACACACACACACACACACACACACACACACACACACACACACACACACACACACACACACACACACACACACACACACACACACACACACACACACACACACACACACACACACACACACACACACACACACACACACACACACACACACACACACACACACACACACACACACACACACACACACACACACACACACACACACACACACACACACACACACACACACACACACACACACACACACACACACACACACACACACACACTCACTCTCACTCTCTTATGGCTGTGACGGTGTGAAGTTTTTCACACATTGGGGGAGAGAGTAAATATTGCAGTTTGTGGTGATGTCTGTTATTGCCACCCTAAACATAGTTATACAATTAATATCCACTAAGTGCCCTTTTCCGTCCCTGTCCCAACACGGTCTGTAGCTGTGAAATGCCTAACGCCGGATTACATACAATTCCTGTGCAAAAATGTGTTGCGCATAATTTATATTGGGACAGACTGGAACACATTGAACAACACACAGTGCAACAGGCCACATGCTCAAAGTCCTGTTGATCTCCAGGTGAGGTCTTGGTGACATGACTGAAAACGCAAACACACAGAGGTATTTTATATGCTTATCGTATCAAGTGATTCATTCACATCGTTACTTGGTGAAAACAAAAAAGTATTTAGACTATGCAGCTCAAACCTACCCCATTTTTACAAAATGCTGGAACCTTGTAAACGTATACAGTTTTAAAGGTTCTTAAAAGGACATGATGAAGATGGCTTCCTTCACAACTCAGTGTGTGTTTAAAGTTAAGTAATCAGCCTGGCAACAGCATCAGGAGTCAGGAAAACCCCATGAAGGCGGCGGCGCTCAGTGTGGCGCCACATAATCGACAATAAAACCGCACACAGGAGGCCTTCGCAAAGCTCCTGTACACAGTTAGCATCAGCAGTATCTGTGGATACACATTGTTTTAAATATATAGTGCAGGAAAGTGTTGAGTCATAATTTTGCCCTTTTACCTGCAGAATGCTCCAGAATAATCAGCTGAAGACTGTGCCCGGAGCAGCCCTGAAGACTCTTCTTTCTCTCCAGTCGCTGTAAGTCATGACCCACGCACGCACACGGCATTGTCTGCTCGGAGAACCTCGAGTTTCGAGTGGACCTTTCCGTCCTGCATTTACTATATTAGGGAGACTCCAGCTCTGCTTGTGAGTTTTATGAATGCCTGTGTTTTCTCACGAAGTTGCAATTAATGATTAAAGTTATTTTGTCCACAATTTCAGACTAGAAGATATGCTTCAGTCATCAGTCTATTTGTCATAGAAAGCAGTTCCACCATCTTACAGTTCACATTTGTCGTTTTAAGTGAAATAGTTTAACAACTATCCGATGAATTGTTATTTAACACGCTGGAAAATCACACTTTAAAGTCTGGTATTTTGGTTGCTCCAGAACAAACTAATTGCATTGTGTTACAATTACAGTTTGCCAAACTTTACTATCCACTAAGAGCCCCATCATCTTACACCACAGTTCCCAAAGGGTCTTTTGGGAGTTTTTCCTGATCTGCTGTGAGGTCCTGGGACAGGAATGTCGTATGTGTACAGATTGTAAAGCCCTTTGAGGCAAATTTGTAATTTAGGATAATGGGCTATACAAATAAACTGAATTGAATTGAAAAGTTCCCAGTGGAGTCCTGGTCAAGTTGAGCATCGGATTGCTTCAACTGACCTAAATCTGGCAGATAACAATCGTTCAGCAATGTAGTTTAAACATACAGTATGTTCCCCCACTGTAAGATAGCCATAGTATGAAAGTAAAGACTTTACTCGTCCTCCAAGTCCAGAATAACTGTTGAAATCTCAATTATTTACTCAGGACTTTGTTGATGTCATCCAGGGGCGGGTCCACTCGTATCACATACTTTATTTACTCTTGCTGCAGTGCTTGTTGTTTACTAAGCGCCGCCATAGCCCTGTGCAAATTTAGGTCGGTCTTATTCAGCAGATCTCTTGCTAACTTTTCTCTTCTTGTCTTGGATTGTTGAGTTTTCTTGGAACTTATGTTATTCCATGTGTTTACTCTTAACTCTCTTCCCTCTCACAATGTCCTGCTCCACTAGTCTTCAGTTTCTGCATCGGTTTTCCGTGACCTCTGAATGTCCGTTTCATTGAGACCATGATGTGTACATGTTTCTATATTTGCCACCTCCAGGAACCAATGAAGGAATTAATCTGGCTCGAGAAATTTGCCAAAAGTCCAGCTTTCTTCTTTTATCACCCCTCGATAAACCTCCCCTTGTCCCTTGCTTCCCCTCTTCTTTTTTTCACTCTCTTCTTTCTTTTTAACAGATGTCTTTTCTCTGTGAGAGTTTTACGGTCTGTAGCTGAAGTAATATGCTTTGACAGAGCCAGTGCTCGGTTTGTATAAAGTTTTAGAGCGCTGAATGTCAATCAAGACGGTTTTCCTTCCAGCCCGAACACTTGAGGAATTTTGAGGGAGGGCGAGACACTCGGAGAGGGAGGACAGCAGGGGAAAACAGGGTGGTGAAGAACACTTGTGCATTCATAATACTGCTTGCTTATGAATGTCCTTTTATACCACCAAGCTATTGGCTCCGGATCCGAATTTAATCTGTTTTCACAGCACTATAGTACATCACATCATGAAACCTGAGTATAATGCTCTTATTATATTCACATTTTCTTACAAAATGTGAAGTAAATGTATCAAATGTACCTTCTGAGCTTCTGCTTCTCTGCGTTGAGGAACCATTTTAGGTGCAAATACCATTCAGGTGTGACTAATGCGTCCAAGTCCAAGTTTAGTTGAAGCCTCGGTGATAGAAAAGAATAATTGGAGCAGGTCAGTTTATCCTGGGTGGAGACCAAAGGTCAAACCCAGGAGACTTTGACCGTAAGAGATGGATTTGACTAACTTTCTTCTACATGCTGGAAAAGTGACAATAAAATGAAAGTAACAATTTGAATTAGATAAATAAATAATTGTATGATGAATATAAAATGGCCTTTGTTGTTTGATTGCTGTTTGTAAGGCATTCATAGCGGCGTCGTATGACTGAGGTAATGTCAATATCGTAGGCATTCAATGAATAGATACCGTTTCCTCTGTTCTGCAGACGGCTGGATGCAAACCACATCACGACAGTTCCAGACGACAGTTTTGAAGGCCTCCAGCAGCTGCGCCACCTCTGGTTGGACGACAACAACCTGACGGAAGTCCCGGTCGGTTCTCTGAGACACCAGGCGAACCTTCAGGCTCTGACATTGGCGCTCAACCGCATCTCGTACATACCAGACAATGCCTTCGCCAACCTCACCAGTCTGGTTGTCCTGTAAGTTATATTAGCCTCTGTTCTAATTGTGGTTGAAATGAAGATATACTCAGTAAGGTTAAAGTACAAATATTTACTAGATGCACTGCCGTTCAAAAGTTTGGGGTTGGTTACCCAGACAATTGTGTGTTTGCCATGAAAACTCACACTTTTATATATCAAATGAATAGAAAATATAGTCAAAACATTGACAAGGTTAGAAATAATGATTTTTTAATTGAAATATAAATGTTATTCTTCAAACCTCCAGCTCAAATGAAGGCCAGTTTTATAGCTTCTCTCAGAATAACTGTTTTCAGCTGTTCTAACATAATGTTGTAAGGGTTTTCAGGGGCTTTATAATCCTCCATTAGTCTTCTAAGGCCATTAGACAACACAATGTACCATTATGTAGATATTTATATTATATGTAGATAAAAAACACCTGACATTTCCACTTAAAATAGTAATTTACCACATTCATAACAATGTCTTGACTATTTTCTATTAATTTTGCAATTTATTTGATAAATAAAAGTGTGAGTTTTCATGAAAAACACAACATTCTCTGGGTGACCCCAAATGTTTAAACAGTACCGTATATGTTTCACTAATGTTGCTGACCAGTTGGCCTTTGCCACAATGTGCAGGCATGAGGAAAAAAACACCCGATCCAGTCAATTGTCTTTTAAGTCATCACTAAACCAAGCTACAAAAATACTCAGAAGGATGACATTTGTAAAGTAGCCACTTCATGAAACCAGCATAGACTTAATTAAAAGATTGACAATTACATATCATGGCATTTTGATGAGTTTTTCCTGGGACGTAATTAAGTAATTAACGGTTTCAGTCCTTATAATAAGCGTCTGCCTGGAGGGCTATTCTCACAGTCTGCATAGACCTGAACAATAAAGAACTCGGCAGGAACAACCTGCTGGACTACTTAAAAAAAAAAGAAGAAGAAACGTAACTAACCAAGTTCACTAGCTGAGAACATTCTTGTGTTGACTGCAATAACCTGAGGGAGTAGCTGAATAAGTGAAAGTCATTAGGTGTTCTCATCTCTCTGTCTGACTGTGTTAGTGAAGCATGACTGTGCTCCTACTTCTCTGCTCTAAATTAATGAGGCTGTAATTCCTATTTAATTTTTCATGCATCATATGCATTATTCTGTCACCACAAATCAATGCAAAGTACCTCTCCTCGTTTCCTGCTCTTGCTCTGAAAGTATTCTCTGAGCGACTGCAAATCAGAAACACAAACATACTGTAGTATTTATTTCCACGGCTTACAGCTAATAAGTCAACAAAACGGGGAGCTGCTCGTACCCTGCTGTGTTTCTGCATACACTTTTGCAGTGAAATATGCCATTGGGGTTTGAATGCTAACAACACTTAGAAAAAGTTGCTTGACTCTGAGCATTAATGTAAAATCAAGATTATCTTGATGTTTTATGCATGGCGGAAGGCTAAAAACTTCCATTAGAGGAACTTATACAAATATGTGGCACATTTTGAATCTCGGGGATTGGTCCAAACTGTTTGACTCACGCACGCACACACACACACGCATGGACAGCCGCTATTGCTGCAGGGTTAGCATAAACATGTCGGGGTAAACAGGAAGAAAATACCGTGAACCTATTAGGCAAGGATAGCCTTCTGCATACACACACACACACACACACACATGCAGTAGAGACACCTGATTCACAAGTCACACTCGATAATTCAGAGATTAATTGTGGAACCTCTAACAAAAGCTGCAAAACAAGTTTGATCTACACCCCATAATGAATGTGATGGATTATTTAAAATCTGCCATAGTTGTGTGTGTAAAACTGCTTTTGCTTTTATAGACATCTTCATAACAACAGAATTAAGGAGATAGGGGGCACCTGTTTTTCTGGACTCGTGAACCTGGAGACGCTGTGAGTGCAGTCACACAGTAGTTAATGTGTGTGTGTCAGTCTGAGTGTGTTTACGCTTGTGTTTATGTGTGCTAACAGCTCCCCCACCCACCTCTGCTCCGGTCCTTCAGACATCATTGTGTCCACTTCCTCCTTTAATTGCTCTAAGATAAATAGAGCAAAGTACATGATGCTTATCGGATCTGCCCTCCCACTGTTCACTTCCTCCTGCCACACAATCAGGAGTAATATTTGTGTGACGGCTTTACCTCATGACAAACGGCTACTGTACAACACTCAGGTCTATACAGGAACATTTTCATTTTTAATACTGGGTTATCATTTCTGGTATTTATTAGCAAAAATACCAAACGATTGACCTTCCCGCAAATTTGAGGATTTTCTTCTGGTGTTGGCCAAAACGAGCAGTGTGTAGATGGACTCTCTGAACCTTTTCACAATTTATGACATTTTATAATCTACACAAAATACAAAATCAACACATTTCCATAAAACTTTGAGTCATTGGAAATATGCATCTTCTTAAAGATTTTCTTTTTTACTGGTTAGCTGTTCATTGGTTATTGCTGCTTTAAAAATGTAATAATTCAGCTCTGCTGGCAAGTCATTTATTTTATTAGAATGATAACAATGCTATTTATCCTAGTTATTTACAATACATACTTGACTTTGTGCTGACAGCAGTCACAGAGAGAACCAGATAAGGTGGCACCCCTGTTATCAATGGCTAGTTATTTAATCTTTTGTTTTAATGTTCTATTGATTTTTTAATTTTTTTTATTACATGTTACATCAAAATGCACGAAAATAGTGCTGACCTCTTGAATCTCTCCGTCTCATCCTAGAGATCTGAACTTCAACAACATGATGGTTTTCCCCAAAGGAATAGAGGCCCTGCCCAAACTCAAGGAACTGTGAGTATATCGTTCTGTTTTTCCTTTTATTATGTACCGGCACTAAAGTCAGGCACCAGTTAAGTCGTCGGATAAAAAGAATGAACTTTTGATCTGTTTTAGTTTTTATGTGATTCAAAATACACGCATCTGAGAAAGTAGCTCTGAACTAGATAAGGGGAAAGTAGAGCACACATGAAATGAAGCAAAACAGTTTTAACCTGCCCTCTTCTTATGTGACTTAAAATTACAGATATTGTCCTGTTCACATACAGATCGGGCCAACAATGACTGTCATATTATTACTTCTTTACTAATTAAACAGAACGTCTGAAATCTTCTGTTTCAACATCTGTGCTTTTATTGTTGAAGGCAAAACTACTCGAGTCTTATTTCCTGGTTCTGATGAGCACATTATATAGTTCATGAATCAATTGACTCACCTTGGTTTCCGAGGCAGACGTTGGTGGTTATTCCACTCCTTTTTGTTTGTGCTGTCTTTAGTTGAACAGTGCAGTTTGCTTTTTGCAGCATTGGTATTTATTTTAAGCATAGGTCAACTTAACTTATGTCATGATGTGATGGTTTTATACTGAGCAAAGTGTCCTCGCTGTGTCCTTATTATTCTCCCTGCAGCGGATTTCACAGCAACGATATTACCTCCATACCTGAAGGGGCCTTCCATAACAACCCCCTGCTGCGAACCATGTAAGGCCAAACTCAGTGTCACTTTCGCACGCCATGGACCGCGTACAGTCGGCCTTCCTGTAAGCACACATACAGTAGCAGCTGACCGTGTGAGGCTTCAGGAGATGAATGTCCAGAAGATGGTGCCATTCTTGCATAGTAAATGATTTTGGTTTGAACTCTTCCCCCTCTGCTCTCGCTGCCCTCCCAGACATCTGTATGACAACCCGCTGTCCTTCGTGGGCGCCTCGGCCTTCCAGAATCTGTCCGACCTGCACTCTCTGTAAGCCTCGCTGTTTGGCACGACTCCTGATCAGTGTTCAAAGTGTTGTCTGAACTTGGTGACTTATATACAACTTATGAGTTTTCTTAAAGACACTCCACGACTCATGCTTTGATGTTTGATGTTCCACCATGTGTGTTTTCAGGATGCTGCGTGGGGCCAGCATGATGCAGGACTTCCCCATCCTGATGTGGACTAATAATCTTGAGAGTCTGTGAGTGAATTTGTATGCAGCCTCGTTTCACGCGTTGTGCTTTTGTTCCGTCTCAGGAGTGACTAATTACACTTTTCATTTCCAGGACCCTGTCGGGAACCCAGATATCGTTCGTCCCCGCTGACCTGTGTGAGAACCTCAAGTTGCTTCGGACGCTGTAAGAGACGTTTCCTTACCTGTCTGGCAGTAGTGCTCAAAATATATCTTCTGCAAATAATTTTACTCGCCGAAGATTTAAGATCATTAGGAATTTAGCAGGACATTAGAAATGGTCCCGCTATAGTTTGATGGTTAAGCTATAGTTTGAACACTGCTCCAGACAAGCTTTTGATCACCTTTTTTAAATTTTTATTTAATTTTTGTAAAGGGGTACTCTTAGGTATCGGGATGTGGACTGATTGTATCTTTCAAAGTGGAGCATGGCTAACAATCCAATGTTTTTTCTTCATTCTTCCATTCATCTAATTGTCGAGGCGGTTTGTTTTCCTCCACCAGAGACCTGTCCTACAACCAGATCAGGGAGCTGCCGTCCCTCCAGGGCTGCAGCCGACTGCAGGAGATGTGAGTGCTGAACATGCAGCCGTCAGTTTACGGATCTAAATCTCTTAAAATCTTAGAAAACAGATTAAAATTTGAGATTAAAAGGTTATAATGTACTCACAAACAATTTAATTATTAAGGGTAATTGTGCTAGTTGATAATAACCATAAATGAATGTTTTCAATCTACAGAAGCTTTCAACATAATCATGTTGAACAAATTGAGAGGGACACTCTCCACGGTCTCTCTGCTCTCCGTCTGCTGTAAGTCCACTCACTCGGTCACACACGTCGATGCTGTACAAACACATATTTCTGCGTGGATTGGGAGTTCACTGCATTATTGTTTTTCACAGAGACCTGAGTAGAAATGAGATCCGAGTTATCCACAGAGATGCTTTCCTCTCCCTCACTGCGCTCACCAACCTGTGAGTGTGACTGATGAGCATGATAGTGATGTATTAGTTAACCTCTCTGATCGTGATGAGTACAGAACTCTCCACGTACCTTCGCTCAATTGTACTCTAAATTGCTCTTGTCTTTTCTCTTGCAGAGATCTGAGTATGAACTCTCTGGCTGTGATTCCAACAACTGGACTGAGCGCACTCAGTCAGTTGAAACTCTCGGGGAACCCGCAGATGAAAAATGTCTTGACTGCAAAAAATCTTCCCAAACTCCGGTAGGGAAGAGCTTCTGTGATTATCTGATTTGTAGATTACTAAATTGAACAAGGTTTGGAATAAATCACTGAAATCTAATAAATCAAATCAAATAGTAGCCCATACACAGTTTAGTTTGGCTCTTTTCACTCAAGTTATCTCAAATCATTGATATATACACTACCGTTCAATTTTTCTTTTCTTGTCACCCAACAAGACAATTTTGTGTTTGCCATGAAAACTCACTTGTATTCATCCAATGAATTGCAAAATGAATAGAAAATATAGTAAATACATGTACAAGGTTAGAAATAATGATTTTTATTTTAAATATGAGATCAGACTTCAAGCTCAAAAGTTGAAAAGCTTCTCTGACCAGCATAACTGTTTTCAGCTGTGCTAACATAACAAAAGGGTTTTCTAAAATTCTAACCCGCCGTTAGTCTTCTAAGGCGATAACACAATGTGCCATTAGAACACTGGAGATGGGCCTCTATACAACCGTGTAGATATTTAATTTTTTTTAAACGGGTGTTTCAACCTAGAATAGTCATTTACCACGTTAATAATGTATAGAGTGCATTTCTTAATAATTTAATGTTATCTTCATAAAAATAAAAATGCTTTTCTTTGAAAAATAAGGACATTTCTAAGTGACCCTAAACTTTTGAACGGTGGTGTAAATATCACAATACAAATCATAAAGACATTATTTTATACATTTACAGATTATTTATGTTTCTCCAACTCTAAATATATTAGCAATTGTTCGCGATGAGGTATTAACATACTGGACAATCTTTATTTCCGACACTGGAACTCAGCAGGATGCTCACAGCCTCTCTGAATGCTCATCGTCTATGTTTAGGTCCATCTCCGTCCCGTATGCCTACCAATGCTGCGCTTTCGTTGGCTGTGACTCGTTGATGGGTTCCCCTGAGGAAAACGACATCAAGAAATCTACAGGTGGGAACGCTGCAGTCCGTCTTTTCCTCAAAACGCTTCACATGTTGGCTCAACCATCTTTGTGTTATTTACTTTGAAGCAATGATGCATATCAAAGAGTGTTCTACTCGAGCCTCCGGGTACATGAGCTTGCTTTATTGCCAAATCTTTGTTTTGTATCTTAATTTTGACCTGCTCCAGCCAGGACCTTGTTTTACTGTTCACAGATTATTTCCTTCAGTATTTCTGTGTCAGTTACAATGTGATTTATTGCATGAAACTAAACTCTACAACATGTAATACTGTTCTACATTTCCTTTTTTACTTTTCACACAAGCTTGAAAAATCAACAAAGTGCTAAACTCTATTATATTTTTAGTCTTTATGTGTTATCATATTTTAGTTCACCATGGTAACATAATAGAACATTGTTATATAGTAAGTACAAACATAATTGTATTAACATACTTCCTGCTTTATACACCTGACTTTTGGCACAGTTCTTACTTGCTAAAAGATCCCCTTTTTAACATTTCTTAAATTACATTTTTTTTTTAAGGAGGGGAGGATGTGGAAAGAATTTCTATGATAATGCATTGCTCTCCTTCACCGGGTAAGCCATAAACAGCTTTTAATATCTTTTGTTGTGCGTTTTGAAGATCTTTGAAATACAACAAATTGCTAAAAGAAGTATTATTAACTCTTGAACCACCACATTGTTTCTGTCTGCAGGAGCCTTCAAGCCTTGTGAGCACCTGCTGGGCAACTGGATGATCCGCCTGACCGTCTGGTTCATCTGCCTGGTGTCGTTGGTCTTCAACAGCCTGGTGCTGGTGGCCACCTTCTCCTCCACCCGCAGAGCCGCAGCCAACTCCCACCACTCCCCGACTCCGCCTCTTTCCCCTGCCCGGCTGCTGATGGGGCTACTGGCCCTGGCCAACCTGCTCACGGGCCTGTACGTCGGCGTGCTGACCGCGCTCGACGTCGCCACCTGGGGCTCGTTTGCCGAGTTCGGCGTGTGGTGGGAGATGGGCCCCGGCTGTCAGGTCACGGGGGCTCTGGCCGTCTTCTCGTCCGAGTGGGCGGTGTTGTTGCTCTCGCTGGCCGCCGTCGAACGCAGCGTGGCCGTGCGTGCGATACTCGGGAAGGTGATGATGTCGTCCAGGAGGAACCTCGGCAGCCGCCGCGGGTGCTGGAGAAGAGATCGCCGCTTCAGCCTCGCTGCAGGACTCCTGGGGCTGCTGGCCGCTGCCGGAGCCTGCCTGCCCCTCCTGAGTCTGAGTGACCAGTCGGCCTCTCCTCTCTGCCTGCCCTTTGCCGGTGGAGAGAGTCCAGCTCTGAGTGTTACAGTCGTGCTGGTGCTGCTCAACGCGCTGGCTTACTTGTTCACTGCAGCTGTGTACACCCAGCTGTACTGCCACCTGGGCAGGGTGGAGCTGGCCGACCCGGAGCAGACGGGCGCCCTGCGACACGTGGCCTGGCTCATCTTCACCAACTGCATCTTCTTCTGCCCCGTGGCGGCGTTCTCCTTCGCCCCCCTCTTAACCGGCTCCACCGCCGGAGGCCCAGAGATCGCCAAGTCCGTCACCCTCATCTTCTTCCCGCTGCCCGCGTGCCTGAACCCCGTGCTGTACGTGTTCTTCAGCCCGGCCTTCAGGGAGGACTGGCTGAGGCTGCGGGGCCGCGGAGGCTCGACGAGAGAGGCGAAGGCCGGGGCTGAAAGCCACGGAGATGCCGGTGGAGGAGGAGGGTCGGAGCTCACAGACAGCGGCTCCTCCACCCACCTGGGCTTTGACTGCGGGATGTACTCCCAGCTTTGCGGGGAGACGGTTGTGTGCGAGCAGTGCGAGGCTGCGCTGCATGCCAGGACCTGCTCGTCTCCCTCGTCCGCCGCAGTCTGTAGACACTTGATGAAGTCTCACAGCTGTCCCACCCTCCTGGCGGGCGCGGCCGTCTGCCAGCGCGCCGAGGGCTTCTGGGCCGACGGCAGCACGCCCTCTGCTCAGTCGGAGTACGCCGACGAGGGGGACTCGTTTGTGTCCGACAGTTCAGACCAGGTTCAGGCCTGCGGCAGAGCCTGCTTCTGTCAGACCAGAGGCCTTCCTCTGGTGCACTACTCGTACAACATACCTCGAGTCAAGGACTGAGGACGCCTCAGAGCTGCATTACCTCTGTGTGCACAGATCTCTGTCATGTGAATTTAGATTCTACAGGAGAATATAAACACTTTTATATCAAACAAGGAAATGTGCCAACTACCCTGCTAAAGGGCTTGTCAGCAAGCACTTACGTTTGTGATTACAGTGTAAAGGATACAACCAATCATTTAAAGGGAACCCGGTGTGCTTTTTGAACTTCACGAGACCGTTTCTACTCACGTTACGTTTCCACTGAACGGAGGACATCGTGTTACAAACTGGTCGACAACGGATTTTGCAAAGAGAGATCTCGCCGCCAGTGCCTGCATCCTGCTTTCGATTGGATCTCACGTTGCGAGCCTCTATGTGTGCGTCGAAAGATATTGTGATTTCTTTATTTTACCTGTGTTTATAAGCTGTCTACATTTTAATTATTAAACATCTTGTCGATTTGTTAGGGTTTCTTCACAGCAACTGTTGATTTTATACTTTGATTATTAGAATTTTTTACATAAATGTAGCACATTTAATAATCATCCAAGAATTTTCTGTTTGAATGTAACTTTCAGGTCGTCTTTACATACCAGCGGGGTTTAATGTAACGTCAGCAATAACCTCGACCCTGCCCGCCTGTGACCGTAGTCCATCAGCGTGAGAAGGGGATAAGTAAACACCAGTCTATAATAAATATGTCTTTGCTTTAATTTACTAAGACTAAGAATGTGATGAAAGTAGCAGATATCACTGTGATGGCAACAGCTGGTGGCGGTGAACAATGTTATTTATAGTTGAGCAGCGGGAGGGTGGAGGTGGTTTCAGGTGGCCTTTGAATGATGAATATACCGTATAACCCTCGTCTTCACCAAAACGACAGCACTTCTCTTTGTTGAGTTCTTAACCAAAAACTATTACACACGTGTTCAGTGTTCCCCATCGAGCTGTTTGATTATCAATTTTTTACATTTTTCGTAACTACAGAGCTTCAAAAAACCCAACACACATTTTACAACGGCAGGGTTTCAATAATTAAATAAGACCTGCGTTTACCAGTTGGTCAGACTATTTTGTATCGTAATATGATGGGAAATACATTTACTCTATAGCTGACGGTAAGGTGAGAAGAATAATACAAATCATTGCATATCTGTATGAGAAATTTGCATCGACAGCCAGCTGCTCGTTAGATTAGCATAAAAAATGAAAGCAGAGAGAAACATCTCTCTTCATCCGTTCAAAAACGGAAGGATTAAACCAACACGATACAAACGATGAACGAGGCCTTTAAATGTGCTAGCGTGTATCCTTTGACAGAGTTAGGCTAGCAATCAAACGTTATGCCAAGCTAAGCTAACCTGCGGCTAGCTCTACCGCCATGTTTCGTGTCTAGATAGAAGAGGGAAAGCTTGCATGCATTTCTTGTTGCTTATAAACATGTCCTTAAATTAAATTTGGCTTGCGAGTGCCAAGTTAAACCCATGAATACCGTCCAAGTTAAACACGTGAATATAATCCCACTCTTCCACTTCCAACGTCGTGTGAAAGCGGCACAAGACTGGCAGCCAGCTGAGTCAACACGACGGTTTATTCAGCAGTGCCAAAAGAAATATAAAATGGACTTATAATTTAAACGTGTGTAATTATATCCAACCACAGATATTTAGAGACAAGTATCTGCAGTGTGGATCTTTTTCTTTCCCCCTTTTAGGTACTTTACAGCTCTACATTGCAGTCATTTAAACCAGAGAGAAAGTGGCATATTAGTCTTGATTCCAATCCAGTTAATATTAGACTTTTCTTTTGTATGTACATATCACTCTGTATTGTACAGGTAATCAGAACAACGTTATGATATAGTAAAGTATATTAACACGGACATCTTTTGACCCGGAGAGTTGACCCGAGTGGAACCGCGTGTGACGAGGGATTCACTGACGCCGGGTGAGCCGGAGCGAGACGACGCCGTCGAGGTGGATGCACCCTCCGAGCGTGTATCCACAAGTCATGTCATGTGACTGCTCAGGAATTTAGGCAATGTAGGGAAATGTTTTCTTCTACCAACAAAGCATTCTTGTGTACTTCTAATGCACCATTTAATTTTGATCTTTTGAATTAGAATTCCCATGGAGGCATTTTTCTTGACTGGGTGTGTACATTTTTACACCACCCAAAATGTCTGTTTGTTCGTTATGAGATTTCCCAGTTAGTGAAACTACAATTTGTTTTGTTAGGCTGGTTATTGTTTTTTGTATTTTTATGTAAATTATTTGAAACGAAAACAAGTAATCAAGAATGGGATGCTAACGAAGGAAGCTACCTCCTGGACTGTCGTGGCTACCAGCAGCGCTTTGTAAAAGAAATGTCTGTTTTCTGTTCTTCTCTTTGTTTGCATTCTTAGCTTTGAGTTGTACATCATCATTTTTAGATAAGTGCAAATTGTCGGAGGATCTATGTACTGTATACTGTGATTTATTTTTAACCAAAAATATAAACTGACGTTTTATCTTTTATAGATACAAACAGAATAATACAGATCATTAAAATAATCTCCCCTAATTTCAGTTCAAAAATAAAATCTCATTGTAGCTTTTCATCTGAGAACTTCCAGTTATTTTTATTCTGTTCAAGTAGAATAATGATTCTATAAAATGTTGAATGAATAAAATTGGAAAGAAATGACTCATTTCTAACTTTTGTGTTAGTATTGAAATTAAAGCAACCATTATCTTCAAGTCTTTTATCATATCTGACATTATTGTACTTTGTACCTGCACAGTTTGGTTTTGGGACTGGCGATCATTTAGATAATGTTAATTGCAATATGTCATAGAAAGGACAGCTCTCCTGCAGATGACTTATCGAGTATATTTTTCTCCCAGCAGAGCTGCATAATAGCCTCATGAGGAGGCGGGTCATTCCTCCACCTCACCGCTGGACGTCTCTGAAGCCAGCTGTCCAATCAAAGATAACAAAGAGTCTCATCTCTGCTCAGAAAAAGGTCCACAGACGGTCCATTCCTTTGGTCTGGACCGGAATATCTTGACAATTATTGGATGGATCCCCATGACATTCACAGTTTCCAGAGAATATTATAGCATTTTAATTATTCTGTATTTACAGAAGATAATCAAATAAGTCGAGCTGTATTTATCCGCAGCACTTTTGTGAGCTGTAATAATAAACTTGCCATGAGTGCATACTTTTAGTTTTGCTACCTAAGTTTATGATGATGTGGACACGTTTACTCCAGAAACATTTCGACTGCATGACTAAATAGTTGTATAACTTGTAGAGTGTTCCTGCACTTCTACGCCATCGAGCTCAAAGCCCCACTTAGAGCTGCTGGCAGGAGACTTGCTCGACTGTTTTTAGCTGAAATTGGCCACAGAGATGTCATTGTAGTGGAAATGGTTGCTATTTCTTCTAAATGTGACCTTTCCAAGCCTCTTTGTATGTATAAGACTGTCTGCCATTCAGTGGAGTTTCCTTTCACCTCCAGCCACGTTGTCCACCACGTCTGGCTTCCGTCACTCGTGAAGAGAGCTGTAACCTGGGGATAAGTGAAAAATAACTTCAGGGATTGTACAAAGAAACAGACATGCCATTTAAGATGTCCTGTTTAGCTTTGAAGCGTGTGGACTTTTCACTTGTAATGTCAAAACACCTAGCAAAAGTGGAGGCCCTGTAAGGCATTCGCCGCAGCTGTACGTTGAGAGATCACAGGAAATATTTATATTGAAGGGCATCAAAGGAATAACGGTCCGGTGATGTCACAGCAGCGCCCGCCCGTCCAACGCCGACATGTGTTCGTCTTCACTTACACGTCCTCAGCAGTAACAAGACTTGGTTGCTATGCCAGCCCTTCACACACGTGTTTGTGGCGTGCTCGTTAGGCACATTGCTCACACTGCCGGCTTTAGCGAGGCTTTGTGATAATAAAACCAAGGCCTCCACAACTCCCATCCAGGCTTCTGAGTGCCAGTGTATCCGTGGCATGCTCTTCATGGAACTGGTTTCCACGTGTACGCCATTATTTAATACACTTACATAATGAGCTAACTTCCTAACATGACATGTTCATGATGTAGTATACAATGGCATGTCATGAGATACTCTACCATGACTTTACAGGGCATATACTATACTCTTACTTTTCATGGCCTACTTAACTATAAGTGTGTTTAGGACATACTATACTATGGCCTATTTGCAATATACAATACTATGACTTGTGATTGGTATCGTAGACTGTACCAGATTATGTCTTTACGGTATACTATTTTATGACTATTTTACGGTAGTGTAGACAGCGTTCGTGATAGGAAATGTTATGACAAACTTTTGGCTGTTCTTCACATTACACAATTGTATGGATATTTATGACTTTTCTTATGGCATATTCATCTGATTTTTTTACAAAATATACTACGAAATGACTTTGTCATGCTGTACTGTGATTTTTTAATCACCTTTTTGATTACTTTTACTATATGCTATAAAAATGTGCAGGCCCTACTAGTTTTTTTTTATGGCATATAATACAATGACATTTGTCATTACTTTACTTGTAATTGTATATAGCAAACAATACCTCGACTGTTTTATTGCATATGACTTTGACTTTTTGCTTGACTACACCTTGGCTGATGTAGCTATCATGATGGCAGATTCCAGATTCCAGATTACCAATACTTATTACCCCAGATGATGTCATCTCAACACTTGATAGTATAACGGAATTAAATCACTCACGTTTGTGTTTCTATTGCATTTATATTGACCTTTCCAAGCACACAACCAAATCCAAACACTGCTGTACATTTCTTTAGATCAGCTGACATCAAATAAACACACGACGGGAAATTATAAATTAATTTCATAAATATTTCCACGGTCCTTGACTATTACACTTGTACTTAGTGAGTGGTACAATTTAGTAACGGAGAGTTACACAGCATACCACCATACCTGCAGTTGTGTTAGTATCATGTGACATTATACTAACACAACTGCAGGTATGGTGGTATGCTGGATGATTGAGATACATGAGGAATATGTGCCAAATATAAAGGATATATGAGATATCACAGTTTGTAATGCAGGTGAAGAGTTTGTCGTGACACAAATCAAACAACGTGGGGACACTTTTATAATCTCTTCAGTCAGCCGAACATCTTTAAGCAATTTCTTCTTTTGTGATTTGAGCTGCAAGACAGAAACAAAACAGAAGTCAAGATACAGAAGCCTCGATAAGTGGCACAAAGGAAAACTGATAGCAACATGTTCAAAAGCAAATACAAGTTAGACATTTTTTTAAATTATTATTATTTTGGCCTCATTATTTTTGGATTTTGTTTGTGAAAATATTTTAAATATGACATTCAAACTTATTAAAATCACGATATTTCGTCCCCTCTTGGGTGGAACATAAACAAGGTGTAACACATGATGATGTTATCATTTACTGAAACTTATTAAATCATATGATATTTCATTCCCTATTGGGTGTAACATAAACAAGGTGTAACACCATAATGACATAATTTTGTGATTATTATTCATAACAACCTGCTGACAGACAGTGGTTTGGTGCACTGCAGGTTTATAGAGGTTTCGAGTTTATAGTTATGGCAGAGACCCAAAACAAGAATGTTGTGGGCCCCAAAAAACTAACAATGAGCTGAAAGACAAAAAAGAAAGAATAGTAGTTTACTTTGTTACGTTCTATACTATGAGCTTGTTATTAATCAACTTGTTATTTATGTATTTATGGACTACTACACAGTACTCTTTAAAAAAAAAAAAGACATACCATACCATGAATACATTTTTACAGCATATACTATATTTTGACTTTTTTCTGAGGAGATTTTTTGGGGAGATTCGATAAATATTGTTATGACATACTTTACGTCATAATACTTTGACTAGTTAGTTAAAATACAACTTCCTGCACCTTAATGACTCATTTGCTCTTCAGACAGATTTCTTCGAGAATCATAAACCTTCTCTGCGTTCTTTGAGAAGAATTTTAGTTGTAATATTATGATAATGTCATACTTGAATGCAGTAATATATCATCATAAAATATATTAGTCCTACATTCTGCTGTGCATCAGGTTATGGCTTGTGTAACCGTATCCTCTTCAAACCATTTGAGAGACCCAGCAGCTTGTTTAGGAGTCTCTTTTTGAGAAGCGGCTTTGTGCTGCAACTCATCAGAAGTGGAAAACCACAAAAAATAAAAATGAACACTAAACATATGTTTGTTTGTTTGTTTTTGTAAGAAAAAGAAAGGGATAAGATGTGAGTGTGGAGTCAGTCCATAAAGTTGACCCATGCGTTGCTGTCTTTGTCGCTCCCAGCAGGATACTTACGGCGGACCTCCAGTTTACACTCCACGATGTCTTCCCCTTGGTTGTTGACTGCTTTGCACATATACATTCCTCCGTCAAAAGTGCACGGCTTACGGATCTCCAGTGTCAGAACCCCTTGTTTACTGAGCATCCGATACTTGGCTTCACTTGAGATGTCCATCTTGTTTTTGTACCAGGTCACTTTGGGCTAAAGGTAGGACAAAGGGTTGAACTGTCAAGTGCTACTTTTTACAATCTGCGGTACTGCACAAGTATTAGTGTCAGAGCATTATAGGCGTCACAGGTAGCGAGGGACAAGAGCTCATGCGCAGAGGAACAGGACAGGAGTCAAGGTGAATAATAGAAACTCAGATCAGCAATAGTTACAAAGACAGGTTAGGTACAGCGACAAGGCACGGGCAGAACGAGGAAGACAGAACTACAGACAACAATCTAATAGGAGACAAGTGACAGACTGGCATAATATATGAGGGGGAAACAGGTGCAAGGCATGAGACACTAACGAGAGGAGAGTGGCTGAGGGCAGGTGAAGGGAATGAAACAATCAAGGAGACAGGTCATTCTCTGTCAGTTTGGGAGTAGTTTTCCCTTGCTTTTAGTCCAGTTGTAAGTTACTCAGTTATTTCTGTAAAAAACGGTGAGTGGAGCAACAGTTTCAAGTGTTTCATGCTTAAATATTTGTATTTAACTTTCGAATAAGTGCTTCTAACAGCTTCAGTGTTCGGGTGGAACGCTTTGGAAAGAGCTAGAAAGTGGACTATTGATAGGAATTGTTTTGCCAAAATTCAATTTAATTTTCCTTCCTTTTTCATTACAATAATAGACCTCAAGCATCTTTTACATAACATGTGATGACCCCACTTACCTTTGGTATGCCGCTGACTGAGCAGCTGATGGTTGTGGTGTATCCGGCTACGATAGAGCGGTTCACCAACGGATGTGTGAACTTGGGAGCCTGTGAGAAGTCACGGTCTTTATAGGTGGGCGGCTTGTACTCCATACCTGGGAAGAGAGACAGACAGACAATCGGGTAATTGGGTATTTTTCTCTTCATTACATAAAAACAGAACCATAACCACCTTGTACCAGTTATTTATGTGCACAGCCCACCTATTTTCTGGATGTAAGCGCTGTCTGCTGAGGTGCACGGCTCTTCGCTCGGGCCCACCTGGTTGATGGCGAAGACTCGAAAGACGTAATCATTCCCCATGATGAGGTCAGATGCGACGCAGTTGGTTCGTCTGTAGTTGTCATAGACTGTAAACCACTCCTGCACATGAATCACAAAAACACGGTTAAAAAATCTGTATTTTCCTATTCAGAGTGTTCTGTTGAGTCATATGCATTTGCCTCTACGGTCACCAGATCTCAACCCAAGGAAACACTTCGCGTTCGAAACACGGGCGTTCGCAGGCCTTTACAACACCGTCTCTCTGTGCATTAGTCATCTATACAACTACATTTTACAGCACCTTTAGGCATCTATGTAGCTTTAGGGCTGGATTAACTCCCCTAAATATATACCTGATAATGTAACTAAAATGAGAAAACTGTAAAACTAAAATATCACTTTTACGGCAGTCACTTTAAATCCAAATCTTCAAGCAAATAAAGTTTGTAGTACAATGACGAATACAAATGGAATGAGATTCATGGTAAACTGAGTGGGGTGTTGTATATGCAAAAATATATTTCTCAATTATATATTGTTAAAAAAACATCAGATTTCCTTATTTAGCATAGAATGTCACACGGATTTCAATACATGTAGTTTGTTTACTGTGACTGATAATATTTTCCAATTGAAATATAGTAAATAATATCAGACAATAATTCAAGATTCATCGTTGATTTCATTTTTAAAATACCTTCATAATCTACCTGAAACTAAAGGAGTTGTGTAACTGGGTACAGTTTAGATGTATGTGTGTAGCTATAAGAATGAAAGGGGATATGGGCAGATTTAAATTGATACAAATTTAAATTACATCCAATATGTCCACAGTTCATTATTACTAATAACATGATAAGCAGCACCTACAACCAAGTGTAAACAATTTGATCTAATAATGACTACAGTGAAACATGAACCATCAGCCCAGCCAGGCAGGCAGGGGAACAAGGGCCCTGCGTCACATACAGACACCCCGGAGCAGGTCAAGGCTACGAGGATAAGATTAGGACATTCCTGGCCGACATCGTTCCTGGCAGCTCGAGGTGGAGGACGGTGCTAGTTGGAGGTCTTGCCAACAGGCCCATAATGCATCACTCCTAGCCCACAGAGGCTCAGCATTTGCTGATTACAGTTTGAGTCACAAGGGGAGGCTAAAATATCCCTCTGTGTCCATGCAGCATTCATCCTCACACATACATGCACACTCATGCATGTCAAGAGAAAGGCCAAATGTGGCTGCTCAGCTGGTGGTTGGCAAGTGAAACTAAAGGCCTTCAATATACCTGTTTTAGTGAGCAAGAAAGACAACCATCGGCGTCCTCTGAGAAGAGCTTCAGCTGTTATGTTTTTCCACTTGTTTGCTAGTTACCTGAGTTAGGCCAGATCCAAATTAATTTAATTAGTTGGGTCAATTATTGTCAATATGTGTAATACCCAAATGGATCACATTGTTAAACATTTGCATTTTGGAAAAAAAATATGTATTGCTACTTATTTTGACTGAAGCTGCTGATTATTTAGAGCGCAACTTGACAGCAACAACAGTTGATTGTTGTTTCTTTAAAAAAAATCAAAACAAAAACATGAATCGGGTTCAAGTTTTCTTTCCAACCTTTTCCACTCGTGAAGATTTCTAATACCAAAAGCACATTATGGCAGCTGTCTCCAATTTGGCCACGGCTGCTGGTGATTGGCAATCAGTCAGCAGCCCAGGCCAAATTGGAGACAGCTGCCACACACCTATATTCTTGAGGGTTTATTCTATCTTTTAATGAGCAGAATTACTGCCTACCATCAACATCAGAAGCTTGTATTCAGTTTCAATTAAATGTAATATAAATGTAAGCGCTGCTGCTAGTACTTAAAGGGGTAGAGTCTCACCATGGTCTTTTTCTCAGCTTTCTGAATGGTGTAGCCAGTTATTTCACAGTTGCCATCGTCCTTTGAGGCCTTCCACTCAAGCGCCACATTAAAGCCCCAGATTTCCATGATCTTCAGTGCTTCAGGGGGCCCTGGGAGATCTACAGAGGAGACATATGGATTGTGAGTAACTGCCCACAACAGACATTTGTATGTATTCCTAATGGAAATACTCTACACTGCAAACATTTAAATCTAAGTAAAATGAAATATCTCAAATTAAGGCAATCTATGCTTGTTTTTTGACTGACAAGATATTTCTTCTTACAAGGCAGTTTTAATGTTGGAGCATTTCACTTGTTTTAAGAAATCTTGGCAAGTCAAATGTTCCTGTTCTGTTGGCAGATCATTTGGCTTATTTCAAGTAATAGTCCCTCATTTTGTTACTTTTCTTTCTTGTTTTTTTAGGCTGAATGTTTGCAGTGTAGTTAGCATACCCTCAACCAGCTGTGTGTTCAGTCCTGCTTACCAACAACCTGCAGTGTGATAGTTGCTTTGTCTTCCATATTCTCAATCTGCAATTGGAGCTCATACTTCCCCGAGTGTTTTCTCTCTGTGTTGCGAATGAAGAAAATGGTATCCACATCGCTGTTCCTCACACTAGCGAATGTTTGGCTCAGAGGCTCCCCGTCTTTGAGCCATGTGACCTTTGGCCTGGGCTTACCCTGCACCACAAAAAAGACAATGGCAAGCTTTCACTTCAAGAATATATGTCAGGTCAAAAATTACAGAAGATTTCAGATGTGATTTTTCTAAGAAACACAGCTGTAGTGTTGATGTTGGCTCTATTGGTCCTCACATCGACACTTTGGGACATATTGGCCATGAAGACTGGTACAAACATAATGACTTACCTTCCATATTGTGCCATCAACAGGTCTGAATTTTCACTTGGCCACACTCCAATTAATCATTAACAGATATATATTGATATGAAAGGAAGCTTGACTATGTTAGCATGTTAGCATGCGTGGTATAAACATGGCCTTCTGTCACCTTCAGAACAAACTGTACATTTCTTAACCCACTTCTGGGAAGGATCTAACAACACTGAAGCTGCCTTTTGATTGTGTAGAAACCTGTCAGTCAGTTAATTAAGCAAAATAAAATAAAAATGAAGCCTATTTAAATACACACATCAAATGTTAATCAGCATCACTTCAGTTCATATATTAATGAAACACTTAGCTATGATCACAAATGTTTTATCATTATGATTTATCATTTTAATCACATTACTGGTTAATTTAGATGTGTGCCTGAATAGTAACTCTTTTTTTTTGTGCCTATTTATGTTTCATTCTATAAAGACATGAGTAACATCCCCTGGTGTTTGAATGCTGATTTAAGAAGGTAAACTGTATATTGCACCTGGAATTTGATCACAAGGTTGACACTTTCTCCAACTGTCTTGATGAGAGTCTGGCGGAGATTTCTAGGGATCAAAATTTTAGGGCGTTCTGTGAAAGAAAAAAACACAACAAGAGGACTGAAGGGAAACTCGAGAATTAAGGGTGAAACCAAAGGACATATTTTGAATATTAGATGTATTGGTTGAAACTAAAGAAGCAGAGAGTCCACAAAAGTAATCATATCTATAAATACTCACGCATTATCTCTCTGATGGTGACGGGTTGAGCCAGGGTGGTGGGAGCACTGGGTCCCGCCATGTTGTAGGCCCGCACACGGAACTGCAGCTTGTCTCCGGTGGTGAGGTTTTTGATGACCATTGATGTCCGGTCAGTCAGACCCTGAGGGGCTGGTATCCATTCATCCGCTGCAACCAGGAAACACACAAGAAGGGAAACAACAGTTCATAACAGCAAGTAACAGATATAAATGTAATTTATACTATGACACAAACTGAGAGAGAGGAATGATTTAATATATTCATTTATTAGTCCCACAATGGGGACATTTCAGGATATACAACTGAGTATGTTGCAATTTCATTGTATAAACCTGAGCCAGGGTTAGCAGGGTGCCTCATCAGAGCTTTTCTCATTCTTCTCCTAACTTACAACAATTCTTAGTAATCTAAAAGTCTAAAAGTCCTGTGTGGGCTGTTGACATCTGGAGATCACAGTTACTGCCCTTCACTGTGATTAACTGATTGATGATATAAACTCTGTTGATATATGCTATTAAAACAGCTCCTCATCAAAAGCATGCTGGCGGGTCAGTTCAGCACTTACTGCCCTCCTTGCAGTACTCCACCCCGTAACCCTCGAGTTCAGCTGTGCCGATCCTCTCAGGCGGCCGCCACTTCAGCGAGATGGAAGTGTCGCTAACGTCGTCGAGGCAGAGTCCGATAGGCTGACTTGTGGGGGCTGAGAGTGAGGAAGAGGGCAGAACAATGGCTCTGTTAGTCAGTTAGCGCATTAAAGAAATAAATACAGCATTAATTACTGAACAAGCGGTTGAATCAGAATCAGAAAGTGGCTTCAAGGGGAAATGAAGCATGAGCGTACATTTTTGGTGGGTCCCCAATGTAAATACAACTTTGACTTACCTTTGGGCAGCAGAAAGATACCAAGGGAGCGTCACATGAGTTGATATGTTTGATCTTTGAGTTACTCAAAGAGGAAGGAGTTGTCAAATGTTTCTCTCCCTGTATTCTTACATTTGCAATAAATGTACTGTAGCTGGTTTGTCATATATCATTTTGGAAATCTTTGGCATAGTTAAATTATATATGTTACTAAACATTTTAATTCACTACCATTGGAACCTGTCAAAATAGATGGATGTATTTAATTTAGTAAAATTGACCATGAGTAGGCTACATTTGTAATCTAACAACAGACTGCCTGTTCCTGACAATGAACCTAATTCATATAACGGCGTAAACAATATCCATTTCAATATTAGATACTCGTGGTTATGTTGAAAGCTTTTGTACGTCAGTGCGGGAAAGATGAGCCGTCTGGTTGACCTGGAGTTCACAGCAGGCCTGAAGTCCGAGTGCCTGCTGCACTTCATGTATCATGAAATGATAATTGCAATTTGCATTAAAAGACTTTGGTTCATCAGATACGTCCCATGCATTGCTTGCACCACAAAAGAGCCACAGCACGTTTTAGATGCTGACATTAAATGGCTCTTTTTGTTTTCAAGAGAAAATAGACAGAGCAATATTGTTTGTACAGTGAGTTGTAGGGTCTAGTCTCATCTACAAGAATACTTTTTTCTTTTGTTGAACTGTAGAGGATTTACGGGATGGAAAAAAGGATGAATAATTGACTCCTCATAGAGATAAATAATGATCATTGAATAATAAATCCCTATTTAATTTTGGTGTGAGACTGAAGTGAAACTAAACTAGAAGAAAATGTAATTACAAGCCTGAAACACTGAATTTATAACTACTGATTCTTCAAGTCATCTGAAGCAGTGACCTCCACCGACAGGTAGACTCACACACGTTCAAGACATACTAAATATGCAATATCAGCAACTTGTATTGGAAGTATGATAACAAACACTATATGAGTAAAAAATCATCCAAATAACTGGACTTGTTTTTGTATGGTTCAGAGGTCATATCAGAGGTCATATTTAGTCCACCATGTATTTCGATGTTGTTGCAACATCTTGTTGACAACTTGATTTGACTGTAAGGTGATGAATGTTATTTGTGGTCAAGTCGTCACTCAGGCCAGGACTCGATGTCAAAGGGCAGAGGCTAAGTATTCAGCACTAGCATGACGGCAGCCTCAGATGTCAAGGGCTTCCTTGTGTGTAGAAAGTCACAGCAGCAGCCATTGTTTGAAAAGTAGCTCAGGGTTGTCTGGTCAAAAGATGTGCAGAGTATCTCATTCAGATGTGTTTTAAAAGCAAATCACCAACAGCATGATGTATTAAACTGTGTTTCACACTTCAACACATGTACTCCTAATAAAAAAAAAAACATAGAGCTGCTGGAATATTCAACACATTCTCCCCCTGCTGTCATACACATTTAAACACTTAAGTTTAAATTCTAATCCTAAAAGCGTGCATGAAACCTGCATAAAATGAATAATGCCCACTACCAACAGGTTGCGGCTCTGGCTCTGGTTCTGGCTCTGGCTCTGCAGCAGGAACGGGCTCCACAGGGGTCACCTCTGCCGGAGGACTACTTTCTGTTGGGGTTACACCCTCTGCTGGTGCCATCTCATCCTCAGCCTTAGCTGCATCTTCCCCACTGGGGGCTTCCTCTGCAGGGGAGACTGCTGCTGCTGCTGCTGCTGCTGGTGGTGGTTCGCTGCTGCCTTCTGGTTCCTGTGCTACCACGTCAGGTGGAGGTTCCTCTGTCTCAGGCTTGTTGTCTTCCACCTCTTCTGGTGCCTCCACTGGAGCATGTGTTTCTTCTTCTACAGGTTTCTCTTCTTTCACTGGCTTCTTCTCAGCCGTCTTTGGGAGTTTAGGTTTGTTCATCCTCTCTGTGTTTAGTTGTCCTGCAGCCGCTTCAAGCTGATGGTGGTGCGTGTCCGCCTCCTCTGCCAGATGCCCTGCTCCAATCTATGTTGTCATTCTCTTCACTGTAGTGACAACAATGCTTTCCCTGGAGCAGCAGCCTCCACAGTAGCGTGGACCCCTCCGTGTTAAGCAGCTGGTCCAAGCAGAGACACTCACTGCCTGGCCATTATTTATAGAGAGGAATGCCATGGATAGTTTCCTAATCGTTTGTCTTACACACAAGTGGCCATCTGGATACAATGGTGTTCCCTCTTAAATCAACAAGTGGAGAACGAGATGGTAGTTAAAGCATCAGTGGAAGACTGGGAGACAATTGAAAGCTGAGCCTCGGCCTGACAAGACACTGTCAGAATAGTCAGGAAGTAAATCTTATTTGACTCTTTCCAGACCTCTGGATCACTACACTCATCTATGATTTATTTGACAATTGATATCCAAGGAAGTAAAACTGCCAGTCGGACTTTTGCAGCCTACTTTGTTTTCCTTGTTTGTATGTTGAGTATCAACATGACGGATGTCCACGTTGTTGTAGGTTCGTGTTGCCTGCTGCACAGCATACTGTTTGGGATTCACACAAGCTAAATACATGAGAAGCATAAACAGGAATGCCATTTCCTCATATAACAGTACAGTAGAGCCTGAGTATGTGACAAGTTACAACAACATAAACCTGTCACTGAATAGGACCTAAACCCAGTGGAAACCTTGATTCAAATCTACTCATCTCAGACAATTGAAATGTATCAAATATCTTGAGGAATAATCTCTGGAAGAATTTAAGATTAAGGAACTCAGGTAATCTGCTTCTTCAAGACTGCACCTGTGCTTTGATTTCATTAAGAATTTGATCACCTTTCAGAATAATTAATTGCAAATGGTGATGTGATACGGGTAAAGCTATACTTATTCAGGGAGGTTCAGCCTTTTCATGGATTTAATGCAGTAGATGCCGTGGTGGAGAGGAAATGTTCTTTTAGCTGCGTTATGCACGCACACATTGTAACTTACCTCCCTCTGTAGCTCAGCTCTTCATCCCAGCATGAGCTGCCACTACTGAAACAAACCTGCATCTCTGTCTCAACTGTAGAAGTGTCATCTTGGATATTGTAGGTTTCGACAACAAAGAATGTTGTCGAAACCCAATAGTTTGTTATGCTGCATCAATTTCCTTTTTAAAAACTGTTAATTTGAGAATGCAATGGTGCATACATTGTTGTTGTTTTAACCATTAGAACTGATAGAGGATCAGTATCTAGCTCAAAGACACTTTGCAGGAGCCACGGATCAAATCTTCAACCCTGCGCAACTGAGCCAGCCCTTAAACAAGCGACACTTTAAGACTCGGGTGTAATATGTCCTCCTCATCTTGTCCGTGTGGTGATGTAACAGACATACAAACCATCATGACGTTACTCAGAAAGGACCTGTGGGCTCCTTGGTTTACACACACAACCTCGTCCTGTCTTGACCACCAATCCTACCCGAGTCTGAGCAAATCGTGCATGAAACGACCCCTCACTCATCAAAAGACTGACACCTTCATCTCCCTCTACCATCACTCATCATCACCCTCATGTCACTGTGCTGTGGCAGGTTTACCAAAATGTACCTTTGTTTTGTTGTAATTTGATCTATACATGTATGGCCTCCAGTATAATTAAGGTTCAGCAAAAGTTATTTTTGTTGGATAAACAGTGGAGAAAGTATTCATTGAATGCACTAATTGGGATAGCAGCTGGTAAAGACTCACCGACTGGCACAAAAGGCTGCGAGGCGGGACTGTGACGAGACATGCCGATGGCGTTGACAGCGTAGACTCGCATCTCGTACTCCATTCCTTCAATCATCCGCTTGGCTTCATAGGTTGTTTCGGAATACGGGTCAAAGTTCAGTCTCATCCACCTGTAGCTCTTCTTCTTCTTTCTCTCCATCACGTAGCCTGAGAATGAAATGTTGTCATCAACTCGGGGAGTCAGAACCACAACGGAGGAGAATCCTTCCAAATCATTGTAACACATGAAGCATTTTGATATGTTCTTACCAATAACTGGCTGTCCACCATCAAACAGAGGGGGGTCCCACTGGACCACACAGGAGTCCTCTCCCACGCTGAGGATTCTGGGAGCCTGGGGAGGATCTGGAACATCTGTGGGAAACATGACTTATGTTCAGTATATTTACACAGACAGGTGACAACAGATTGTTCAAAGTCATTTAGAGTTTATTTGTCGACACTGTGACAATAATGATTTTTTTTTTTTTTTTTTTTTTTTTTAAATGCATGTGGGAGCTCAGTCTTACCAACAACTTTCACGTTGATATCTGCAGTGTCCTCCCCAGCGGGGTTTCGGACCACAACAGAATACATCCCCTCGTCCTGCCGCTCAGCCCCCTCGATGGTGAAGATACAGTGGCCCTTGGTGGTTTCAACGTGGACCCTGCTGTCTCCCTCTGTGACAACCTTCAGGACACAGTGAGAACCAGAGCAGGACTGGATTGAGCCTCACTCTAAACCGATTGAGAAAAAGAAATGCAGCATCGCACGATGCATGTACACAAACATCATGTCAAAGTGTAAACACTTTCCATCTCAAAGTTCATGGGAGTATTTGGGCAAGCCATGCTTTTAAAAGCCAACAACATGACAGGATCACACAATTCCAGACGTCACCATGCAGGACCAGCTTCTGAAAATAAATCAATGAGTTGCTCAAAAGGGAAGTTGTCTCTATATACTAATTTCTTGTAATTTATACTAAATAATTGTTGACTCAATGTCCTCTTCTGGGGTTTCATTGAGTCAGTAAGTGATGTTAGAAGTGGACTTTTTCAATTTCACTTTATTTAATTATATATATATATATATATATATATATATATATATATATATATATATGTGTGTGTGTAATTCAGTATATAATCTGGGGATTATTTTACAAAGTTACTTTATCAAGTTGCCATACAAACCCATACTTACTGCCCAGTTTCAGCTCACCTGTGTCTGTCTTTAGGAAGATTCTGGACGTGCTCTTACCTGATTGACGTGGACTGATGCTGACCACATGCAGTCTTTATTTTGACCATGCTCTTAATACAAAGTGAGACATACTAGTGAAACACACATCAATAGCAACTGGAGAAGCTGTTTTCATGTATTTGTCTACATCTGACTGATTGTTACTGCTGCAGCCGTTTCAGGATCCAGGGCTGTAAATCAATAACAATACAACGTGCTCACGTAGCTGCACGATCAATATTTTGTCATCTTGAATTGGGAGTGGTCATTTATTTACATGCTATTTACATATAGTAACATGTCTAGACTGCAACTTCCCTTCTGGCTGTATTTGTACATCCAGTACACCACATGACGTGAGCTATTGTTTTCTTTAGAGGCAAGGACAAAGGTTGTACGTGTATTATCGAGCCACACATGGGTTAAAGACGCTATCGACAAACTTGGTTTCAATCTACTCCAAACAGTCGTGTCCTGGGGGCATGCACGCTTACTTCCCCATCCTTCATGGTCCAAGAGGATGGCGGCCCTTCTTTCTCTTCTCCATCGGGTTTTAGAGAACTAGTCTACATTTGAGCAAAGCACAAGTCGAAGAGAACAGAGAGGGCATGTTCGCCTCTCTTTCTCCTCAACTCTATGAAACAGCAAGCAGGGTGTCATCATTAAACTGAGCTTGTATTAGCGTTGCTCTACTTCAGCCTGGTTAAATCAGCTCAGTAGTCCAGCCACATGTATTAGCAGCGAGGAATGAGAGACTCGATGAGACCGACTCAATACCTGGATTCGGTATCGGGGGGAAAATGGGGCCAATATGTTTCATTCAATTCTTTGTTATCTACGATAAACATTATATAATGAAGTTTTCATTCAAAACTCCTTTTTGAACATGTTGCTGCAATAACAATGTTACAATTGATTTGTAATCCCTCTACATTCTGAATATGTTTTACTCTCTAGTGTACGATTTATTATTTTAATGACAAATAATAATTCAGTGGATACACACTTTATTTCTTACATTTGGTTTTAAGCTAGGGATGTAGTGTTTCAGTGAAACATGTTGTTGCCTGTCAGCTGTCACATGAAAGGTGCATTTCTTCCACCCAGTGAGGCATAACGCTTATGAATCAATCACTGGAATCAAACTGGTACTCAGTATCAGTCGATGCCCAGAGCCTCAGGCATCGGTGAGAATGGTACATCGCTAATCTAGAGCTAACCTGTGGGACTCAGAATAGTAAAAAGAGAGTAAACTCCACTGCATGTTGTTTAAACGCCGACATTTCTTCTGATATTCATATTGCAGCATTAGTAAAGCTTCCAAGTTTAATAGCAATTGTAAAATTAGGCTTTGCTTTCACAGCAATCCTCAGATTTTAGATCATACCAACCAGACATTAGATGTCAGACGGTCGGTGATTAATAACACAAGTCTGCTTTACCTTCTCTCCCTTGGTCCAGATCACTGTGGGAGCAGGGTCTCCAGTGATGGGGACATCCAAACGCAGCTTGTTGCCAGCCACCACCACGATGGTAGACTCAGCGGTGCGACCCGTACAGTCCAGGTGGATCTTCGGAGGATCTTGTAGAGGGAGAGGGTAACGATTAAAATAAACAAACCCATATATTTCATCCGGCTTTCAACTAGACAATACGTTTGTGGTACCTTGGCGTGGCACGTAATCAATCTTCACCTCTAGGACACAAAGGAAAAAAGAGTGTTAGAATTGGTTGGAGTCAAATTGAACTTGTGAAACTATAAATAATGTTAATTTTCAAGTGTAACGGAAATAAAAGGATCAATATTACCAATGAAATTGAGTTTAGCCGAAAGGTTGAAAGCATGGCCATCTGGCACAAAAGTGTAATCTCCCTCATCCTCGGGTTTGACTTCATCTATGGTCAGTTTGTGGTTCCTTTAATGGTAAAACAGAGGAATAATTTCAGTTCATGCATGTGATGCGTGCAGCTTATTTAACGCATGTGCAAAAGCGTCCTCACCTGCCAATATGTGTGATATTGATTCTGGCGTCCTGCTTGACTTCTGCCCCGTTCTTGTACCAGGTTCCTCTCACACTCTCGTCCGACACCTCACACTTGAACACCGCCTGGTCCTTCGCCTTCACGGTGAGGTCGGCGATGCTCTGGTAGACCTCCAGGTCTTTTTCTGCCCAATCGGAGAACACAAAAACTCAGTTCAGATGATGTGAACTGTCGAGGCCTTCAGACTCTAGAGGAGGTGCTACTGTACGAGACAATGACATAAGATACAATAAAAACAAATAGATGCAGCTATTCTACGCGAGGATAATATAGAAGGATAATAATGTGCTCAAGTGTGGTCGGTTCGTTATGTGTGCAGCCTTTGTGTGTTGTATCTTAGCAACAGGCACAAGGAAGACCAGATGAAGGAGCTTCAGGCTATATACCACGAGAAATAATGTACATGGAAGTTATGGTATCCTGAAGGTATCAAGAAGAAATTGTTATCTGGGCGAGATAACACTCACCACGCTCCTAGAAAATAAGGTTGTTATTTAATGGCTCTGCCGAGGACCGAGGTACTGAGCGCGCACACACACACCTACCCACACACGCACACACATCTACATAGAAACACACCTACACACACCTACACAGACACACACACACACACACGCACACGTGAGATACGCACACGTGAGATATACATTATAGCTTCTACAAGAAAAGGTCAAATTGTAGTGAAGTGTTGATGGCTGTCACATGATGGTTTTGGGAGGGGGGGGGGGGGCTATGAATGCTTCTGTACTGTGTGCTAATGATACTAAGAGTGGTTACCGGGTGATTATAAAAAAGGAGGAACTAGTCAGGGTTTATATTTTGCATACGTCCGTGTACGGATGATTTTGAACCGTCCCCAGCCATCATTTTTAGATCATCTGTTGATTGGAAATCAAGCATAGTTATCCACCTTAAACCTTCACCTGCAAAACACACAATGACTTATACACACTAAAAGTCATCATGTTTTTGTTTTTTAAACCATCAAAATGGTGCTGAGCATTAGACATCTGAGGGGCCCCGTGAAGATCTTTCATCAGCATCGCCAGGTGATGGTAACTTGCTACTAGAGGAAAATCTATCATCGGGCAATAAAATATACTTAATTGTGATATACAATAAACACAATACATATTTCCCACCGTAATACTGAAGATTTCGTTAAGCAAATAAAAGATGACGTTGCTGAGAAACTTTAAAAGTGTTGCATTACAAAGTCCAACATATATTTTGGGTATTATTTTGTTGAAGTGAGACATTAACCCCACCCCCAAAAAAAAGGACCGGAGAGAGAAACCAGGACAAGTGATTTATGTCATCTAACTTTAGCTTGCATGTGGACTTCCTGGTAGCAACCTTGGCAGAATATTGTCTGCAAATGGCGCGAGCCACTGACACCCCAAAGATAGACGGCATGCCAGGAGTGGCATGCCAGGAGTGGCGTGCCTGAAGGTAGCGTACGAGAATGTCCACTCGGAGCGCTCATCACTGACTAAAGTGGCTCCCACTGTACGCAGCTCACATGACTGACACTCACCCTGAACCAGGAGTTCAGCCATAGACATGCCTCCGTTGGTTTTGACACTGTAGTGACCGCAGTCTTCTTTCGTGGCCTCGTTAATGATCAGGACGTGTTTGCAGCCGTCTTTCTTGAAGCGATATTTGAAAGACTCGTCTCTTGTCAATTCCACACCGTCTTTCTCCCTGCATGGGAATTTGCGGCGACAAAAACATCGTCATTATTCGTTGTGTCTGAAAGTATTAGAAGCATCGTTAAAGATAACAAAACGTGTCTTTAAGAACTGACACTTTTAATATTGTTTTTGTTTTCAACCACATCTCATCTCTTGCCCATACAATAAGACATTCTACTTATTTTGATATGGTGACAGTTAACCTGGCAACATCCATTCATCAATCAAACCACGACGTCCATATCTGTCCATCAGCAGCAACAGGTTGACCTTTAGAATTTATGATCCAACGGCGTGCACATGCGACTCAAAAATGAGAGCTGATTTGTGTGTGTGACGTAGAATATCTGACCATTTAACATTGGCTCCTTCCTCTGAGACTTCACACTCTAACTCCACCCTCTCACCCTTCATGACCATCTGATCCTCCAGATTCTTCACGATCTCAATGGGAGGCTCTGCAGGAAACAGAGAAGAATGAGAGGTTCAAGTGCAAATCCCAAACATGTTATGGATTCATTGTGTTGTAACGTTCCCCTAATTCTCGGATACCTTTAACAAAGAGCTCAGTGGTGCTTTTCTCCTCTCCCACCACGCAGCAATATGCAGCGTCATCTGCCAAGGAGCAGTGGTTGATGGTGAGGTAGCGCATGTTGCCCACACTCTCAAAGATGTACCTTTTATAAAGACCAGGAAGACATTTAAACATTACTTCAAAGCTGTAACTTGAAACAAGAACTTGATGTAATGGCAAACATGTTGGCAGAAAGAGCTCATGTGCAGTTGTTGTTGTTTTTATCTAAAAGAACATTGAAACATTTTCTTTTGCCCTTTGACACTTACTTGCTATGGATGTCATGAAGGAGGAGTTCATCCATGTATTGAGGAAAGCAGAAGCAAAAAAAGAGATTATCCAATTTAAAAAAAAAAAGGTTTTCTACTGAATGTTTCATTATGTGTTATTGATTTAAGGTGACTCGTCTCTCTAAATATTAACCTTGCAGATGGTTTAATTTCTTGCCCGTTCTTCAGCCATTTCACCTCAGCATCTTCATTGGCGACCTCAATGGCCAGTTTTATTTTATTTCCCTTAGCTACTTGGTAAGCTGGATCCAACTTTTTGAGGAATGCTACGTTTCAGTGAAGATAAATATACAATTTTAAAGTTACAATTAGGTCCTAACTTTGCATTGTGATAAGTACAGTATATAAGACCTCTGCACAAACCTTCACTTTTCTTCTCTTCCTTCTTCATCTTCTTCAATCTCTTGAGCATCCCTCTCAGGTCAGTAAGGCCGTGCTGAAAAGCAATCTTCTCATATTCTGAAGGAGGAGCTTGGCTGAGAACATCCCAGACATCCTTGTCCGGCTCTGCGTTCACCTGCACGGCTCTAATACACGTACACCAACCACAGTTTAATATTACTATAATGACTGAAATAGGCAACAGAGGAAAAATAAGACTGACATGATGGAAATACCTCAGCAACAGACTCACAATATCATATGATATTCATGATTAATTCACTATAAACTATTAATGAGAAACTTAAAAATAACTGATGATTAGTCAACTTCAGAAATTGTTTACTTCCTCATACAATATAAAATAAAGATAACATGTTTTCTATACACAAACGATACATTATTGCATTGCCAAATAAATTACTGCACACAAAATAAAAAACTAATCAAATCCATGCAATTGTAATATGCTTGGATTCAGGTTTAAGATATTTAAAACCTTCCTGATAATAAATTAGAGCAATTCTCTATTAATGATTTCTGAGTGGCCCAGATGAAAGCTGCCTATCCTCATCCTTCATGGGAGTAGCACTGCTAATAGTTGTGCTACATTTGCAAAACCATGAGGTGTTTAAATTTGAATAACAAGTAAATCTTCATTTAGTTTAAAATATGTTCAGAAAGAAAGAATAACTAATGAAAGCAGGAATACAACCTGTGCTGTCCTGCCCTTCCTCCCTCTCCTCATGACCTCTCCTTAGTCTGTGTGTCTTTACCTCACCTGTCCACTAGATGCCCTCAGCAACTTTTCTAGCTCAGCCAATCACCGGACAGCCTTTGTGAGCATCCATGTGCCTGCAGCTTCTGTCCTTCCTCATGTTCAAGCTGTGTGTGTTTCTTTCTGTACATTTGTTGCTGTTGTTGTTGTTGTTGTTGTGTATCTATTGCTGATATTTAGCTTGCTGGCTTTTGTCCTGATTGGCCAAGTAAGTAAAATGCTGTTTATAACTATTGTGAGGACTTTGTTGCACCTCATTATCAAAGATTACAAATATGGTAAAAAAAATTACGTATGCTATTTAATCAACATTCAGGCTATACATTAGTAAATATAAATACATAACTTTAAATAACTAAATCCTGACAGATGAGTGCAAAACAACGATACTCAGCAGTTTCTTACCGATATGAGGGTTTTAAGAAACTGCTGCTCATTCAAAGGACGAACCCAAGATGGCAAAACAAACCAGACACGTTAAAACACAGACCATCAAAAGTAACACTATCAGCATATTAGAAACATGCATTCAATAATGTCATATCATATGAGTTGTTAAACTGCAGGGAAGCATGCACAAATAAATGAGGACTAACTAATTGTGTGCTTGGTGTTTGATACGATGTCCAATGTCTTTGTGCACAAAGAACAAGGAGTGTTTTGAGACTTTTGACATGTTGGGAAGGTGACGTGTGTTTCTGAGTGAAGACTAAAATTGTGAGAAAACAAGTTCTCATTGTCAGAAAAAGACCACAACATATACAGGAAAGAGAAACAAGTGTAGAAACGCTGTCGGATCAGTACGAAGTGTGGAGTTATTGAAGTATGAGTAAGAAAGGAAACGATGAAGAGCGCAATATTAGCGATCAGGATTAATCTAGAATGGGATGAGTGTGATAATAAGAGTGAGAGGAGGGACTAGATAATCTGATGGTGGATTTATATTGCTACATGTGTATTTTTGGGTATTTTCACTGCAGATCATTAACTTCGCAGAATGCGGAAGGTTATGTTTTGATCGTTGTTCTTAGTTTGTACTAGGTTGAAATGCACTTATTGTAAGTCGCTTTAGATAAAAGCGTCTGCTAAATGACATGTAATGTAATGTAATGTAATGTAATGTAATGATCGCTGTGTATTTATTTGTGTGTGTGTGTTTGTGTGTTTGTGTTTGTGTGTGTGTTTGTGTGTTTTTTGCATAACTCAATAAGTATTAAACCGAATCACATGAAATTTGATGGGATGATTGATTATTATCCGGGGACCATTTGATTATATTTTAGGATCTATTGGGTCAAAGGTCAAGGTCAAGGTCATGAAAAGGTCAACATCTTCTTTTTACCATAGCACAGTGAATTTGTATCCAATTGTCTCTACCAAGTGCCCATTCTAGTTTAAAGTATTTCAAGAAGCCTTTACAAACTGCAAAACCTTAAATTAAATTACATTTCTAAAACAATGAACACATCAATTCTCCCTAACTTATATCATTGTCCTCAGGCATTTCTGCATGCAGGTAACATATTAGGTTATTATTCAAACTTTTAAAGCAAGTATCTTACTCTCTGAACATGCAGAACAATCCAGAAAGAATGAGACAGAAACAGTTCATAAAAAGATGAATACATGTTGGTACCTTTTTCTGAAAGTCGGCAAAATGCTGTCACTATTTTGTTATTGTTTACCTCTTTCTCAATAAGGTACTGAAGTCCAGCTCTCCCGAGTCTTCATTTCCATCATGACTACTGCAAACATATCAGCCACCGGCAGTAAAACATCAACAGAACAGAATACAACAAAACCACATTTCTAGACTTTTATACAATATAAATAGTTTCCTGTTACTCATGCTCCAATATGTAAAAGAGATACAGAACAATACTGTACAATGTAAATATTCAAATAGAGAAAATAAGCTTGGATTAAAAAAGACAATTTGGATTGGTCATTCAGTAGTCTGAAAAGAAAAATCAGTGCATTGAAGGATAAAACCAGTGCATTTACAGGCAGATGTTTTGCTGCAGAGACAAGGTGTTGCCATGTTTAAAGGAACTGCATTGGGCACTTTGGGAAATACACATTTATTTCTGACACTCTTATGCTTGTTTGTTAACTATCGAACTCGAGCTGAGAGAGAAACTCCCATACAGACTGGAAGAGGGTGAAACAGCCAGCTTGGCTTTCCTTTGTGACAGCTTTACACTCCCATCGTTAACGGCACTTCAGGCTAAATAGTAGCGATAGTGGGATGTTGTACGAATATTATTTTGATATTTTTATGCAAATCTTATTACACATGTTAAAAATTACGAGCAAGCAGTGTGCCTGTGCAAGCCCCTGTTGTGTTTACGCAAAACCAAATACTTGGATAGGTTTAGGTGGTTTGGGCTGAAATAGAAACTGAAGTGACGTTTATAAAGTACGAAAATTACACTACAAATAAGTCAGCGTTGAATTTGGGTTTTTGCATAACACACAACCAGCGCTCTCTTTTGTGAAAGTCTGGTGTTTCTAGACCAACCCATCCACTCTGACCCCCCCACTACATAGACTTTTTGATACCCGTTGTGACTTAAAGCGACACTATGTAACTTTTCCCCTGTAGCGCCCCCTTCAGGTATTTAACGTCTGGCTCTCGAGCCATATATGGCTCTTCCAGCTCGTGACTCACAGCTGATCTCACAGCTGCCGAGACGCGCTGCCAGCAGCGCGTCTCGGCAGCCGCAGCGAGCCGTTCAGCCGCGGCATGTCACTCTGTCTCTACACGTCGCGTAGTGGAGCAAATAAAAAGTCACCTGTGAGCGTGGACTGGCACTATATGACGTTGCGTAAAGCTGTCAGACAGCAAGTTGAACTACTTCCGCCGGAAATACCGGGTCGTTACCAACCATCTTACATTCAGCAGTTTTCTGGCCACAGACCCCCGATGGCAGTGGCGGAGGCGCAAATCAACATATTAAAAGTCATTGTAGCGGCACAATTATTTTCAAGCTGTTATTTTAAGGTGGAAAAGTTACATAGTGGGGCTTTAAGGATTACACATGAGGATTACTTAAGACTTGATTAAATGGGTCACATATGAATTATAGTGCATTTCCTTTAGTATATCTACGAACAGTCTGTCTGTTTAAATGTCACCAACAGGCCCCTCCAGTCGCTAAGTGGAAAAGAAGCATTTATGATTATTATTCTTGCTTTCAATAATAATAATACTATAAATGTAAGAAATATATTAGTTTGACTTACGGGTGACTAAATGTGATTTCCGTTGGCCACTAAGCTTATTTTATGTACTTTACATTGACGAGGCAGACCGGAAATGAGGGGGAAGAGATAGTAAGGGGGATGATGTGGTTATGCGCTGTGCACCTTTGCAACCGTTACCGTGGGTTACCGCTACCGAGCCAGGCTAGTTGTTCACCCCAGCCTCTGATGCCTTAAAATGAATCACCTCCTGGCTTAAGCTTCAAACTTAACAAACACGTTTGACATTGGTCTAAATTTTCTGATCTAACTCTCACAGAGAAAATATTGGCAAGCAAATTCACATTTCCCAAAATGTCCAATCATTCCCTTAAGCCATGAGCATCAGCAGCCATCCAAGCAAGAACATTACAAACACTCCAGGTTAAAGAAAACAACGGCCTCCATAGGATCTGCTTGACTCTAATCAGCGGGATGAAAGATAAAGACGAGGGCACCGTCTGTGCGCCTGTCTCCTGTCTCTGATCCGACGGCAGGATTAGAAGCCGAGTCTCTGGTTTACGTGTTGAAGTTACAACACCAGAGCTGCACTTCCTCTATGTGGCAACCCTGTGGAAGAGCTCATGAACAGCCTGTGTGTCTGAGCACATCCTGCCCTTTCAGGACGATCACAGCACCGTCAAGGCTCACTCTTCCGGGTCGCTGTTTTTGCAGCTGTTTTGATCGAGGCCCAGGAGTAGATCAGAGAGAGCTGATGGCTGCAACCGGTGGTCTAATAACCAAATCCCAACGTACAGTATCAGGATCTGACTCAGTTCAAGGCTAACCCAATGACAGCTACTGTAGTTGGCGACTACATCAAAGTTTTTTTTTTGTTTCAGTCCTCTCAGCTCTCTCCGGTCTGTACTCTGTGGTCCGTCTCTCAAAATTCAGCCGATTGGAGGCTGCACCATCCACAACACTGGTTCTGTTTGACTTGATTCAGAGAAGAAACAGGCCACAGAAGAGAGAGAGAGAGCCTCTCATCCTGGTCCTGGTTTCTCTGGCTTTCACAATCAGAATCCTCAGGGTTTGAATACGAGCCAACATTGTTGCAAGAAATCCCCTTTACTACCTTGATTGTGGTCCACTTCTCTTCTTACCGGCTTCGTTCCTAATAGGTTAGCATTTCCACAGTTACTCACACAAAACATGGTAATATTTCCCCGAGGGTCACTGAACTGAAGTTTTGCAATTCTATTAGTCTCGTACAGTATTACGTATAATATTAAATATTGCTGCTCTGTTTTACAGGACATTCATTTGGGTTGTTTTTTTATCACTATTTCATTTGAAAAATATAGTTCATATTAAATCAATTTCAGATCACCAGATATTAATTGAGCACTGGAGCAGAATAAGGTCACATTTTATAATCTTCATATATTGTGATGGATTCATCAGAGTTTGTGATATGAATGCCTTTTATCCTAAGAAAACAAGTTGGATCTTAAAACATTAAATATGACTAAATATGACCTTTTTATTTTTTATAAAAAATAAATACATTGAACTTTTATATTGAACTGATTTTTTAGTACCAATACAATGGTTTTATAAAGACCTGTAAGATTAAGAAAGAAGCTGGTTGACCCTATTAATGAATGTTGTCCAGCGGCCAAAAACGTAAACTAATCAATCCGCATATAATCAATTTCAATGTGACCAAACATGTCAAACTTACGTGCGTCTAAAAGCTGTTCTGATGTCAAAACCTTCAGTAACATGAGCGTCTGAAACATAAGATAACTATGTTAGTGACTGCATTGCCATGAGAAACAATACTGATGAGTAACAGCAGGCCCGCTCACCATGTACAGCCAAGTCAAAGTTACAGCTGTCAAACTTGTCCCTGGATGCCACCTCACATCTGTAAGCTCCAGCAAAGTTGGGCTTGGCCTCGATGACTTGCATCTCAAAGGTGTAGAACTGCAACGACATGCATGGGCAGAGACGTGAGGAGGGTTACCCAAACGTCTTTGATTCAAAAGCTTGCTGTACGTATGCTTCAAGTGTAATATCATCACTGAGTTTCAGATTTTGAATTTTTATATTTTATTTATCTTATTTTCCCTGCGGACTTTCCTTGCAAAAGTGTGTTGAGGCGTCTTGTTCTAAAATTCTAAGACTAAATGTGGAGGGTTACCACGTCTTACAGTTGCCCCATACGATCTGAGGTAACGTGCGTGCTGTTCATCGTGTTATGAGGATGAGTGACTGAGGCAACAGCATTGCAACACCGAGGGTGACGAGGGCAAAACTTGCAAAACAGCTTTGTTGCCTGAAAGAAAAACTTTACACATTGTTGAAATACGTATCATAATAGATATTTCTTCAATAGCATATCATAGGACATCTACTATGTGTCTCAAGATACGATATCTATGTTCCTGTTTTAGTGTCTGCAGTATTGGTCTACACTACCTTACTGCTGCGGTCATACGTCTCCTTAAGCTGCAGGTGTTTTCCACACTTGCTGGCCAGGTCCATCCACTTCCCTTTGAACCATTTAATGGTGGGCTTCTTCAGCAACGAGTCGGCATTCACTTTGGCCACAAACGTGATGTTTCCACCTGCACAAAAGATACGTTTACCATGAGGCGTAAAATCCTTCTGATTCATATATCCACTGCAGCATGTCAAGTTATCTCTATGCTCAAACATTCCCCTAAATGCTCTCACTTGAATCTAAGATGTACACACTGTATGTGTTTAAGAAATCAACAATTTGGGACAAATAGTAGTTTTGAATAAAAATCAGAATTAACATTGATAGCACTTTAACTTTTTCATCAAGTTTCCTTCTTTTCACATTTCACAAACAATGTAATAATAAAGGTGTACAAACTCATATTAAACCTTGTTAAGACAGTTTATTCAACAACATTTGACACATACTTACAAACATATTTCATCCTGTATTTGAAGCCACTCACCTACAGTGACCTCCCCACTCTGGGGTTTCTCTGTGAAGAGTCCAGTCAGGTCCTGTCTGGTGTCCGGAGGCTGTCCCTCTGAATAAAGACCATCAACAAGGTCAGAGCAGAATACCACAACATGAGTTATGGGATTAAAATCAAACAATGTAAAATTTAAACACACAAACGTGTTGCATGAAATTACTTTCCTTTTAATTTGCATTATTTTTCTATATTATTCAGGGTAAAAACATTGTGTGTATGACACTTGATTACAAGTTACTGTAATAAGTACAGGGTTTAAATACTTTCTTTTAACACACAAGGGTTCTCAGGCTTACACATGCTCATGAGACTCTACTAAAAAGAAAACCAAGCAAATGTATGGTACTGTATAGACATGTGTCCAAACATAGAATATGAGACATACACTCGATGGCAGCTAAGCACAATGCCAAAGTAAACATGTCCTTTAATGTATTTAGACTGCAATTGTTTGTCATGTTTAACAATTCCAGGAAACGCTTAAGTCAGTGATTGTGATATTATGATGAGCAGTATGGTATCCATCAGTGACTGAAAGAGGGAAAAGGGTAAAGTAACCACCGTCAGCTGGAGGAGCATCATGTGCTGGGGCGGCGGGCTGGTCCTCAGGGGGTGCTGCTGCAGGCGGAGCAGGAGCATCAGCAGGGGCCTCAACGGGAGCGGCTGTGTTACCACAGAGAGCAGAGGTCACATGTCAGAGGTACAACCAAACACATTGGATCCGTACATTGCAACCCTATCAACAAGTAGTCAGCTCCAAAAACACTAGAATGTCAAACTTAATTTATAATCCTAGAAAATGTGTGGAACCAGCAGAACGTCTCTTTATTTTTACTTTGAGAATCACTTGATATGACAATATTTATTGCACCAAGGCCACTGATCAGTCTACACTTGAATCTAGTTGATACTTGTAAACTATTTTATGACGTGTGAAAAAAACTCTCTGGTGAACATCTATCGGCGGAATATTTCTGCTGTCTTATCATCTTTGAATGGCTGAACGATTTTCCATGTGTTATCAGCCTCTTGGGCCTATCCTGAGCCCCAGTCAAGTAGTGGTTACTCATGAGGAAATAATGTGCTGGTGTGAGGGTCAAGGTCTCCGTGCAGACCGAGTCAGGGCGGCTATGATGTGGGCCACGGACAGCGGTGGGACGTCTGGCCCATTAATCTGCTGCCTTTCTTCAACATTTGTTTCCACCTTATCAAATCCAAACAAAAGACCTCAGCGGGTCACAATGACAGACTAATGGCACACATGTTGATGTTTGACACACTTAGCACACAGTCACTGCAGCACACAGTCGCTGCACAGTGCCACGTAGATGGGATACAGTGCTAGACAAAATGATTGTGATTAAAACGTGATTACAATGTGAGTTTGTGTGCCGAAACATTAACTGCATGCAGTGCATCACGTATTCACGGCCTCAGTGGTTTTGTGCATTGAGTGCCGTATTTTTCTTTGTGCTCTGTGACGACACAACCTGCAGGTGAGCGAGCGGGGACCTCAAACACACAGCTGCAGCATCAAAGACTCCCACCTGGCTTTGATATGACCCTCAGGTCAAACTTGACCTTTGACCCCCCGGCGATCACTGCATAGACGTTGGCGTCTTCCTTGGTAACAGCTTTTAGAGCGAGAGAGTGCTTCTTTCCGTCAGCTGTGATCGAATATTTGTCGCCACTGGCGATGTCGTTTGAGTTGCACTGCCATTTCACTTTAACATCAGGCTTCTCGGTCTCTGCTTCAAAGAGCACAGAGGAGCCCTCCTGCGCCTCCTGAGTCTTTGGTTTCTTGGCAAAAGCTGAAACTGACGAGGGAATGTGGGTTCAAAATGAATGGTGGGCCTTTTTAAGTGTGACTTTGTTTTAATATATCTGCTATACGGGTGTAATCGAATAATGTAAGGATAAAACACACATACAGTAATTGATGAGAAACATAGAACATTATTGCATAGCAGTGATTATACTCTTTGCACCTTGAATAAATTATCAGTAAAATAAAAAGGTTTTGTTATTTCCATTGATGAGCAAACGTCATAACTGGAAAAAGAACAACACATACAACAAATTTCAGTAAACCAGAGAGTGAACAGGTAAGAGAGAGAAGGAAGGAGGACAGGCAAAAAGTGCAAAAGAACAGTTATTAAAAGGGCGGAAAACCTCCAAGGTTATTCAGCATACCAATAAATCAGGTTGTTGAAAATGTAAAGGTGGTTCCTCGAATGCCAACTCAGAAGTGTTGTCCTTGTTGAGTGTCCTTGTGCTTGTAATGTGACCTCAGGAGCCCATTCACATTGTTATTCTATATTCATATTTAAAAGTAATAGAAAACATGTTCAAAGTAAAAGTCTTTCATTTATTATTTGACATTAGTAAGTTTAAGAGTGTCATCAGCTAGAAGTACTTTAAGTTGCAACAATAAAGCATTTTTTAGTTTGTTTAAAATATATTTGTACTACTGAGACTTGAGCAGCATTTTAGTGACCAGTGTGGAACTCATTTGAAGTAATCTTTATATTCGATGGTATATTTTAATCAATACCATATCAACTGAAGTTGTTCTTATGAGTTTAGTAAGTCAAATATTAATCTGCAAAGGAACTACAGCTGTCAGAAAAAAAATACAACTTGCTCCCATACAATGAAGTAGAATTTGCATAAAACAAAGTTAAGTACAATCACCTTAAAATTGTAGAATACCTATGTATAAGGCGTCAGTAAATGTACACAATAAAAAAAAGACCTGTATTTATCAGTAATAGGCATAGGTCGTGATCCTTAATGAGGGGAAATGGTGTCTAGGGTCAATCTATTAATAGAAAGTTACACACTCTTTGTTTAAAACACCAGCTGTTGCCTTTCCTGCAGTGCAGGGAGCTCTTTTCTATCTTTTAAAACGTTTTCAAACATGCTTAGCAACGTCATTCTTCAACAATCGTCATCTTTAAAAAGGACATAAAAATAGTGACTGCCATCCGTGAGAGTGGACATGTGTCTAACAGTGACGCCAGATGTTTGGAATCATGAAAGTATCTCAGTTTAATTCAGATATACAGAACAAAAAACACGTGTTACATGGTGACCTTATGCGTTTATATATAGGATACATATGTACTGGACTAATAAATTAGACTGGCAACAGCGGCGCAGGTATTAAAGTCGCGGGATTAACTGGACTCTATTTTAGTGCCAGAATGAACGGCGTCTGTCTGCAGCCAGCGACCTCTGGTCCCCCCGTCAGTCATTCACGCTGCCCGCCGTACCTTTCACACGTTCTTACCATCTAAAGAAAAAGGAATCTCCTGAAGCTCTGCATCAATATAAAATGAAATGGTAATTTACAATTCAGACATATTTAGTGGGGGTATACTTTAAACACATTTTTTAAAGTTAAAATAAGAGTTGATTGTAGCCATTAGGTGAGCATAATATCTGAAGTCTGATGATTTAAGTCTATTTGACTAAATACAAGATAATGTTGTACGGAGCTCTATCTAAGCTCTTTATTAATTTACAATCAAAAGTGTTATGTTAATAACTAGCAAGGTTAAACGTGCTATGACCAATTTAGGGATGACGTTTGGATTGGTTGGCACTAATACCTGCAAAAGAAAAGAGATTTACCATTTTCAAGAGTTTATTATGTGAAATCATGTTTTTAATTTCCATTTATTTAATTGTATTATTTATTCATGTACCGTTTGTATTATTTTTCACAAGTTGTATCTGTGTAAAATAATGTATTAGTGGGATTGCGTAATTAGTTGCTTTTTTATTATTACGATACAGTCAGCAATTAAAGAGCAACATTATCATGAACTCTCTCTCTCTCTCTCTTTGAGGGAAGCACCTGCCTCTTTAGCTGCTAGATGAACTATGATACAGGTGATAATCATCTCTAGCTTCATCATTACTCATTGTCACATTGTTGTTATACACTGTTATTTTAGAACAGTGTGAATTATAGATGCTACAATATATATGTTGTTGTACTTTAAAGTTGACAAAGCAAACCATGTTTATTAAAATAATTCAAAACTGAGTTCAAAACATTGAAAAGCATCCTGTTTATCTCCGTGTGATAATGATTGCTTGTTAATAATGTCAAAGGCGCAAGACGATCCTAACGGTTATTTTCCTGAACAAATCCATGACACTAAAAGTCTTAGCATACACAAGCTGGCCTTTTGGACACTAGGAACAAAGTGTCATCTGATATGTCGTCACTCAACAAACAACAAGTGGTGGAAATAAACTGTGGAAACTCAAGTTGGAATCTTGTCGGACATTCTTGTGAACGCAATGATGCGACACAAATGTGACGGTGTCGATTTCACGTGACACAATGTTTCCACCTGGATCGATGCCTGAGATCCTGACACGCCCAAACGGGACAGAGCCTCATGCCACTGGCAAACACTTTGAACTACGCATGGATACTTAATGGTACATAGTATGTTAGGATTTTAGCTACTGGCTAACTTATTATTCGTACTAAGCTACTTTACTAAGCCGTGGTATTATGTGCTGGAGGTGTTGACAGTTTCTTGACCGGATCTACTCTACAGGTGTTACATTCACGAGTATCTGCAGGACAACCCTGTTTCATTGTTGTCACAATACACACAGGCGAACATATACACACATGCATTACTTAATCTATTGTCTGCTACTGTTATTCCAGAGGAGGTCAAATAAGTTAATTTTATTCTATCTTGTAATAGAAATGTAATTTTAATTTCTCTTTTTTAGAGGTTGTATTGTCTGTGTTTACACCAATGTATAATATATATATATATATATATATATATATATAATAATATATATATATGTACTTGTAAGTGGCAGCAAATAGCTTTTTAATTGTGACAAAATGGCACAATTAGTGACTTAAAGAACACTATTGTAATACAATTAAAAACCTTGATATAAACAGGATTTTTTTTGTGTAAAATGTAATAATCTCATTATTCCGTGAACAGTCAAGCAGTATATCTCCATTTCTCATGAAAACAATGAGCAGATCTCAAGTGATCTTGCGTTTGCTTGTGGTTTACAGTTGCTTAATAGAGGCCCAACACAGCACAATATGTTCTCACCCATAATGTCATATCACATAGCTTCTTAGAAGAAGTGTGTGTTTCAGGAGAATATTGCACAGAGGAAGTAAAACATACAACTAGACATTCAGTTGCAGCATGTTGATAAATTCACAGTTTTTTTAAACAGTTCATATGTTTTGTAGATATTCTTAGACAACAGGATTAAACTAATACTTAACAATGTACTGTAAGTGGTTTCCATTTCTAAAGGAAACATTATGACAACACTTTCAAATCTAGCTGAATGAGCAGATTTACCTGTTTTTTTGACTGGCTCAGGCATCCTGAATGATCTTCTCTCCTCTCGAGTGTGACTCCCTGTTCCTAAAGTCGTCCGTCTATCTCGACCCTGTGCCTTTAATAGTGGTGCCGCTCACAAAAAAGCCCCCCCATTCTACTTTCATGAACCACCCCACCTCTTCTGCCATGTTTTTTCTCCGAGGCCCAACACAATGCCCAAAGGACCCCCACCCCGTACTCCCCATCCCATCGCAGCAGCAACCTGGCTCCCAGCCCATCCCCCGCTCACGTCTGACCCCGGGCTATATTTCAACCATCCTTTCCTCCAACACCTCGGCTGAATGATAGGGCTTGAGAGGGAGGGGAAGGGATGTATGTCAGTGGTTAAATTTAGAGCCTTGTATATCCAAAGCAAGTTTCCCCACATCTGTGATGCGCCAAGTCGCCCTGTGAATATGAGAGGGTGCTTGAGAATATGTGATCTATAGGTTTGTTTGATCTCTCTGTCCCTTTAAGTCTCACAGATGCTGAGTCCAGATTAAGTTAGGCTTTATTTGCATGAGTTTGAGTCTTTGTTAAGCACATTTACATACAACATTTATATCCTTTTTCAGACAATCTCAGGAACAAGTGGGACTTTTTGTTTTGTCCATTTGAAGAATATTCAGCTGCTAAGAACACAAAATACAAGAATTGTGACACATATAAAAAGTATTGCTGATAATTAATTTCATATGCATTCCTGTTCTTTGTCATACTAGTGTTTGTTATACTATACATTACACTATGTTTAATTGCCCTGTACTGTATTGTACTATCTTACATGGTGTTTTAGTATATTGTTGTGTAATATACAATACTTCACGATATATAACATATGTATATATATATATATATATATATATATATATATATATATATATATATATATATATATACATACTTGACTATATTGTTTGACAATTTAATGCTATATTTTGTTAAGAAATACAATACAGTATGCAGTATACCGACAGTATATAAATCTACTATAAACATAGATATGTAAATATAATATAAACATTTAAATGACCATAAATGAGGCATGGGGAAAAAGAGGTCTTTCCAATCTTAATCAGAAGGACTGTGTGGCAGCTGGTCATTCACGTGTTTCAAGTTGACCACATAAATGATCAGTGCTGTATTTCAACTGAGAGCTGTTGCTTAAGTTGGTTCATCATGGAGACCCTTACTTCGGTTAATGTGTTTTTCTTTTCTGACTTAGTTTCCAAACACACTCAGAATTCATCTGATCCTGCCACAATAACACTGATTATCCACCACTGGTTGAGTTATCTTGCACTGCATTGTATTGTTTTATATTCTATTAACTCTTTTCATCTTCACCTATTACTTCAATTACAACTTCACCATTGAGGGGAGCTGTTGGCCCTTGGGACACCAGGTACTGGAGTACTTTTATATGTACATGCTGCACATTACATTTTAGCAAATTACTCCTTTGTATTTCACTGTGTTTGTCTCGTGTTATATATTGTTCATTTTTCTTTGATGTTTTTAGAGCTGTTATATTATTCTTAATTGAACTAATTATAATCTGCAAAAGTGGTTTGCAAATGTGGTGAATAAATAAAGTTACATTTCTATTTTTCTGTTCAACAGGAGGTGTGGGGTTGTGGCTTTGATAAGCATCGCTGTAGTATTTAGAGTCTGAACACTAAACTTTAGACAGTTTGCTTTGACTGAAACGTTGATAACCACAAGAAACAAGTTATTATTCCATAGCATTCAAGAAAGATTACAACATTCAATACAGGGGGAACAACTGGACGCACAGCTGCATCGCATACTGATGCAATCCATTAACCTCTCAGTCACCAGTGATCTGTAGCTGTAGTGAAATGTGAAAGCTCATCTTATTCTTCTATGTGTTTTAACTTATCACTTACAGTAAAACCACCAGACACATATGTTCATGAAGAATTTATTTCTTTACAAGCACTTCCTTATCAGAGCATACAAAGTTGTATGTACAAAACTGTTGTCATATAAGTATAACATGGTCTTATAATTGTTCTAATGGCCTTAACCTTAAGGTTGTTTGATCCCATTAATGCCTTATTTGTATCTTTTTGTTTTAAATATTAATTTGCAATTATATATACATGGAATAATACGCACAATATACACACAAGAGAAATTAAGCCTGTTCAACACACAGAGTCAAACACATTAGAAAGAAGGCTCCAGCCAACTCTCACTAGTTGTCAAACAAAAGATGTATCCCGTATTTTACAAACTGAAGTTATCAAAGAAGAATATCACAGAAACGTCAGCAACACATTTAAAAATGAATACCGAGCGTCAAAGTGACTTGTGGGTCTGGATGCATGAAGTGAAACTGTAACGCCCTCGTCTCTCTTTCCACTTTTTGCCTTTTGACTGTACATTATCAGTTATTGGTCCACAGCAGTAACGGTGGTTTTCACACAATTACATTTACAAGACGGCAAGTTTGATTAAGCATCTAAGCATCTAACTTTTAATGCGTGCATTCTGACATTTCAGGATCCCTCCTGCCTACATGTATTTCCTCTCCGGATGAGTCTTCCCCAGCACCTCATCACTGAACTGGTACGTCAGCTTCTTCTTTATTTTCTTCACCTCTCCAGTTTTTCTATAGTTGCGTATGGCACGAGCCATCTTCTGATAGGTCATTTTTTTGCGGTTTCCCTTCTGGATTCCCCAGCGGTGTGCGAGGGCCTCCTTGTGTTTGGAGGAAAACTGGAATGACCCTTTGTCTCTGTCCACCCACCAGATACTGTCTTTCATATCGCTGTTCCTCAAAAGGTCCAACAGGAACTGGTACAGTCGGATCTTCTTTTTATTGCCTGTTGGAAACATTAGTGTTATTAACTCACATTTACTGAAGAAGGAAATACAAAATCAACCATGAGATTCTTAAAAACAACATGAAGCCCAATGTTGTTGCTGTGGCATAGTGACACCGTAGAGAGGGGGGTTGGGGGGGGGTGTCAACATAAGTTAACTGGGACATTGGGCTAACATAACAAACAGGAAGTGGAGCACACACAGACTATATGTCTATTTCTTAATCTTTAATAAAAACTAACTTAACAAGACAACAATAACTGCATACTGACAGATGTAATCCTCCTTAATTGACTGTTTTAGTATTGTCCGCATTGTCATGGTGCTGCGTGAAAAACCTAGTTGATGAAATATTATGTGTTTTTTTATAATTGGTTAGATATTAAGATAAAACATGTTGAAGTGTAAAACCAGAACATAAGAAATCATCAAACTCAATGTTTGGGTACTGAACTTCAAAATGAAACCGTGGAACAAAATGAATGCCACTGTATGTTTCCCATAACATAACATCCTATTTGTATATTTATTATTTTAATGTTGGCACTTACAGATTTCTTTTCAGTAAGAAATAATCAACTATTATCTAACAGTCTTCTTTAAATACAATCCTGTCTCCAGTTTGTAAAGAGGCTAATGACAATGCCTGATTCCAGTTATCAGAAAAGTCCCTTGACAGTCAAACACTCAACGGCCGCTCTGAGTGAGGAAACTGTCCATGCTTCTTGTTCCATGTGTGTGGTGGACAGACGCTCTCTCCACTCTGGGAGCCATGTTCAGTTATCTGCAGGGGCTCTGTGGGGCCGTGGTTAGATCCAACATAGCACTGCATCGACACGGATACAAAGGGCTGCCTTCATGTGGCCAAGGTACAATAAGTAACACTGGAGCTGATGATATAATATCACTGTGGCTAAAGTGCTCACCGGGGTACTTGAATAAAAACAAACTTCATTTTCCCAAAACCCTTTCAGCTACAAGCAGTGCAGATACTGCCAGACACGACCAGCGCTCAGCTGGTCCTAAACTGGCCAAAAGAGGAAGTGGAGAACAAGCATGTCATTAGAGAGGGACACATCCCCTCCAATTTCTAACAAATGGATATTTGTAATGAGCAGTCAATGAGCAGTCATCAAGTGCCTCCAAAAACTAAAACGAAGCTAATTTTCCACCGTCAATATTCAGACACACACTGGATGCTCACTGAACTCCTTCTGCTTCATGTTCCTGTTCATGTCAAACTATTGAACACAGCAGCTGGGCTCATGAAGATGCACGGCTGATTACTCTCACTACACACCTAAAACATGCTCAATACAAACCAGTACTTGTTACTGCTGTTGTTGATGAACACATCTGGGTGTTTGTCAGTGAAACAGATGGATGACTCACGTTTATCGTGCGCATATTTATATACAAACTGGAGCTGGTACAGACACAGACTCATGCAACTGATGAGATGTTAGTGCTTTATGTTCATGTGCACTTTTCTGCAGAAGAACCAAAAGAACATCTGACAACGGGGTTCCTCACCAGAAGGCCAAATCCAGCAGCACGCCTGAAGGATTGTTTTTACATTCCATGATACAAATCCAGCCTCGGAGACCAATAACATTCAAGTTTATAACAGACCAACAACCACATAACAGACTAACAACCACATGTCCTTTTGGGAGCCAACTTCCGTTAAAGATGCATGACCAGCAATGTAAAAATGATGCAACAACTAACTCATCCTAAAAATGCATCTGAGATTGTCAGCAGAATACAGAGCTGACATGACTTAATGCCAGACCTCCACCATCACAAGGTGAGGAACACAACACTGGCCGGCTGCAACACCGATTTAGATTCTTGAGACGGAAGAATCTGAAGCAGGAGTCTCATTTTAGTTCATAGGCCAAACCATTGCATAATAACCTATACATTACAACATCCCTCTCTTTAGGTATAGAGAATTACAAGCACATTCTGAAAATGTTCACAATTAATGATCAATCCATCTACTAAACAGATGATGAACAGCCTCCGATCTCTTGACTATCACTACAAGTAGACTAATGTTTCCCCAGATCTGAACACAAGTCATTCATCTCCTCTGCTCTTCGTTGTCCTAAAAGAAAAAGCAAGTTGTGCAAACCCCGACACTCTGTTTTGTCACGTAGCCTTTCTTACGTAAGCACGCAAGATCTATAATATCGTATCAGCAATTTTCACACTTTGCAAAGTCATCCAGTGAGCTGGATTGAACCCTATGGCACGTCGGTTCTGGCCCTTGGGCCGTATGTTCGACACCCCTGATCTGAAGCATGTCAAGTGACTTAGCACGTCTAGATATATCATGACCTGGATGGTTGAGAATCTTTACGTGGTTCATCGTAAAGTATCTGTGTAAACGGCTCAGCAGAGAGCCGGAGCGCTCACCAACTGCACACATGAAAGAGATCGTAAATCAATCCACTAACCCAGTTCTCCTGGCGTGGCATAAGGGACGCGCTCTCGCAGACACTCGTCATCAGACACCTCCAGAGGGGGACTCCGTGCTCCGTGCTCCTCGTCATCGGAGCTGCGCTGGGACACGTGTGGTGGTGGGTACACTGTCCGAGGGAAGAACGCCACCTACAACACGGGGGTCAAAGGGAATTAGTCTTAAATTAACTTATCGATCATATGCTAACTGGCTTCATTTTGATCTCAGGTTATGAAATGGAATGATTTTATGTAATATAAAATAATGCAAACAATGAACAGCCCTAAAGCAAAGTCACTGTACAAAAGTTGTTTTCAATACATGAGTGTGAATATGATTTGAGAGATGTTTTGATTGACTGAATAAAACACACTAATACTCAAGAATAAAAAAGTATTATTTGAATTTTTAAATATTTAAAAGTTTAAAATATACACTTGTGAGTATGGGTGCACAGGTAAGTCTGGGACTGAATGGATATGTTTCAATTAATTTCAAAGTGATATCTTTGTCCGCTTCCTCGGCACAGAGTCACACATGTTTCCAGTGGGTGTTGGCCAAAAATAAATATATGAATATGAAATATGAATATGAAATATGAATATGAAATATGAATATGAAATATGAATATGAAATATGAATATAAATACTTCCAGTGTTTTCATTATCCTATTTGATTGTGAGTACCTTTCACTTGTTATGAATATATGATGTATTATTTATTAGTATAATTCTATCCATTCAATCAAATTCAGGTTCACCTATGAGCAGGTTTTTTTGTCTTATGGAAAAAAACTTTCTATTTGAATATTTTTACTGAGTTATTGAGCTTCACCAAACAGTGGGACATATTTCAATCTGTGCCATTTTTGGCCCTCACAGTGACCTCAAGTAGAGCAGTTGTATGTTGTTTTTTGCAGAACCCCCCCAGAATTTAAGTTTTTTTTGTAACTTAAAGATTCACTTCCTGATTTTCATCACCAGACTCTGTAAGGCCTCCTGCTGCCTGCATGTTGTCTTTGATTTTAATCTCAACTGTGGATTATTTTGAGTTTGAAGACGGAGTGAGCGAGAAGGATATTTTAAGATTTAGAGGTGTGTGTGAAGGTCATCGGGCCTCATAAAGTCTTTTCCGAACAATCAACAGTTGTCTGTTCCTGGGAATCATATTATATTGGCATTATTATTACGGAAAGCCGCTGCCATTATTACTCTCATGCGTCTCATCCCTTCAAACCATCAGATCACAGCTTTTACACGGAACATCACAAAACAGCCATTTTTAGTTCTCTTCATTTAACCCTCCTGTTACCTTCACATTTATTAACATATTTTACCCTCTGGGTCAATTTGACCCCAGCAATTAAAACCTCCAGAAAATTATTAGAATGAATATTGTTTCCCAAGTTTAAGTGTGAGGTACTTTATGTTTGTTGGTTGACTACCTAAATAGCCCATTAAATATATATATATATAAAAAAATTATATTTCTTATATGTTTGACACAGTGAAAAACTGCCTGGGCTCAAATTGACCCTAAAGAACACTGACGTTAAACATTGAATGGGGTCAAATTGACCCTAAAGGTAACAGGAGGGTTAAATAAGATTAAAATGTATTTTTATTGTGTGCAAAATGCGCCCATGTGTTGATGTGCCGTTCATCCCTTCAATGTATGGTGTTGCTGCTGATGGACTTACTGGTTGCTGTAACACGTGAGGATGTGCCCCAAGATTTGGATCCAGCAGGTTGTCGGCGTCGTAGCGTATGATATCGTGTCGTAACAGGCTGGGCGCGTGCAGGGTCTGCACACTCTGCAGCTCAGTGAAGTTAGCCTCCTGGAGGTTCTCAAACTCTACAGGGTGTACGTGAGAGTGAGGCGGGTAGTCCCAGTGATCTGAGGAGAGAGAGAGAAACAACATAATGGCCACAGCATTTTATTTTATTTTGTTTCAACAAAGGACTGTATGAACGAGACAGCAATGAACTGGAAGACACGGCTTAATATAAAAGTCCTAAACATGCATTTAAATTGAAGCAGAAATATATGTTTAAACTGTTTGAGACTGCATGTCTAAGAAAATCAATCTTTCTAAAAACACAAAGTTTTAGATATTGATGGCGAGCTACTCACTTATTGAACTCGATTTTGCATGAATGAAATGAAATGAGGAGAATAATAGAGAATTCAGCATGAAGCTTTTTCCTGTTTTTTGCCACAGTCGTTGAACGTGCACTCTTTTTAATTTGTCCTCTTTTTCAGAATGGATTCAACAATGAGGGAATTCAAGATTTCAAGTTCAAGTATAACTACTGAAATAGAGGAAAGAATGTATTTATTTACATGCAAACTATTGCAACTACTACCACTATACTAGTGAATCAAGCAAGACAATAAAGCCATATCACAGATCCACTCTCAGATTACTCTTTTCTATAGTATTCTTATTCATAAATGTTTGAGGTGTATATATGAAATATTTATATCACAATTAAAGCTGCTAGCAGCGTTGAGCAATCTCGCTTCGCCGCCACGTCGGGGCGCCGCGAGTCGCCGCCGCTTGCCAGGGCGCCCGGTCGGACTGGACTCGGCGCGACTCGTGGCAGCGAGGAGTTTGGGGCGGATTGGACAAAGTCCAGTTTAGCCGCTAGCTTGCGCTTTAACCGCGTGAATATATTCACGCGTCGCGTGTCCCTATGTGAAGTGTAGACCACAGCGTGTAAATTCAATGTAAAAAAAAAATGGATAAAAAAAAGGTGTCTTGTCTTGGAATCAAACCCACATCTCCATGATTAGAGTCAGTCACTAATCATGATGAGCTAGAGGCTTTGCTGGTAGGTGTCATCCGGAGGCGCAGCAATTATTTGTGATTGGACAAATTAGAGTTTTTTTCTGGTAAATGTGTTAATTAGAGTTTTTTTCTGGTAAATGTGTTCAGGCCCATCGTGAAAGTGAATCATTTATGGTTATTTTACTTCATAAATAGTTGTTCCTACCAAATGTGGACGTTTTGGGCGTTTTGGGCGTTTTTTGACTTTTTTATCGTTTTGGGCCGATTTGGCCATTTTCCACTTTTTTCCAACTGTCGAGTTCTACCAGAAAACGCTAACGGAATTGGCTCAAAATTGGTGAATTTGTTCAGGCCTTGACTGGCATTACACTTTATTTTTGTAATACATATCTGATGAGTGTAAGCTATAGTTTTTAAGATGAATAAATTACAAATATTGGCGGTCAAAAAACGGACATTTCCTACAGACGAAAAGTCATTTTTTCCCCCCGTATTAGTATATTCAAGTCTTGAGATTCTAACAAACCTATTTTTAACGAATTCCGTTAGCGTTTTGTGGGTCTAATGGCCGTTTGAATAAAGTGGAAAATGGCCAAAAACGCAAAAAAACGGCCAAAACGGCCAAAATCGGCCAAATTTGGTGAATATTTGTGGCACCAATTAAAGTTCAAATTGCACGAAATTTGCATCGAATGTTCCAGACGCCATTCTGCACATATCCTGACGGTCTGTTATTTTTTTTGACCAATAGTGTTGAAGTTATAAGCATTACAAAACGGGACACGCCCCTAAAATGTTCGTCGGGCTATAGATGCTTACCACAATGATCTTTTTGAAAAAAGATGATATATCCCAGATGGTATAGCTTCACTTATCATTATCTTTAATGGGTTTGTTAATATCGGACCTATCGTTTAGGTTCGGTGGTCACTTTTGTGTTTTTAACATTATTCAAAATGGCTGAAAATTAAAGTAGGCGGAGCTTAGGGTCCTGAGAGGCTTTTTTGTAGAGCAGGTCCTAGAGGTCTAGAAAATCCAGTTTTTAAGTTAATCGGACATTGTGGGTGAGGGGCGTCACCGGTCAAACTTCTAGGTGGCGCCAGAGAGCAATTTTTGAGAGCCCAATTTCGAGGTCTATGTCATCTGGCTATTTTCACCAATCCTGACACGCTTGCCAAATTTGGTGAGTTTTGGGATATGATACATACCCCCAATATGCCCCCAATGTTCAAAAATAAAAATCCAGCGGAATAATAATTAAAGCTGCTAGCAGCGTTGAACGTATCCTCGCTGGCCCACGCCGGTCGGGGGCATCGGCGAGTCGCCGGCCCGCTCGGCCGAGGGCGCGCCGGTCGGACTGGACTCGGGCCGCGACTCGTAACAAGCGCGAGGAGTTTGGGGCGGATTGGACCGAGTCCAGTGTACCCACTAGCTAGCGCTTTAACCGCCTGAATATATTCACGGCGTCGCTATCGTGAAGTGTAGACCACAGCGTGTAAATTAAATGTAAAAAAAAGCGATAAAAAAAGACATCTCGTCTCGGAATGGATCCAGATATGACGAGTATCCGGTGGAGCACTTATCCTGCTGAGCTGTAGACCTTACTGGTTTACAGGCATCCGGAGGCGCTCACAATATTTGGGACGGGACAAATTAGGGGCGGATTAGCTTAGGTTAGGTTACTTTATTAGTACCCGTAGGTAGACTTGTTTTGCAGTATCAAATCAAAAGACAGTACAAAACAGAAATGAGGCGTCCATCTCGACATACAAACACAAACAACCAGACAAACATGATAAAAGTACTCCAAGTTAAGATCAGATCATTGCTGCTGTAATTATTATAACAATGTGTTCCCCTGCGTGATGGCCGCTGGAACAAAACTGGTTTTATAGCGCTTGGTTCTGCACCGTGGTACTAAATACCTCCGTCTGGAGGGAAGAAGTTAAAATTCCCTGTGCAAGGGGTGGGAAGTGTCCTTTAAGATGGAGCCGGTTAGACGTTGGATCTGTCTGATGTACAGGGACTCTGGACTGAGTTATGTCTCACCAATCAGCTTGCTGGACCATTTAACTATCTGAACCAGAGAGTTTCTGTTCATTAAAGATACATTTCCAAACCATGAGACCAAAGAAAAAGATAAAATAGATTCAATAAAAGCACGATAAAATAAGGTCATCATGGTTTTGTTAATATGGAAGTGGGACAGTTTCCTTAAACAAAACAAACGCTGGTGCCCCTTCTTGCACACGGCTTCACAGTTTGCTTCAAAGTTCATTTTTGAGTCAATAATTGTCCCCAGATATTTATAAGATTGCACACATTCAACAGTCTGACCCTTGATGCATGTGGCTTCATGTGTGTGGGCATGTCTTCTAAAATCAATGATCATATCTTTAGTTTTTGATATATTTAATTGTAGATATGACTCTTCATACCACATCACAAAGTCCTGGATGACTGGACCGTGGCTGGTCTCATCGTCCCTGAGCCGACTGACTATGACTGAATCATCTGCATATTTTAAAACGCTGCTATTATCAATGCTGCTATTATCAAGCATATATTGAAGGAAGTCCAGTTGAGCCAGTAGGTGGCGCTTTGAGTCTGTGAACATATTCATGCACCCTTGAAGCGTCGACGTCATGTAAATTAAATGTAAAAAAAACCGATAACATTATTTTTGCCTTAGCCTGGAATCAAAAACAGGTCTCTGTGTCACTAGGCAAGCACATTTTGCTCTGTACACCTTATTAGAGGTAATTGCATCAGCTGTAGGGGGTACAATTATTGTAAAAGTGAAAAATGTATGGTGCTTTTACTTCATAAATAGGTGTTCCTCTCAAAAATGAGTTTTTTTCTGGTGAAGGTGTTCAGGCCTGTCGTGAAAGTGAATAATATATGGTTATATTACTTAATAAATAGGTATTTATATCAAATTTGGCAGTTTGGGGCGTTTTGGGTCTTTTTTAGTTTTTTGGGCCGATTTGGCCATTTTCCACTTTTTTCAACAGTCGAGTTTTCCCAGAAAACGACTATGGAATCAGCTCAAAATTGGTGAATGTGTTCAGGCCTTAACTGGCATTACACTTGATTTTTGTAATAGATATCTGCTGAGTTTAAGCTATTGTTTTTAAAATGAATAAATTACAAAAATTGGCGGTCAAAAAATGAACATTTCCTACGGACGAAAAGTCATTTTTTTTCCCCCGTATTAGTATATTCAAGTCTTGAGTCTTGATATTCTAACAAACCTATTTTTAACAAATTCCGTTAGCATTTTGTGGGTCTAATAGCCGTTTGAAAAAAGTGGAAAATGGCCAAAAACGCTAAAAAACGGCCAAAACGGCCAAAACCGGCCAACTTTGGTGAATATTTGTGGCACCAATTAAAGTTCAAATTGCACGAAATTTACATCGAATGTTCCAGACGCCATTCTGCACATATCCTGACGGTCTGTTATTTTTTTTGTTGACCAATAGTGTTGAAGTTATAAGCATTACAAAACGGGACACGCCCCTAAAATGTTCGTCGGGACATAATCTTTTTTTTCTAAAAAAGATGATATATCCCAGATGGTATAGCTTCACTTATCATTATATCCAATGGGTTTGTTAATATTGGACCTATCGTTTAGGTTTGGTGGTCATTATTCAAAATGGTGGAAAATTAAAGTAGGCGGAGCTTAGGGTCATGAATTGCTTTTTTGTAGAGCAGGTCCTAGAGGAACTGTAAAAAAAAGCTAGTCATTTGAACATACTGGTTGAGGGGTGTCGCCGGTGAAACTTGTAGGTGGCGCTAGAGAGCAATTTTTGAAAGCCGCATTTCCAGGTCTATGTCATCTGGCTATTTTCACCAATCCTGACACGCTTGCCAAATTTGTTTGAGTTTTGGGATATGATACGTACCCCCAATATGCCCCCAATGTAGAAAAATAAGAAGCGGAATAATAAGAATTCTAACAATTTCAATAGGGTCCTCTCGGACAGCCAATAAGAATTCTAACAATTTCAATAGGGTGCTCTCGGACAGCTTCGCTGTCGCTCGGACCCTAATAAGAATAGTGAAGAACTCTAACAATTTCAATAGGGTCCTCTCGGACAGCTTCGCTGTCGCTCGGACCCTAAAAATCCAGCGGAATAATAATACCCCTAACAATTTCAATAGGGTCCTCTCGGACAGCTTCGCTGTCGCTCGGACCCTAATAACAACCTTCTCTTTGTCGGTGGGGGCGTATTTTCCTATACGTTCGGGAAAAGTTACCCACCCCCCAAATTAGATTGTTTTGGTGCAATATGCAAAACTGTTGATTACAAGAGAAAGTAAAGCGCCTATCTTGGATCAACAAAACCCCCTGGGGCGAAAGTTTGTTCTATGTCTGTAAGTTGTAGCGGCCGAAAGAAATGGCATCTGTTTCCTGTGTTCCATACACCCTGATGTGGTGCGCTCCAGCTGCACACTGCAGGCGCTTTATGTACAGTGCACCAGAAAAAGCCGGTGTTACCACAACAAAGTTATGGTGAGAAGTTTGAAAATTAGCAGACTAAAATTACAGTATTTTAATAAAAGATGTAAAGAACATTCATGTTGTTTTATCTTCACCCCCACCATCATCATCATCATCATCATCATCATCATCATCATCATCATCATCATCATCATCATCATCATCATCATCATCATCATCATCATCATCATCATCATCATCATCATCATCATCATCATCATCATCATCATTCATTTTTCATTTAAAAAAGTTTTAATTCAAACTGTTTGTATGAGACAAAAGAACACATGGAGTAAAACTCACCTGCCTGGATATCAGGATCTAGGACATATGGATTATAATATTCTGCAATTTGATGTCTGTAGATCTCAGGATCGTACATTTCTTCTGAGTGCTGCGAGAGCAAAACAAAACATATTCAGACACAAGAACTCATGAAAGTAAAGTATTTGACTGGATGTTGACGCATATAACACACATTCAATAATAATACACACTATATGTCTTTTATAAAACATTCATTTTATATCAACATTTTCATTTGTAAGTCAGATGAAGCGTTTGTAATAGCCGTGTTATCATTATGACTTTTTTTCCTGCCACCACTGTTCTGAAACTCAGAAGAAGTGTTGAGTTTCATTTTCATGTCGCCCGTGGCATAAAAGACTCTCACAGTTTGTGTGCTGTATTCAAATTGAAGTAGAATCACATAAAGTGATCAATTTAAAATAACACATGTTGTCCATCCTTCTCACTATCAATTATATTTCTATTTAATGCAACATTAAAAATAAAACTTCTCAGAGCTTTAAAATCTTTTCAGAGTTTAGATAATGTTTAAAAAAAAAAAGTTTTAAAGATACTTACAGGCGGGATGAGGTAGCTCTCCATTCTGTATGGATGCAACATGGAGACCTCTTCTTCAACGGAACGAGTCTGAAATGCTTTGCGGGATAAAAAAGCTCTCGCAACCTATCAAAACTTTTGCGGCATCATTGCACAATGTTTCAAAATTTCCTCTCACTCAACGAAAAACCTGAAAAAGTTTCTCCCTCTCTCTGAACGTATAACCTGAGCTACTCTGGAAGGCCTTCAGCTGTGTCAAATAAAATGAAATAACCAAGGCCCGCTGTTTGACTGTAAATTGAAAAAGGAATATTTGACTTCTGCAAAATGTGTGTGGGTGGGAGCACTAGTGTGTGTCTGCTGAAGGTTCCTGGCCATTGATGATTTGTCAGGAGAAACCATGAAACTTCTCATTTATCAGGGTCCACATGCTGTCCCCTCCCTCAGTAGCCAATCATCATCAAGGGTTTTCCTCACTGTCAATTTCTCCTGACAGTGAGTCTCTCAACATTTTAAGTTTACTTGACTTTATTTGTTTTCATTTAATTTCCGGCACACATTGGTGTCAACAGCAGTGGAGTCGTACTTTAATAGCGGGTTATTGTACACTTATATAGTTATACGCAGATATAATGACACATGTTTATTGATATGATGATGCAGATAATGATAATATATGTAATAGTATAAATATGTCTATATTGGAGGAAGTTATCATGTATTTTGACCAGTACTGTACATTAATAAAAACATACAAGTACTTATAATTGTGAAGAATTACATTACTGGCTCATAAATGTTGAATTGGGGAATTTCAAGAAAGGTGTTACTAAATTCATGACTATTCAAACTCATGTTAACTAATATATGATTCAATACCTTATAATATACTGTACATTGAAGTAGAATTAATCAATATTAAGCTTTATTAAACACTATCTGTGATGTGCAATAGCTTTCAACTTACTTTCAAACAGTGCCAATGAAAACACCATCAAGCAATTAGATGATTCTAGAAAATCTTATTTAAATTTTTTTTATTTCTGTGACAGTGGATATCATTTTTAATTGGAAGTGTCACACTAACAGTCACATGTTCTGACTGCATACCTGACACCGACGGACAGAAAGTTTATCGTGTTGCGAAAGGACTAAAACATGTTGTATAGTGATGTAAACAGGGGTTTCACCTACACACACAGCTGGAAGATAAGATGAAGGTACAGTATCTGTGTTGTAACCACAATGAATGTAAATGGAGATTATCATTATGACAGAGGAGATACTGCAACAACTCGGGGTGGGAACTGAGTCCCTCTGCTATTTATCTGCAGAATTCTGTTGGTTGGGTTGAGAGATACATTGGTCTGCATTATATCATGTTTAAGGTGAGAAACTCCAGGTGAATTGGGTGAAGAAATGTAATATTAAATACCGCCATTGAACTTTCCAAGTATATTACTCACATTAAGGCAATTCCTTTTTGTATTAGTCTGAAAATGTATGTTAAAGTATGTCAACGGCGCATTATCTGATCAAATAATTACAAAGCTGAGAACATTTCCAGAACAGAAATCTGAAAGAAATTTAATTTGTTGACATATTTACAGAAGGCACTTCCAAAAATGAGAAAATGATGTCTCAGCCATAAAAAATTAAAATTAAAATTAAAAAAGGAATAAAATGGAAACGGTTTTCTGAAACTTTACTGTTTAAATATGCAAACTAATTTACAAATTACAGTTACTTTTGTTAGAAGTGTACATAATTAAACACAACTAATTGTATATTTTTTTAATGTTTCCTTTCCACTTGTGTGTAAAAAGAAAGAACTATAGCACAACATCTTAAAATTGACCAGCGATTGAAAAACAATGTTTTGCTTGGGGTGTTTGTCCCCATTTGGTCAAAATGTTCACAAGGCCAACATTAAAATTAAACTGTAAAATCTATAGAAACTGCTTATACCCAAGATGCAGAGATGACACTTAAAGAGAACAGTAACAGTGCAGCACAAATCTGTGTGTTTATTGTTAGCGCTGCCTGTTTAAGAGGAAGACTGCAGCCTTGTGATAAGGCAATGCGCTGAAAATCTATCATTCTCTAAAATTGAAATACTGAGCTTATTTTTATCTTCTTACCGAGGTCAGTGTATTAATCCCCATGAGTACGGCGATCTCCACTATACATAAAAAAAACGGTTAAATGGTCTTTCAAATACTGCTTTCATACTTAGTCAGGTGCATTAATCACACAGGAAGGACATATCAAAAGCAACAAAAGATAGTAATTGTCATTGGTCATAATATTCACAATAGTCACCTTGAGCTAATCACTCGAAATCCAGACTGTTTTCTGTCCTGGCTCCTCAGTGGTGGAACGAGCTCCCCACTGACATCAGACAGCAGAAAGTTTCTACAGTTTCCGTTGGAAAATGAAAACGCACCTTTTCCGACTATATCTGGATTAAAACACAGATTTGCACTTCAGTGGCTCTTAAATAGATCTTATTGTGGTACTTTTGTAGTTTGACTATGTTGAGGAAATGTTACTTTCTGTATTGTTGTTGTTCTTAGTTTGTACTCTAGGTTGAAATGCACTTATTGTAAGTCGCTTTGGATAAAAGCGACTGCTAAATGACATGTAATGTAATAGTTGAACCGCCTGGAGATCTATTGACTACATTCATCTTCTTATGCACATTCAATAGTACATGCAGTTTGAGAAAACTGTGAAACAATTGCTTTAGATATTTCTGTCTTCTTGTCGGTTGTGTTTTCCTGGTTGACTGATGGAAGACCTTCATGGAAGAGTCTCAGTTTGAGGAGCTGTTGAAACCACACAGACTGTGGGCAACCTCGACAGGCCCCGTTTAATCACAGCTGGCTGAGCAAAACTGACGACATGTAGCTACAGTAGCATTTTCCGAGAGTATTAATACACAGAGCGAGCTGCAGCACGCCACGCACTATTTCCATCACAACTATTTTCAGTAAGACCAAAGGATAATTCTTTTTCTGGTGACTTTTTGTTCATGTCGTGCAAGAAAATGGCATCTAGTTTAAACACAACCTAAGTTATGTTCAGGTTTTCGTGAGTAAAATCCAACTTAATTACAGAAAATATTAATAAAAGTTTATAATAATAAGTTATGTTTTAACATTGATTGAAATTTAAAACTAAAACATTGTATATGCATTATACATGTAGTGGAGTTAAACATGGTGGAGAAATAAAGTTGCATAGAACTGAAAAACTCAAGTTACGTACAAGTACTTCAAAACTGTGCTTAAGTTCAGTTTTACTGATTATTATATTTATAACCTTTTACTTTAAAGAGCAAAGACATCTGGTAAACACTAAATGTTTTTGTTCAGATGTATGCACGTTACTTTGGGTGCGGATTGGAAAAATAGGACAACAATTTAATCCTCCACCCTGTCGATTAACTGTTCTCATTTTAGTGACGATGTTATAAACATTTATCAGGTAATATTCATACAGGTAAACAGCACCAGTGTCTTCAAGACAAGAACTGAAAAACTAAATTGGAAAGAAATGAAGTTATTACTAAACAAGACTTTGTAGTTCAATTCAATTCTGTTTTTCTTGTATAGACCAAAATCTTAAATGACAAATTTGCCTCAGATGGCTTAACAATCTGTACACATACGACATCCCTGTCCCAGGACCTCACATCGGATCAGGAAAAACTCCCAGAAATAAATAAAAAAATCTCTTTCACAGGTAAAAAAGGGAAGAAACCTACATGCGAGTAACAGAGTGGGATCCCTCTCCCAGGATGGACAGAAACAATAGATGTCATGTGTACAGATGATCAAAGTATTGACTAAAGAGATGAGATGGTAGGAATAAAATATTGATTTATTCATTGATGTATTTGTTGGCTTGTAATTAAACTGTATTTAATTCAAGAGATTTAAAGTTCAGATGTAGTTTAGTATTAACTTTATCTCCTAGACATTGCCTGAACATTAATATTTTAATCAAAATAAGGTATTTTTTAAATAGTATTTCTGGTTTTGTCCTCTTCTTTGTTTCAAGTCAGGTTTTAAACACAGATCTAAACTAGTGGCAGTGTGTTTGTCTTCCTTGTGGTCTGAGAGATGTGGTACATGCAGAATACAGGACACGCAATGACATATTATTAAAAGAGGAACTGGGAACTTGTCTTTCAGATTCAGTTCCTTGAAGGTTGCCTTCAAATGCATCCATTTACGTGTCACATGGTCAGGATTCTCCAGACCTCCATACGGCCGGGTGCCTTGTCTCCTTTGTAGGAAGAGCAACTGGTTTTAATTAAAGTGGTAAATGTGTCACTGAATGGTGACAAGCAGAAGATAAAGAGACATTGTTAGAGAGTGTCAGTGTCAGTATAAAACACTGTAGCATGTATCTGACATAATTGACGACTGTATATTTGTAACATATTTGACGTTATTGTGGAAAACATTAGAAACTACAGGAAACAGAAGAAGGAGGATAACACATTTTACTTTATTACATCCAAATTAAAAAACATTCAACAACAATTACTGTCACAAACTGACTTTTTTATTTATTTCTAACAATTAAAAGTAAGTGATTCATGTTACACCCAGAGTATGTTTTGACGTGCCTTTAACTGCTCTCTTTCACTTTCTGCAAGTAGATTACAACATAACATAAAAACATAATCCAAGACAGATCACATGCAGATCATTATTTTCCAAAATGTTTCCTTTGGTCACGTGCATAGGATTTTACACTGACGGTATAACTGTGTATGCGGTGGTGGAGTCTAACTTAGTATATTTATTCTAGTACTGTACGGTTTAGGTACTTTATTTGGGTATTTCCATGTGAAGCCTCTGTACACTTCCATTTAGTTTGGCTCTGTTTAAAGTTAAAGTTAAAACTTTACTTTTAAAATTATTAAAATATGTCAATCAGAACCTATAAAGCTAACTTACCAATATCTAAATGTGTCATAATTATTAAAATAATCTAATTGTAAACAGTATGTTGTGGGCGATGTCTTGGCCTGTATCAAATAATGTAAAGCCTGTTAGTGAGATTTAAAGCTTTTGAAGACACATTTGAACAGAGCAAAATCAGCCATTTCCCCTATTTCCAATGTTTGTACTAAGCTAAGCTAACCAAATACCAATAGAAAACAAAAAAAACCGAGCTATGGTTGGAAAAACTATAAAAGGTCTTCTCTAAGGCAATGGATTCCCTCGCGCTGAGCAGGTGTCCATGTTATTGTGTCCACCAGCAGTTTCTGTATGGACCACACTCATAAACAACATCTCACGAGATACGCAGTAGAATTAGATGAGGCAGGGTTGTTATATTTGTTTTGAATTGTGACACACTGTGCAGTTACATACATGTGTCCTGCATTAGCGCTGGCCGAGGGTGGCTTTCTGCTTTGGTAGCATGCAGGCTGAAACTGAGCGCTTTACCGTTTCTCCCTCTGAGTGCACTCAGGAGAAGCCATCGACAGTTAGATTGGCACCTCTTACTGCACATACATACCATGGCCCCTCAGTCTGTGGGCCTACTGTGTGGATGTGTCAATGTTCTCATCACTATCTTTGTGTGCACTTATTTTAAGAGGCTACTAATATTCGGAAGGAAGTACTGCTGCAGCTTACTTACATTTAAAAAACAAAGGGATTATAAAATAAAAAATGACTTTTACTGAGGTCTTTCTGGTTAACTGTTAGGAAGACAGACCAACGTCTAAGTCATTTCTCAACAGTCATGGATACATTTATTGTGCTGTTATACATATTTTTCTGCTGACATTCAGACTTTTTCTCAGACATGTGGAGTCTCCCTAGATTCAGTATCATAAGATTCACAGCGCAGGGTCACGAGATTGTGCCAGCACAGCCCCGCAGAGGGGAATGACGCGCATGACCACTGATTGTGGAAAACAGGATACAGGCTACGTCGCAACAGGATGTGTTGCACCCCTCCTCGGCAGAACATCAGTTTGACCAGAATGACTGCAGGTTGATGTCCACACTCTGTAATTCCTGTGGCAGTATCAACATTTCGTAATCGTCTTCGCATACCATTTCTTCTGAGTTTGTAGAGTAATTCAGTTATAAAATAAAGGTTCTTCCTGAAAGAAACACATGTAGGTACTACAATATTAATATTAGATGCAGAGCTATAGATGATTACTTAATTTAATTATGCATAGCAAAAAATGATAAACATTGAACCATTCAAGACTATAAAGTTTATATCATTTTAAAAACATTGATCACCAAACAAAAAATAACAGAAAGAAACATTAAGTCTTGTCTGTGCATTTCAAGTAAACACAATATGTTTCAGCCTGGCTTGCATATGGAAAACAATTCAAAGATTTAAACCGTAAGATAAATCTTAATGTAAGATTTGAGAACCAAATTTAGATCTGCATAAGCTCTATCTATCTATCTATCTATCTATCTATCTATCTATCTATCTATCTATCTATCTATCTATCTATCTATCTATCTATCTATCTATCTATGTACATACAATATATACATATATATACATTTATATTTATATAAATGTATATATACATATATATACATATATACATATATAACATATACACATATATATATATATATATATATATATATATATATATATATATATATATATATATATATTATATTATATATTTGAGTGAGACAGGATATTATTAATGAACTCATTTAAGACTTGCCTAAATTCTTACCAAAAAGATTAAATAATAGCAAACAAACAAAAACATTTTTTGGAAATAAATTTAAGTAAATACTTTAAGGAAACTGTTTCTCGGATTTATCAGCACAAACACTGTATACCTACAATACACAAAGTAACACTAAAACACCATCTCGTTACCGTGTGCTTGTATAAGGAAACGCCCACAATCCCCCTCAACAAGGTCTTACCGTTGCCGCCTGTACAACGTCCAGCGATGAGCAGTAAAGATGTCCACGGGGGAGTTGTTGAACTACTGGAAGCAAATTGCCAAAGGTGGTTGAAAAATGCAGGCTTTCTATATATCTGTGAATTAGCAGGGGAACTAAAAACTTCCTTAATTCTACCAATTTAGGTTGGTACCATGAGCTTCTTCTTCTTCTTCTTCTTCTTCTCCTTCTTCCTTATTAAAAGAAGAAGGTGACAAACGTTTCCTACAAACCGAGTTTGTAAGGCTGTGATCTCCTGATGCCGATGAGTTCAGTTCATTTAGTCACATCTTGACATCTTCAGTGAATATTATGCTTTACATTGTAAAGCATAATATTTAAAGTTTACAACAATAAACATCACACATTATAACACATTTTATTGTGATGTATAAGCTAGCAAGTAGCATAACACTTCACAGACATTCACGTTACTAGACATTGTAATATTGTACAACCACTGTTAGACAGCATTATACATTGGGTGCTTTAGGTGACATAAAGGTATGTGTGGATTATGCAGATTATAATACATTACAAGCTTTTAAAGTCACTACAATGCAATCATTGTTTGTCTAAGTACAATTGTAAACAACATTATTACATCTAAAATGTCAGTGAGTGACCAGACATCATGAAGTATTAATACAATTACCGTATAAGTCATTATATAATGCGTTGTGCTTGTTGTTATAAAGAATTATGAATATGTTAGTCCTTATAATTATACAGTGTACAAAAGCATAATACAATGCATTGTAAGTATGTGTATAATGTATTTTAGACATGGACATCATGGACATTTTTCAACAACTTGCAATTCCGGGTGCCTAAAATATATTCAAAATTGTAAGTGATTGCATGTAAACATATTTCAACAGAAGGTTCGCTGCACTTTGAATTCACGTCTACTTGAACTTCTTTCAGCCAAACAGCCCCATGTATCCCTTTATCTCACGTATATCAACAGAAGGCACTTGCTATCATTTATTAATTTTATTGACAAAAACAAGGTGATCGTACATAATATATTTCATCACGTATTTACAGAATTGTGAAATGAGATATACATTTGGGTGTGACTAACAGATTCTATTTCGATAATTTTATCACGAGAAGTGTCACAGCAGATGTGGCCCCCCTGTGCTATACAAAGCTAGAAATAAGTAACAGGCATTTAGATCCACTTGTTCCTTTTCATTGGATGTCACTGAATGCCGCTTCAGTATCACGGTACTATTTAGTGTCCAGACCAGCTTCTACAAAATGAAAACCACCTTTCATCTGGAGGAGCTGCAGGGTGACAACATGCACATAGACTTCAACTTAAATATATGTTATTAAAGCTCCTGAAATGTTTGCTCAAACAAAATGCATTGCAACACGTTTTTAGAAGAATACATTACAACTCATCATTATAACAAATCATGTAAACAAATAAGCTTTAAAAAAAATGTAATGTGGATATTATAGGTTTGTGTTGTTCTTTAAAATGACTGCAAAATAAACTGTTAAGAACTAAACGTAAGCTTGGTAAACATTATCTTATGTCGTCGTGATACGACTTGCGGTATATTAATGTGAAATTGCCCAGCTAACAATGAAAACAGAAGAAATCCAGTATAGAAAGAAATGCAAATGTAATCTAATTACAAAAATAGAAACACACAAGTCAGATGAATTATTGTATATTGGCACTCCTGCAAGGCCTCATTGCAGTGTGACCCTTAAATTACTAGAAGACGGAATAAATTATCATTTGAATACGCAATGCAATTTTGCACCACATGATCTGAGCCATCAACATGCACAACATCATCAGTGAGCCTGCCAGGCAATCCAGCAAACATCCACAGGGTTGTTTCAGGCAGAAGTTGGATCCACAAGTGGGATTTTAACTAAATGCATTCGGTTTGATGTCCGATTCTTATGAAGTTTACAAACATACGAGACATTTATGTTGAATATTTCAGGAACATACGAGACATTTACGTTGACTATTTTAGTTTTGTGCATGGGCTGTCCACAGAGTGGGCCCATGCTTCCTGGCTGATAGTCACCAGAGGTTTCAGTGGCCGTACTGTGTTTCACAATGACGAGTCACGGTCGCTTGACATGCCTGCAAGGGGACATCCAGCCCTCTCACTTCTTATTCCTGATTCCTCATTTTCTCTGGACTCTGCAAGATTCAACTATCAGACAAGGCTTTGAGTATTATTAGACCGGAGTGAATCACAAGGCACATGGACACACTCACACGCACACAGACACACACACATGCACAGCAACATACACACAAAAGCAGCACAGTAGTAGCCCTACATTTGTTATCTCAATCTATTTTAATAGCATTTGAGTTTTAGAATATCTTTATTCACAAACAACATACACATAAACACACAAATGCACCCATAGACACCCATAGAAGGCGCTGGGTCCCTATCCCACCATACAACCAAGTTCCTCTTTCTTTTTGTATTGCTCAAGTCAAACAAGGATGACTCAGTGCAGATAATAATCATGTTTTTTTTGTTATCTGACAGCTAAATGTGCGTGTCAGAAGCACAGTTCCCATGTCTATTTTAAAGAATGCGAGAACTTAAAGATTGGGTCGACTTCTTAAGTGTCAAAAACAACATGCCCCAAGAAAATTTGTCGACGATGTCGTTGAAGTTAAGAGTGTACATTTCCATACATTTTTACATTTAAACCATTTATGTAATCTTTATAAAATTGCTTTCCGGGTGATCTAGAATGTGTCATGTAGTCTTACTTTAGTTACTTAGCTCAGAAGAGACTGCTGATCTACAACAAGTTTAAAAAACAGATGTAATTGTTGTGATAATAGAATATGTGTTGTCTTTGCTGTGGTTAGGGCAGATTTCACATGATAATGTATGCAGTGAACTCCAGTCAGATGCACCACCTGCTGGTCAGGCTGTTAATTAAGTAAATGTATTGTACTGTTGGACCTACAGGTTAGGAGGGGATACGGTGCTGACCGCCTCTGGACCCAAACATGGGTACACAATGCTTGTTGCAGACATTGACAGAATGTGCATTCAAAAACAGATCAATTATTTTGAATGATTTACCATTTTCAAACTATTTTTTTTTTGAAAGACGGGTTGAGAGAAGATGAAAGAAGTACAACTACCAATACATAATTCATAAAACTACTGCGTGAGAAGTACATGCTATTCAACAGCTGACCGAAATAAAAGAAAAACAGTAATGTGAAAACAAATGACATTCATATATTGTGATCTATGATATTGTTTTTTGTTGTTGCCTATTGGAGCTGCTCAAGGTGGAGCTAGTTTTGACGACTTTATATACAGTTTGGTAGATTAGCCTTACTTTACAAGATTAATTGGATTGGGTTGTGAGATTAATAATGGGGTAGGATGCAAGACCAACGTTATAATATACACTTATATATTCACTTGTTGTTCTTTTCTCAGATCCTCACACACATTGGATAAGTTGGATCATGTATTTAAAGTAACTTGATTGAACTTTCATTCTGTGTTGATTTTGGCGGTCCCTGTGGACAAAAGAGGCGTTTCTGAGTATCAGAGTCCCTTTATAAATCAGAATCAGAATCGGTTTTATTTGCCAAGTAGGACATTTTCTTGGTAAAGTGACTCATACACAAATTGTACATTACAACACAAAACAATACAAACAAACAAAACAAGACACAACACACAACAACACAACAACAACAACAAAAACCTCTCACTCCACAGCAGCAGTCTGACAGTCATGTCTGCTCAGAGAATTTCTCTTTGGTGGAACTCCTAACAACGTATCGACATGTGAAACATGACCAGGAGCACCCATAGGTGTTTCACAACCCGTAAAGGTTGCACACCAGGGGTTCAATCTTTGACAATGCATTGATTTGTAAGCTCATCATATGTTTCTTTATGTAACATCTTAATCTGCTAAGCAACTAACAACTCCAGTTGTCAAATATGTATAATGGAGTAAAAAAAACAATATGTTTTACTTTAGTAAGTACAATTATGAACAGTAAACACCTTCACATATTGTGTTTTTACAGACTAATTCTTATTTGTGGGTTTTTGGTATCAAACAAAATAGAAATACAGTTCATCACTGAAACTCATATATATATATTAAAAAAGGTTCAGTTAAGTTTTCAAACACTTGGCTAATCCCAGGGTCTATCTAACTATTTGTGTCTACATGAAACAGCAGCTTTGAGGGGGGAAATAAATGGTCATGCCAGTGGTTCCCAAAAATGAACTTAACATATTTGATGTTACGTCCTCCAAGTTAGTGCACTCTCAGACGTTTTTTAATTCCACAAGCTACAATAACACACACGTTGAGTAATCCTGTCAAAGGTCAGCAGTGTGTTCTAGTGGGGCCATTGAGGACAACCATGGTGATATACCTCTCCAATTGTCAATATGAGGGGGGGGGGGGGGGGGGTCCACTTGATAGGCTGGTCTTGTGATGTACGCAAAGTAACTAACTATGTTATATACATTTTACATCCAACCAATTCTCTGAGCCAAAGTAGATTCCACATAGATGTGACAGTGACGTTTATTATATGTAATATATATAATCGGACGACAAGAAGTCTGTAATGAAGTCCAACATAGATGCATTTTAAGTTAAACTACATGTGCCACTGACTGCGTCTACTGTGGCTGATGATTCATTGTTGGGAATTATTACCACAATTAGTGCTAGACTACTAATACAAATTACAAGCGAGCATGAATTAACTATTTTAACTGATGACATGAAGGAAAGTAAAAATCTGTTGATATTTAAGAAAACATTTAAAGACAAGACTCTGGAGAAGTACAAACGTATCATCAATTAATGAAGCATCATAAGTAACGGTTAATGGGGACACATTTTTTGTTGTTTTGTTTATTGTTTTATGTAAATATGTATGTGTGTGGATTTACGTGTGTGTGTGTGTGTGTGTAGATGTATATGTGTTTGTGAATGTGTATGTATGTATATATATATATATATATATATATATATATATATATATATATATATATATATATATATATATATGTGTGTACAGTATATGATTCTCTGAATTAAGTTTTCTCGGGAAATCATAGTTTAGGGCACTTATAAGCTTGATAGCTTCAGCCTTGACCCTTTCGGTTAGCCGCTTTCTTCTTTTGTTGTAAAAATCATGATTTGTGTATATTACCGAAATAAACTAAACTAAACTAAAACTAAATGAATAAATCACACACATTTGGAACAGAAACTGTAATATATTGACACTTTTATGGTTTAAATTCCACACATGTGGGACTCATAAGTGGTCTTTTCCCATACAACTTTCTTTTGAATTGCCTTAAATTAAAAAAATGAGTTGTGCTGCCATCTCCAATCAACTAAACTGGCCTTAACATCCCTGGATCATGTCTGTGTGTGCCTCAATGTGAACTTCGACTACTTCATGTCAGCGAGTGTGTACGAATGCATTTTGGGTTTATCAAGTTTTTTCTTTAAAAAAAAAGCTTTTTTATTGAAATATAACTAAACTCAAGTGGGGTCTTCTCTTGAATGTGGAGTTATTGCGGCAAAATGTGAGGTTAGCGTTACTTCCTGAAATCTTTGGTGGGGCGGGATCCACGTCCCCGTCTCCCCTCTCCCATTGACTCTGCCCCCCGCTCCCCCCTCCAGCATCCTGACACGTGGCTGTTCGGGAGAGCCGAGCCGACCGACAGTTACTCCCGAGCTGCCGCCAGCGGATCCCTGCGCTGCGCATCTGGGGGACTCAGCGGCGCAAGTCTGCGTTCATCACGCTGGATGGCAGGGACACACTGGTGCGAAGCCTGCAGAAATCACAAGGTATTCACAACACGGTACAATGTCGCATTCACGTCGTTGTAATGTAATGCGTGGAGACATTCGCACTTAACGCGAACTTTCTCAAACTGTTGATAGTTTTCGCAGTTGTGACCCTTTTTTGGGGTGATTTGCCGTGATTGCGCCTGCGAGCTAACGTCTGTAGCTGTGAGCGGACGATAACTTACGCGGACTGTTCGCCAGCTAACGTTAGCTCGCTAACTTTAGTTCAGTTAGCTTCGTTGTTCAAAGCGATGAGGCGTTCACTGACCGCAGTGTGTGTGTCACTTTATCACCGTGAGGCTGTATAGTTTGCATTTTCCGTCTGTAGCTTGACGCGCGTTGACGTCACAGTTTGTGAGTGAACTGATTTATCACCTGTGCTCACCGACGGGGAGACGATGAGCAGCAGATGCTTTCAAACGCTTAATACAAACCTGCATGTTGCATTATGGCGCACCGGACAACGCACGGTTCTAGTGAAGTTGCGGCTCCATGAGACGTCCCGCTCCGTCGCAGATATCCGAGGCAGCGGCCGACCAGAAGTTCGCCCACTGAACTCTGTTACTTGTGAATGCTTCCTTCCCTGGCGCAACTTTACTTTTAACACGACTTCTTCAGCATGTGTCTTCAGCTGGTCAACGTAACAACAAGTTACATCAGGTTGGAGTTGGAAAAAAATTAAGAAGAGTTGGGGTCAATAAAACATGAAAGCAGGCCTTATTCCAGCTTCTCAATGGCGAAGATGTGCAATGATTCAATTCAGTTTTTTTGTATAGCCCAATTTCACAAATTACAAATTCATCTCGGAGTGCTTTACAATCTGTACACATAGACATCCCTGCCCCCAACAAATGATGCTTTGCATAACTTTGTGTAGTGTGCTACTGCTGCTGTCTTGACCATGACACTCTTGTAAAGGAGATTTTTAATCTCAATGAGTCATTTCCTGGTTAAATACATTTAAAAATGAAATAACCTGATCATCATAAAATTGGATGCTTGTGATTTAGGCTTTAAGTTAGTCTATTTACCAAAATTGATATGAAATAAGTGTGGCTAGCAGACTTAATGTCATGCTTATGTCAAATGTTCCTATATGTTTTGAGTGTGCAGTAGGGTCCTGCTGGTCTGAAAGTGTGCCTCTCTTACAGCATTACTGGTTGCAAGTGCTTTTTGGACCGTGGGACAGATGAAAGGTGGAAGCTGTAGGAAGCCCAGCCGGGCTGTAGCTGCTTTGTTTATCCCAGTTACCCTGCTGATGCTGAGCTGCAGGGGGGCATCAGGCAGCCACAAGATGACACAAACGTCTATGACGCATGCGACAGCCTCTGCTGCAGGACCGGGCCACAGCCTGACTGAGTACCTCCAAGTGAACATCTTATACAGTGAACATTTTCATGTCTGGCTCTTGTCCCTGGTGGGCTCGGTTGCTGTGGGCCTCAGTGGGATTTTCCCCCTCCTTGTCATTCCAATTGAAGCTGGAGCGGCCCTCAAAACAGAAGGTAAGAGATGGCAAAAACGTGCATCTGAGTCACTGGCAGTACTATACTATCAAAATGTTTTTCCTATGACAATATTGATAATACAAAGATAATTATGTTAATGATGCATCATGATATCTCTGTAATTTAAGGGAAAATATGCCTTTTACATTTTTTTTGTTATATACTTGTTTTTAGAGAAGCAGGAATTAGTCATTACACGTCAACATATACACAAATGGTGCCATGTAAAGGCCAAACAGCTGTAACATGACAGAATACTTCAGTGTTGAAAACACAACAGGTCAGAGTTCAAATTTCGGCAGTAAAATAAATATTTCTGCCTCATTAAACCATTAAGTATGTACATAAAAATGCTAGCTCTTTAGTGGCTTTGTAATAAATCTCAGCTCTCCACACTCTCTAAAAGAGGGAAACAGAACCCCAGTAAGTTCAAGAAGTAGTTCTGCTGGGTCTTAGCCAGACCTGAACCCAGCTGGACCTGCTTTGTGTTTACAATGCATTGCCTAAAATATTCCAAAGAACTTCCTGGAAAAAAACTATGACAACTATTGCAGATTTTTCTACATAACCACGCCTAGAAGTTTAGATGATTCAAATTGATAGGAACATTTGACCTCATTTTTCTTTTTTTCTACTGTAAAGTTTCTTATCAATATTTTAAGAGCCGAGTGTTGTACTGAATGGGAACAATGGCAGACTCGGTTGAAAAGTCAACCTGTACCAAACCTCTGTAATGAAAGTAATTTAGATGTGTTGCCGGTCAGGTAATCATAAGAGAATGATGTGGTAAACCATATGGTCAAGGTTGAGATGTCACTGGATACTTGGAACATTTTCACCTGCTGGTCGCACTGGACGTGGTGGGATTCTTCCATTAGGGACCATGGATGTCTGTACAACAATTCATGGAAGTCTATCAAATATTTGCTATTTCAGTCTGGATTAAAATGGTCGACCAACACTGTAGCAGGCAGTAATGCACATTGAGGATGCCCAGTACAACAATTATATTATCTTCTTATGGCATTTTTTTTCTTCTTTTTTTTTCTTTTCTTTAACAATGAACCAAGTGCATCTCAATCCACCTGCTTTAATGTGGATGTTTTGTTAGGCACTAAATAAATTGAGTACTTTAGCAACCAGACCAGGCAGGTCAGCCTGTGGCCTGTAGCTTGTAGCCTCCTGATATGCCCCGCCCACAGGAATGTGGCATTCCTGATTTATTTTAGGCTGTGGGGTTTTCAAGTGCAGTCCTGACCGAAGGTTAGTCGTTACTGAGAAAACTCCCAAAGCAAAGAAAACGATCTGTTGAGCACATCATCACTGTGTGTATCGGTAGACTGAGCCAGAGGCACTTTTTTGTGGATTTGTGTGCATTTACTTAAACAAATATAATTGTATCAGTTGAAGCCATGCCAATTTATTTATTAAAAGAGAGAAAGTAACCCTAGTACAAAACTAGAATGGGCACTCGGTAGAGCGCATACCTTCGCATATCACAAGATTGAATTATGAACAATTTGGCACTAGTTTCACGCAAATCGGATGCCAATTAACCGAGATATCGCAAATTTACGGTTTTCACCTTTTCGTGACCTTGACCTTGACCTTTGACCCAATCACTCCCAAAAACTAATCGATTGTTCCTTGGGTCATGACCAATCATCCCACCAAGTTTCATAAGAATCGGCTCAGTTTTGTCTGATTTAGACGAATAACTGACGGACGGACGGACATATTCACAAATAAATAAATACACGCCGGCGAAAACATTACCTTCTGCATTTTCAATGCGAAGGTAAAAAAGAAAGCTCATGTCACAAACTTGCCTAGAGGCGGCGGAAAATGTAAATCACACATGAGATAAGGTCAAATATAAATATTTAATAATCAGGCAGATTAGTAATGAATATGGATGAGGGCGGGTTTGGGGGGTGGGGTGCAAACAAAGCACAACACCGTAACCAAAGTGGAGACCTGGGAGGAGGTGACGAGAGGTCGGAGGTGAAGCTCCTTAAATACTCTGAGGCCCGATTTCCTCAGGTGTAGGCAGTTTACTGATGTATGTTTCCACTCTGCCCATTGGCTCTTATCCAGCCAAATGAACCACACAAGCAACAGGCAGAGGGAGGCATGTCAGTTGCATGACATCCATTTTGAGTCTTTAACACACACTGATTTCTGCCCTTTTTGTTCCTCTCTCTTCCCCGGTCAGCTGGTGGCCAGAGGCTGAAGCAGCTCCTGAGCTTTGCTATCGGTGGTCTTCTTGGGGATGTTTTCCTTCACCTCCTCCCTGAGGCGTGGGAGCGCTCTCGCTCTTCAGGTGAGTCACCTTCTCTGACCCCTCTTTAACATATATAAGAATACAATATTTATATGTGTATACTAGTCGAGTGCTTGAGACCTCTTTACAAAGACTGTCGTTAAACCATATTTGAGAGCAGTGATTCCTCGGATATCATTTCATATTGAATAAATGAATCATGCATTACATTTCTTTCAAATGTAAATGTCATTTCATTCATGTTTAATTAAACTCTTGGTTTATTGTTGAGTGTAGCCCTCTCTCATGTTGTAGCTCAGTTTTCACTACATTAGCTCCTTCAGCCTTGTTTGAATTGTTCTGCTTCCATCCTAGCTGGTAAACACAACCACTACGTGACCCAGGGCTTGTGGGTAATCCTCGGCCTGTTGGTCTTCCTCATCTTGGAGAAGATGTTCCCCGACCGAGACGGCAACGAGGATCTCCCGTCAAATTCTGATCTGAATTCTCACTCTGCTGTAAGTGTTTCAGCTGAAATGTCGTTGGAGGAAACGTCAATACCCGCCTTCAGATTACTTCTTTTCATAGGTATGCTTGGTCTGTTAGTGCTAGGTCTGCGTATTTATAACAGTGTGTTGTTGATTTTAGCATCAGATGAGCTACTGTCCAGCCAGCCAATTGGTGATCTCCTTGAGCAGGGAAGAATTTAAAATGAGTCTGATGAGAAAATCAATACTACTCTGTGAGGTGCCAGACAGCTGGGAACTCCAGGAAGTTACGGTGCCAGTCCAATAAATAATTCAGCACATGAAACCTCAAGGAGTTGTTTTTACACTAATGTTTTTGTTCAGATTGAACACATTAGTGTAATTTTTAATGTGTAAGATTTAGATTCTGTTGAGCATGAACAGAGCCAGGCTAACTGTTTCAAGTCTTTGTGCTAAGCTAACCAGACACAATGGTATTGATCTCTTTCATCTATACTTGTCTAACATCCTGCATATGAGTACTTATAACATTTATCTTTATCAATAAACAAACTAATATTTTATGTTTATTATTCAGTGTCAAAAATAGATTATTGTCTCAAACATCAAAGTTGTAGCCGTCTAGAATTGTATGAAAATGGTGAAATATGAAATATGATGCTGCCCGATTGACAATAACCTTTTAACGCATGGCTTTGTTTCTGACAATGAATAGCTGGTTGCAGTCCGTTTGTAAAGGCGGTCTCATCCTCTCTTGTCTTTGTATTGCCAGTGAGGGGGAACAGGGGGGGACTGGAATCCACGGCTCAGCTCCTCCACAAGTCTATTTATAGAGCAGGGGTGAAGCAGCTGCTTTAGCCATTTCAGTGTCCACCGAAGAGCACTCGGCTTGTAGACAGAGGCAACAATAGAGTGTGACAGTGCGCGAGAGACGGAGGAGATACGTATTTCCCCTTTTACAACACTGGGTTTAGCCACATTTTACCACAATTGTCCAGGACTGTCACAAACTGAACTTCTTTTTAACTCAATTTGGTAATTGTTTTTGTGTCTAGAGCTACAACGTTTAATTTAAGTGACTCAATCGCTGTTGTATTTTTATTATTATTTTAAATTAGGTTGCAGTGGTAATTTAGCAGCAATCTCTCCCCCCAAAAATCCTCAGGCTTCATTACTTTCCTCATGCTTCAATCATAGACATGGAGCAAATATTTCCTTGCTGCAACCAGACGACTGCAGGCTATTTCCCCCTCACTTAATTTGACTATCAGTCTAAATGGCAACATAAGTGGTTTCTGAATGAGGGAAGAAGGAAGTTAGCTGAAAATGGAGGCTATAGCCTGAAATGTCTCTTCAAATTAGAAACATGTTGAGCAGTGTTGAAATTAAAAGGTCATCTGTAATATCTGGAAAAAAATGAAGTAAAAGTACAAATGGCTGCTTATTCCTGCATATGTAGGAAGTTGGAGAAATAATTCAACATAACAGCTGTCCTGCTGGCAGGAGGGGAAAGCCATTGACACACAGTGGGAGCAGCAATAAAATGCATGTTCATTGCACTGTTGAATCCACACGACCATTAACTTAGTGTTTTTGGTAAGACTGGTGTGGTTTCCTTAAGGGAGAAGAGCCCTGCCACATGACTTTGTACTGATGGGTAATGGAAAATGTATTTAAATGAATTTCCTTTTTAGGTCTGGGGATTATGATTCACATGGAGACATGTTAATTTTTCCTTGTTCTTCTTCCCTTTTTCCTACACAGTCGGAGTCTATTTCAGCTTTCAGTGGAAAGGCATCAGCATCACTCAGAAATGGGCATCGTGCTGAGTCATGGAAATCCTCCAAGCAGAGTCTACAGGAAAGATCACAGAAGATCAAAGTAATTCTGACAACAGAGACATTTGACATTTCACAGTTAACAAGACAGATAAAAAAAAAAAAGACACCACTGGGGGTAAATGCTTATCATGGGTTAGTTATGTAAGAGATGCATTGTTTTTTTTAAATCTTCAACTTTCCAAACTAAATAATGTAGTTTAGTTGATGACCAGAAACTTGTCTCAATTAAACAAAAATTGTAGTGATAAATGATCTATTATAAATTGTATCATTCATCCACATCCAACACAGTTTCATCCTCTACACTTCCTTATACTTTGCATATTTTTTACACACATTTGGTGAGCGGCAGATTAAAACTGCTTAATTCAACAGTTTGTTACAACGACAATGAAATTGCCCCCGGCAGCTGCCTTTTCTTTCCCAGAGAGGAAGGGATCATTTACTGCCTCATTTGAAAGAGATCAGACCACAAAGCAGGGAGTAACTTTAGCTGAATACCAAAAACAACCAGGATTGTGTCCTGAAAGCGAAGGCTGCGACCGATAGATGATACGATTCCTGTTGTCGTCTGGACTCGTCAAGGGAAACCTGAGTAACGGTGGCATTGTGTTTGTGGTCACAGACATGTGGATACCTAAACCTACTGGCCAACTGCATCGACAACTTCACCCATGGACTGGCGGTAGCAGGAAGTTTCCTGGTTAGCAAAAAAGTAAGAACTCTCATCACTACAAACACGGTTATCTTCGAATGTTTGTGTTTCTCATTCGAATGTAGTTCACACCCAAAAAATACATTTGTTTTTATCGATGAATGAGAGCTCCTACATTGCTGTGCTGCATGTTGCTCATATGATTTTTTTTTTTTTAAATTAAAGATCATTTGAGTTTCAGGCCTATAATACCTCGTGGGAATTTTGACACACTATCCTTCCTTGTGAGTGTTGAGCAGCCTATTGAGGCTCGATGGCAGAGCAGCAGACATGTTGTGTCCCACAGACTTAAAAGTGGACCAGTTTGCTACTTTATTCTAGTGGCGTCATCTGACAGGCTTGATCAAAAAAGTGCAGTAAGATGTATTTGCGTCGCTTCAGTAGCTCAGTGTATATTTGTAGCTCTGGGGAAAGAGTCCAGCTGGAGAGCCATAAGGCGAGCAGCGTGAACTCTGGCTCAATGTGCCAGAGAGGAAGTTCTCAAACATACACATACAAGACATCTCACCGGTGTGTTTTGTTTACTCCCTTGCGCATTTATCACAACGTGACTTTGCCATGTTGAAATACTGTATGAAAATGATCTGTATCAATGCAGTGTTAATGAAAGATTAATTGTAAAATGCTAATACTTGGACGCAAGTTTCACTTACTAATAAGTCTTCGACTAGTGTCTCCTAAGTCGTTTTACTTTTGTTAAATAAAATGTACAATTATGTCTTATTTCAACTCTAATCGGTTTGAGCTTTGAGTTCAATGACGTGAAGATATCCAATAGCCTCATGTACGTATCATGTGTGTATAATAACTACGCTTAGTACACACTTGATAGGTCTCACCATGCTCTTCATGAGGGATTCTAAACACTTAAAATACTTTAAGCTGTGCTACATAGCCCTTCAAGCTGCTCAAAGTTTCTACTTTTATCTTTTACATTTTTCATCTTTGCACTACAAACCTAAGATAATAAGCGTATCACTCAACTCGGGTGCTGTGAAGGATGAATGTGTCGTATGTTTGCCCTTTTTAATACTACAGAACTCATTTCGTCACCAAGTGAGACAACGCCATGTAAATGAAACTTCTCTTGCAGGTCGGGTTCCTCACCACTTTTGCTATCCTGCTCCATGAAATCCCCCACGAGGTGAGCTACAGAGTCCGCTTGTGAAATTGTATATACCATTTGTAAATATGAAAGGTTTTATGTTTACATAGCAGAAAGTACAGAGGAAGAATCCGACTGCTGGAGAGCTGGTACACCCAGTGAACGTTGAGCCCATCCTCTGCTGTGGGATGTGTCCCCGTCTGCAGGTGGGAGACTTTGCCATCCTCCTGAGGGCCGGTTTTGACCGCTGCAGTGCCGCCCGCATGCAGCTGTCCACGGCGCTGGTCGGTGTGTTGGGAGCTTGTTTCGCTCTGTGTGCCCAGTCACCAAAAGGAACAGGTAGGACTCTCCATATTCTGCAGCAACAATCAACCCGTTTCACAGCGGCCAGAATGACACGCAAGTCTTTCCTGCCGTTTCTAGAAAATGCCACTGCCTGGATACTGCCGTTCACCTCTGGAGGCTTCCTCTACATCGCCTTGGTGAATGTGGTGCCCGACCTGCTCGAAGAGTCCAGTTTAAGGTATGCATCTTGTGTGCTTGTTCACATTACAAACACAATGGGGAGCCACTTATTAAAGCGTGGCCTTTTTAACCTGGTCTGTAGAGTTGGAGTTGAGAGCGTGGCGGCGATGTACGGCATTGTGTTTACAGACGGAACGTTGCATGTCTCCTTCTGTGGTGTGGAAATGGGCAGATGGCATTTGTCTTGTAAGTCCTTGACTCTGTGCCCTTTGTTGTTGTTCCTCTACTAGGCAGTCTTTTCTGCAGATCCTGCTCATTTTCTGTGGCGTGGCTGTCATGGCTGTGCTCTCTGCCATCGTTGATTGAATATGAACAAATATCTGACTGACTTTATGGACGGAAGACCTTCTTGATCTGCCAACAAGACATTTGTGCAGCTACTTAAAAAATGTGCCAAACTTAAACATCAATGGAAATAAGAGGGTTTGTATGGATCTTTGTTACCAAATAGTCTTGTATGGTTAATAATCAGACAATCATGTTGTTTTGCACACGCATTAACACAGGTACACCTGATGCAACAGCTCAACCAGGGCCGGTGTTGTTAGACTCTACCAGAACATACTCTTTTAAAATGTATTCAACACTAAATTGTTTTAACATTGTATATATTATTCTGATGTAGCTGCTGTATATTTATTAAAAATTAGACAAGCAACCTATTACTAGACATGCACCACCACCACTCAATCTTTGTCTTGTTGAGAGATAGTGCCAAGAAGTCAGGATGGTCTGTTACACCAGGGTCAGGTCTACGCCAAAGTACAGTTGGTGTTGTTTGTCTTGTATCTTCATTCACTTCCGACTGCACCTTCTTCTTTTTTTATCTCTGCTTGAATTAATAATTGTAATAAAGTTCAAGTTAATTGAAAAAAAACGTACTGTTTGTTAATATTCATCTTTAATGTATATTGTTCCTGTAGTTCAGTGACACTCGAGACAGATCACTTTTAGAATTATCACCATGCAGAACTTTTCATAGCATTAAGTGTCAACACCCTGAAATAAATGGCTGTACATTTGAGACTGCCGTAAAAATAATAAATAAACTGCTTTTTATGAACTTAACAAGACGACCACATATAGCTGCCAATTAGTATGAGAACTGGGACACGGGTGTGATAACGATCTCATTAGGATGACCTGATATTGACTGGCAGTGCTGAGGCAGCATAGTGTTGTGACCTCACAAGATGTCCACCATGAGCATATTTTTACTGCAGAGATCCAATGCCTAAAATGTCATATGGGAGGGCAGGGAGGGGGGTATCGATTGTGTTCACACTTGTCCAGTTTCAACACAGTCTGTTTGGCAAGCTTCTGTTGCCATAACGACTGCGCCACGGGTTGCCTTCCTTAGTCGTCAGCCGGTGAGCGGCCGATTGTCTGTGGGAGCCTTCCGCGGTCGCAGCGCAGAAGGACCACAAACAACCGCCATGTGCACTGGAGTGCAAACACACGAGTGACACAATTTGCACTGATTCTCAGCTGTGTTCCAATAACTTCATTAAGTTCTGAATTAGATTATCTGATCTCGTTGATGACCAATGTAACTGAGTTGTTTTGTGGTTCTTCTCACACAATCCTGACACTTTCCTCAGCCTTTCTGATTGAACGCCCGTGCGGAGGGCAACATGTACACAATCCGGACTATGAGCTATACATGTCTAAGAACAATCATATCTATATACATGTTCCTCTCTAATGTGGTCCTATGCTATCAGGAATGGTCTCTTTAACACATGTATCTGCCTGTCGTTGGGACCGGAGCTGTGGGCGGCATTAAAGCAGTCCAGCCGAGTGTCTTGGCTACCAGGTTCTCACCAGATCTAAGATGCTGAAACTTCAATCGTGTACTTCAAAGAAAAGCTTGACTGTGAGGTCACTTGTCAAAAGATTGAGACTGTCCACAGAAGGGGAGGGTGTAAGTGTGCCTGCTGGTCCTGTGGGGACTCACTAACCTTGTTAAATTATTATTTCTGTTTTGTCATACACCTGTCGTGGCCTGTGTGTGAGCCAGAGTGCTGGGGATAAAGGTTGCCGTGTGGTGGTTGACAACCTTTTGGAGAATTGTGACTAGCAAGAGATACTCTTAGCAAAGCAAGACTTGGAAAGACTAAACTCTCAATGATGGCTTTCATGGGGCTGGGGAGTAACTGGCCGTGGTATGGGAATAGTCAGAGGTAGGATACCAGGGGTTGTGGCTATTTTATGGAATAAGAAGGTTGTCTCATTATAAATGTGATCAGGCTCTGTGTTGACTGGTGTATTGCAATATGGTTTACTCATGCTGATAAGGAATTAATTATCCTAAATGTCTATACACCCTATGAGTGTCATCACAATGAGGATGCATATCTAAATAGGCTTGCCTTCGTCAATTCCTATATTCAGGATAATACTTCCTCTATATGTCATTGGGGATATGAATGCAGATATCTCAGACAACTGCTCATTATTTGCCAATCACATGGCTCAATTATGTAAAGATAATCATCTGGTACTGTCAAGCGAAGTGCTTTTGCTATACTCGCATCCGGGAGCCCTGGCCCACGCCACCATGGCTGGACCATTAGTAATGATGCACATGCTTCATCAGGATATATGGGCAGCAACAACTGGTCATCGATAAATGTTGAATATCTCCCAGCACTAACTAGCAATTACATACGGGTAAAATTCCCTGACTTCAAATTGTCTGATATTTACCTCGGTTTCTGTGATGGGGTCGAATATCTTGAACATTTTATTACAGAACAGATGACCGATGATGAAGATATGCATAAGCAAACATTGTCTTATGCAGGTTTAGTGTGTGTATAGATGGAGTGGAGATGTCTCTGTTTAGAGCATGTTGTACATCTCTCTGCACACTTGTTACAAAAAAGCAAGCTTACAGAGACTTCAAGTAGCTTATAATGAGGCCATGAGAATATTACTGAGAAAACCGAGATGGAGTTGTGCCAGTGAAATGTTTGTGGCTGCAGGAGTTAATATTTTGCAAGCTGTTTTAAGAAATCTTATGTATAAATGTTTCTGCCGGGTTAATGAATCTGAAAATGAAATAATCATAGATTTATCGAACAAAGTTTAGTTCTACGCGCTACCAGTCCCAGCTGTGGAGACATTGGTACAGCTGTCTATTTATAAGGCATTCGTAGGTCCATGTATGTTACTTGTGATTTTATATGTATTTTATTCTATTTAATGTGTTGTACTATCTGGTCCAACTTGAGTCTAAAATACAAGTTTGATATAATTTCCAGTGGCTGAGTCTTATTTAAGTGCAAGATGAGAAAAAGGAAAATACAGATTAATGTGTAGGAGTTGTTTCAGTGTAGACATTTGATTACATTCACATTTGTTTATAAAAAATGTATGATTAATGATTAAATACTTAATTCTATATTGAAAAACCATCTCTAGGAAAGCAATCTAACTTATTAAAGATTACCTAACTAGATATTCCTTTGGTTGATTACAGACCTTTGGATGCTTGGCTCCACAGTCCACACTAATGACCTGCAGCAGGATCTCAAACTGGATCACAACATTTCTTTAGCCAACTTTAAAGATTTTATTGAATCCAATACTGACTAGACCTGTAACCGATCTGATTGAGTGCAGCTCACGTTTGCATGTATTCCTGGTTTGATGTCTTTCTGTAATGTTTGCCATTCTCCTCTTTTAGTGATAGTCTTTTATTTTTTATCTCAATAGTGTGTTCATCAAATCACCAAAACAGTGCATTCCTCTCATTGGACTAACCTGTATTCATAAAGGTAGTTTAAATGACCAAGTTGTTGCATTGATAACCACATAATTTACTTTTGTTCAGTCAGTGTATATGCTGACACGTCTCTTAGAACTACGTGTGTGCATGCTAATGTATTAATTTTATAGGTTAACTGGCTGAGTCATACATCCACAATAATGTAAACACTATTGAGTCACCAATTACATGTAACTAATCATCTAAAGAAGCCACTGCTGCTGCTTATTTCTAGATATAAAAAAGGTTTCCACTACACCTGTGTTTACCAGAATCCCAAAAGGTGACCATTCAGCGTCACAAATGACCACTAGACCTAGACCATAGCAGAACAGCACTCTCCTGTCCACCCCATCCAGTAACAACCTGGAGGAGAGAGCGCGCAACTACATCCCTACCCCTGCCGCCTCCTCACAGCGTTGGTCGCCATCCATCCATCCTCTCCTCCTATACCATAACAGATGGTGGGAACAACATTGCATCCACCGGGTACCACAACAATAGACCGCGGCATCCAGTCCAGAAAACGCTGGCTTTGCATCATTATGCTCGTGCAGGACTGCGTGAGGCTGTGAGTGCCGTCGTGATTCATTTCACGCGGTACCACCACCACCACCACGGCCACGGAGGAACCTTCCTGCGACTGTTTGGGCTCTCCATCGAGCGGGGAAGATGGCCGCTATGAAAATATTAACGGGCACGGGGCTCTTCTTGGCTTTCTGCGCGCTCGGGCTGCTCGCCATGGCGATTTGCACCGATAATTGGTACGAGACCGACGCGAGGAGACATCGAGAGAGGTGTAAAAACTATGCCAACAAGCGAAACGACCCGGGCTACATCTACAATTCAAACATCAACCTCCCCCTCCAGATGCCTCCAAAGAGCCTGGAGAGGAAAGGTAACGGCCCAGATGCTGGAGCTCTCATCCGGGCGAAGCGGCACTTCATGGCCGCTGCGTCTCCCATGGAGTCTCACTGCAGTCGGCAGTTTAACTCCACCATCTCCGGGCTTTGGAGGAAGTGTCACCGGGAGGGATTCGACCTGGAGACCGAGGACCTTATTTACAAAGGTAAACACGAGCCGTCTGGCTTTTCTTGTGTGCTCCAGGCCTTGCTGCTCAGCGATGAGCTCACACCTAGCCTGACACAGACAGGATGGCAGCGGCCCACTCTCTCCTCACACACCGACGTGCCTCAGCAATGTGCGTTTTTAATGTGTTATGAAAAGAGATTAGGATATGGTTTGTTTTTGAGACGCTTAGGTCTCTTCGTTATCTGCAAATGTCGCTGTCCATGGTGCTGAGAGAACCCCCTTGTGCTGAGTCTCTTTCCCAGATAATGGCTGCACCTCTATTTTCTGAACCCGGTTTCCATATAAGAGACACAGCATCCCAGGGAAGTTCACGTCAGAAAAATGTGTTTTCTTCTTGCAAACGAAGCTGAATTAGTTACATGTGGTTTGAATTGTAGCAGAGAAAACATGATGCACAGCCTTCCTCATTGATCAACAATAAGAAGCTGTCATTCAGACATCACTCATTTTGCAACACCTGATCCAGACCAAGATCTTAGAACTGAGCAGATATATAAGACTGGACCCACTCTGTGTACAATAAACATGGGTTTCCATCCAAAGTTGTTGCAAAGCAAAGTAGACAGTACAGTATGCATTGCTTAGTGCCCCCCCCCCCTCTCTCTTTCAAGCATTGTCTCTGGATATTTACCTACATCATGTCTTCTTCCCATAATTCATAGATGTCTGAGCCAGCACCATAATCTACCTACATGATGATTAAGGGCATTTAGTAAAGTTTAACCATTGTAATCTTATTTAACATTAATAACACTTTATTTAATCAATGATTTTCGATTAAAAATAATCTACAGTGCACAATCTATGTATATCCACACAAAGTGAACATAATAACCCATGTTTTTGTTTAATTGACTGAACCAGTCAGTGGATTGACATGGTCCAATACCTCTGTCACATATACTATATTTTGGAAGCTTGTTGTCTTGAAAAGTTGTTCATTTAGTTGTGTTCTAAGTGAATTGTACATGTGTTCATGGAATTATGATCACACCTTGTACGGTTGGTGTTGAGCCTACTACTCAACAATGACTGGTCACATGAATAAAATGTCATGATTACTATTAGTGCTAGCAGCCCCAGACACAGATACTACACATGTCTGTAAGGGAAAACACAATATTAAATAATCTTGTCTGATTCTTAAAACCATATTTGTTCCTTTTCAATAATGATGTCTATAGGCACAATATTGCCGTTAATATATTAAGCAATTTGAAGTAATTTCTTAATACAGGGTTCACAGATTACTTAACATGGCAAATTACAAATACATTATACATTTACACATCATATAAACTGGTCCATTTCCAAGCCATGCCATTTCAAATAAACATAATGACCCTAACGGAACACACCATTTGAAAACATGACAGACAAGTTTGAACACAAAGGAGAGATTTGTGGGACTGTCATACTTTAAATTATGTCAGTGCACTTATGGGTGAACAAGTGAGGCAATTTACTAAGATCACAAAGAGATGGCAGAAAGATATCTCTACTGTTGTTGACTCAGACTATATGCAGTGATAGTGTTACATTAATGCCACATGCTCCAGATGTACACAACAATGGTTCACTAGGTGTAGAGTGTCAGTGAGTGTTGATCTTAGTGTGGCATTGTATTTGGCCATTCCCACCCACATGTGTGTTTTCACTTGTTTTGGCAGATTAAAAGGTGATGGGAATTGAATTAAGTCACCAAGCTCAATGTACCAATAAGAATTATAAAGGTGCACTCTGTCCCGCTTCAATAGACAAAGCTAACGGGTGAGTCAGGGAGATGTCAATCAAGCACAGCATGCAGATTACCACAGTATCCTGAGAAGACATGTGATTAGGCAAAATGGCTCGACACGGATCTGCAAATGGTGTGCAAAGCATTGCCCAATATGCCAGGTAGCCCCCATTGTGTCTGTTTTTGTCATTGAAATACAGTTTTGACCTATAGAAGATGGGTCTTAACTTAGCTACAATGTGTAACTTCTTAACATGGGATGTGGGGTATTGAAACCACATTCAAACCAACATGGTATGGGAAGCTGAAGTCCCAACTAAAGTGCCCATGTTTTATAGATGTTGATGATATCAGTCGATGTGTTCTGCATACAGTAGTACAGAAATGCCTTGAGTAGGAAGCATGTTGTACTTTGGTATCACAGGATAACTTTTCTTTATATATATAGCAATACCAATTTCTCTCGGAAACATATGAACAAATATTAGGACTAAATGCTGCCCTGATAATATAAACGTTTTTTTTCTGTAATAATAGCCATTGGTGCCTCAATAAATAATATTCAGACCAAACCCAACTATCAGAAGGAAAGTCTAAAAATCAGAGATGAATAAAGTGTGCTAAAAGTTCTGGGTATGTTATATATGTATTATTAAACTTTATACATTATTGAAAGCAAATATGTGCACTTACTAAAGCAGGAAAGGCACAGGTGGAATTAATACAACTGATGATGGTGCATTGCACTCAGCAGGCCAGTTTCAGGGCTCTTACTGTGCTCAGTCACTGACGTGCCTTGCCAGGACACTTAATGGAATGGAGCCATCGTTAATGTAATTATTTACACCTGTGATTTTCCTCCTTTGAAGAGCCAAAACTTCTGCTGTGAAAAAGGTCTATTGAGCTCCCTATACGAAAAGAAAGATAGCTGCCATAGTTCTAACTTGAGAGATATGCAAAGTACTTTAGAAATATCCCAGTTCTTCTCAAATGTGAACGGAAAGTGCCGATTTGCTTGGAAATTGAAATGTAAAACTGTTGTGTCGCTTGACATATGGAGTAGGAGTTGGACGAGGAGAAATGTCTTTGAATTCTGAATGTATCGGACTCTGAAGGCCTATTTTGGATGCACTTTACTGCAGTGACTATCTAGTCATTATGAGGGGATTCACTTTAAATGAGAACAATGAAGGTTCTTTATGGCGCCTTCGGTAGAATAATCCATATTGCTCATTGTTTCCTAATCCTCCCTTAATAACAATGTAGGAGTGGTTGGGAATACGAGGTTAATAAGGCCAGCTCAGTAAATTAAAACTCAGTGAGGGTGTACAATAAATATGAAGCTTTTTTCCACCATGTGTTTATATTATTCGATAATCCCAAAGGCTCAGAATGAGATTTTTTTTGTTGTTACTTTGCTCTACTTAGTACTAAAATATTTGTGCTCCAGTTATTATTGTCCCCAACATTTCTATTTTATTTTTTCAGGAGTAATTCAAAGATGTACCGCAGTCAAGTATCACTACTCTTCGTCCATCCTACCACGAAATCTACCCGTCAACATTACAAAGACCATACGACAGGATGAGTGGCATGCACTTCGTAAGTATCAACGTCTTCATGGAGTTGGTTGAACTAGTTGGTCACAGAAGAAAAATAATAATAATACAATCTTCCTATACCTGTTAGTTGTAGTGTTTGTGTAGGTTTATGCTTAATGGCTCTACTGGATTAAATTATTAGACTAATTCATTAATAAAATGAATACATTAAAAAACAGATAAAGGTTGAGAAAATCCATGATTGACCTCCTTGATTTAGGTAATTCAAAAATGACATCCTCTACAGGCTTCACCTTCAGGGGTTTTAGTTTTGGGTTTTAATTGGCGGTACTCAAGGCACAATATTTTCATTATTTCTCCTTGATCACATTATTCGCAAACATAAATATTTTTGAGATGTATTGGAATTTTTATTTTTAGGAATTTAAATAAAACAGTTTTTGTCATCAAAGACGTTTATGAATTACAGTATTTGTTAGCCAAACTAATACAATAAATGAATGCAATGTTCTTCCTTTGCTTTCACGCTCGCTCCTGAATATATCACTGACCTCATAAGACCTTTTCTCCCACGTGGAGAGACATGACCAGAGGTTATCAGGTCATCACTATTAGGAAGCCATTAGCTTTCAAGTGGCTTATCTGAGGACATTAGGTCTGACGGATCAATATATTCTTGAATATCTCCCCTTAATACGCTTTTTGTTCCATACTTGAAATCCTTGCTCAAAGAGAGGGAGTGAAGGAGTTGGTCGACTTTAGATTGCATCAGTATTATTTTCAGTTTTAAACCCCTTTCATCAGGTTTTTTTCAGTATTATTTGGAATCTGCTATATGTTCTGTTATAAACACTCCAAAGCATTATTTAAGATATCATTTTTATATAAGATTAAGATTGCCTGATAAGAATGACATATCTTCTGATTGACAATGCAATTAAAGTAATATTACATTAATTTTGAAATTATCTAGTTGGTCAAAAACATTTCAATGTGGTTTATTGATAGAGTAATAAAGGCGTCACCATCCACTCTGCAATTGGAGAGCAACAGATTTCACCACACAATGAGTTATTCTAAGTTTACACAATAGCCTATAGTTTCACTGTTGAGTTTCATAGGTGACGTTTTCACTTCTGCCTGCAGATCTGAGAAGAATGACGGCTGGCTTTGTGGGCATGGCCGTGTCCATCATTCTCTTTGGCTGGATCATTGGAGTGCTGGGATGCTGCCAGCAGCATGACCTCATGCAATATGTAGCTGGGCTACTCTTTCTCATGGGAGGTACTGTGAGAGCACATATGTCCACATGTACACACAAACATGCAAAATCCAATTTCATTCAATTAAGTATTTATTTGATGACAGCTTGATAGCATTGTTGGGTTATCATGAGAGAGTAGATCGATGTCCTCCTCTAATATGCACAGTAAATGTAGGAATTGAATCATCGAGCTGGAACCATTTTGAATCACTGCTTGTCTCCTTTCCTCACACAGGAACATGCTGCATCATCTCCTTGTGCACATGCGTGGCAGGAATCAACTTTGAGTTGTCCCGCTACCCCCGCTACATGTACGGCCTCCCCGAGGACATTAGCCATGGCTATGGCTGGTCCATGTTCTGTGCCTGGGGGGGCCTCGGTCTCACATTGTTGGCTGGCTTCCTCTGCACCTTGGCCCCCTCCCTGAGCACGCCCACTCGCACAACATCCCACAAGCCGAGGCAGGAGAATGGAACCGTGTGACGGAGGCGTCGTGAAGCGACCGACCCACCGAACGCACAAACCACACCCTTCCAACCTTGATGTTTAACTCTGAAACAGTTTTTGTCTGATCACCATCACACCACCCTCGGCATCGCCATCTCCCCCTCAGTGTTCAGTGTGCCTGAGCTGTGACAGAAGAAGCAAAGTGACGACAAACTTCACACACCTAATCTCGAAAATATATCCCAGAGGGACCTCCAGGAGCACCAAGACGAACACCTACAGTAACGTATGTCTGAGGCATGGCTCTCATAGCACAAATAAGACATTGTATTGGCTCAGATGTTTGACATGTTGACTTTATGGCGATCTAAAGGTGACTGTTTTCTCTGATGAGAATTTGTCTTAAAATGGTGCTCTCCTAAATACATAAAGCCACACACACACGCACACACACACACACACACACACACACACACACACACAGACACACGCACACACACCAAAACATGCTTTCCCATACATACTTTGGATAAATCATGGGGAAAATCCGTTAAAAGAAAAGAAAAAAACTACACAAACATCAGGCCAGAGCATCTTGTCAGCATTCCTCTTTCAGTCGAGTGATGTGAGCTGTGTTATTGTTCGTAATGAGAAAAAAAATATGAAAAAAACTGCCGTTGACTGCCCATTGCTTATCTTTAGTGTAGCACACTACTTGATATCACACATGAGCCCCGGGGGTAAAGTCTGCATCCTCTGCAGAGCACAAGGTGGATCTAGCAGCGTGGTCAGTGTGATAAAATACACCTAAGTAAATCTGCATTGAAAAGAAAATCGTTTGATGCTTCTTTAAAGACTATATATGTACAAATGCATCTCCACTTAGATCCAGATCATTGTTTGTGTAAATTAGATTTTGAATAAGAATGTTTGCTTTCTGTTTGTTTAGAGGTGATGATGGCTAAGGAGTGGATTAGGAGTTACAGGGTGGTGCTTGGAGCATTAATCCATTATTGGATTCAGCGAGGTAAATATATTTTGTGGATGTGATGCGGTTGTTTGCTGACAATAGCAAAACATGAAACCCAACTGTGGAGGGAGTATTTGATTTCTCCATTGTTTACCCTCAATATTGGACAGACTTTTTGTGTAATACAAGAAAAGAAAAAAATGCAACTTCAGTGATAACAATAAAAGCACAAGCTGCGTTCCAAATCATCATCTCCGCTAAATACAGTAACGTAGTGACATTACATATTGATGGAGGGCCAAAGTGTCATCATGTCATATCTCAAATCGGACTCAGTAACAACTGAGACAAGCAGAATTTGGAAGATGTGATGAACATTATTCTTCTCACAATGCAATGCACACTGGAAATGGAGGAGCTGTTTTTTTATAACACATGGATGTCATGAATACATCAGAAATATTTGATTTTTATTTCAAGATTGGCATTACAAATTTCCAGTTTGAATGATGTGTAGAACATATTTCTTGAGCAGTAAAATATGTATTCATTGTGTACTAACTTACAAGATTTTCAATTTATATTATGAAGTATGAATACTTTTCTGAATCAATGGTTGGATTAAAAATACCTCCAAATCTGGCGGAATAAATAAGCACAAATTGTCATTTAGAAAGGATTGCAGTGCTGCACAGCCTCTGATAAAAACTGTACTTGAAATGCAGACTTTTAATTGAGGTGCACACACTGAAAATGACAAAATGAAGTATACCTATAATCACAAGTATCCATACTAACATGTGTAATGGACAACATTTAAAACAATCAAAACATAATAAAGTCATTTTTATTTTAATTAGGAAATGACGTTGCAAATTAACAGTTGAATTGTATTGTATGTGGTGCAACATTTTGAATTGTGTACACATTCAGTTAAATGCGCCAGTTGTGTACTAACTTACAACATTGTACACTTCATAGTATACACTGTGCCATGGAGCCCATGAAAGGTTTTGAAAAAGGAGTGTAGCAGGTAGGACTGCAGTTTATTCAGTGGAAAAGGTATCAACGATTCTCTCTGTGACACTTGTGGGTGATAATAACTCACAGAAGCCAGTTTTCTCTTACTGTATTTTTTCCCCCCATAGTCATTAGAAATAATTTATTTTGAAATGTTCAAGCTCACTTCATAACACAAGAATATTACAGCCATGTGTGATGACATTTTTATAAACTGCTGGAGATGAGTCATGAGATAATCTATCAGCTATGTCAATTAACTTTCTTAGAAAAAAAGGTGTTATAATGTGTGTTGACGACACTGTGTGTGATGTTCAGTCCTTTCACCATCACCATTTACCTCCTCGTGAGGCTACCACTTTTCAGAAGTCGAGGGAATTAACTGAGGCATGATTGAAAACTGTATCTTCAGTGTCTTGTTGAATCTTTGCACTTTGCTGGGTCTCATAAAAGTCGGTGAACTTGAATTCTGAGCAGGTGGAGTTATACATTATATGTTTGCAGGGTCGGAGCAAAGGATGACCAGAGCATGTAATAAGCACCCTGTTGTGTCTTTTACAAACATCTTGGGTTTAAAACCATGTTGTGTAGGGTCAGTCGGTTTTAGGCTCTTATTGTGAAAATATTTATGCCAGAAACATGAAAGACTTAACATAAATATGAACATATTTATATCTATGGTCATTACACTAACAACTGAGTCAGTAAATTCCCTGACGTCCTCACAGAATGCAATGCTGTTTGGTGTTTTGGTTTTCTAAAGTTTTAAGTTCACACCCAAACTAATGTGCAGTAATATAAGTATTACTGTAAGCAGTAAACTGTAATGTATAAGTACATGGTGCAAGTATAATGTGTTGTTAGGACTGAAGCACAATTGCACACAAAGTTTGTTTGTGTATTATAGTTGTGAATCTGACTTTTCCAGTACTGATGTGCCACAACTGCACATGTGCAGGACTTTATCACAAAGTATTACGAGCAAACCTTCTAAAGCACATATTAGGCCCCATATCTCAAACAGTACATTTAAAAAGTAACACCAACAAAATAACAATGTCTGTATCTTACAACAAAGATGTTGTCCTAGATTGGATTGAGTTTCCACACAAAAGAACAGTAGCACACAGTAGCAAGGTTGACAAAACATTACGAATGATGTGCTTTGGAGAACAAGTGGGGTCAACACAGTGTAACAATGTATTTGAAATTATTGTAAAATCCCTCTCAAGTAACAACTTCCTGTGTTTCACGAGGAGCTTAGAGATGTGCAATGAGAGATGCTCTGTGAAAACGCCGCTGTTTCGAGTGGCACTTGTTTCAGTAGCACAGCTATTATTTTCTACAAGTCATTTATACTGGTTCAAACCACTGCAGATGTTATGTGGGGACTAAAGAGACATTACAGTCTTGCATGATCTCATTACAGTTAGTTTCTTTCAAAATATAAAACTTGTGTCCATTTTTAATTGATTTATTTTACTGAAATAAAACATGTAATTACTAAAGTGTTGTGCCATTCTGTGTTTGGATTTGACAATTTAGCTTACCATAGTTAAACACTTGTTTTTCCCATTAATGTTCCTTTTTTGTAGCACATTTATCTTACAAAGATCTGACTCCAAATGGTGCTGATGAGGCAGCAATGTGTTTTATCCTATCTGTGGGCACGAGGTAGTTTATAGAAGTGAAAGCATATTTCCAGTGCCACTCAGAAGCGAATCCTGGAGAAGCAACAGGATCAGACGAGCAGACAGCTTTCTCTTCCAGATGAGCAGACAGCTTTCTCTCCCAGATAAGCTGCGTGGCCTTCAGTGGCTGAGGACATGGTGCCATCTAGAGGGAGGACGCAATGTTTTGTGTCTGCCTCTTCAAGGCTGAGATTATCCACTCTTTGCTACAGGCAATGTAAAACTAAATGAGAAGTGTTTTTTTTGGATCTTTCTTGTGTTACACAATATGAAATAAATTATAAATTATGAGACATACTGTTAAAACAAAATGTTATAAGATGTGATTTAGGATGTGCAATATGTTCTGACTTTGAAAAGAAGTTTATTGTTTTCTAAAGGAAACCAATTCAGTTCTAATTTCCATACATTAAAATGACTAAGAGTATGCTTTAAACGTCTCCTGGAACAAAATACAAAAGCGCCAACACATAAATTCAATCTTTCCGTACCATGATATAACACATAGCTGTATGTTAAAAAACTAAACTACACTATAATTTAACGCATAATGACATTATTGCTTACAGTTCTACACAAAATCAAAGGGAAGTTATCACATACAGTACATAACTACTGCTATTGCTGAAAATAACAATTATTTTTATAATTGATTAATACGCTGATTATCTTCTCTATTTTTATAATTAGTCTGTAAAAAGTTCTGTCTAAAACCCAAAGATATTCAGTGGTTTTGTTTTTAATAATATGTGCCCCCCCCCAAAAAAAACTGCAGCAAATCTGAAAATTATAGAAGCTGGAACTGGCGAATGTTTGACTATTAGTTGATTATTAAAATCTCTGCCAGTTAATTGTCGTCTAACTGACAGATTTCTGCATGTATGTAAAATAGTTATGTAGCTACGCTGCCAAGTTGTTACAGTGATTTTTTTAAAACTCATACAAAACACAAGAAGAAGAACCAGTCCTCTACACCTTTGAATAGAAACAGTTGGGTTTCCTTTGAACTTACAGGCACAAACTAAATGTTACATCCTTGACCGTGTACAGTTTTTCAGAGCACAACAGTTGGAGAGTCTACTTCTTGCCCCGGTAGTGGGCCCCGACCACCAAGTAGCTGTCAGAGGAGATGCTCAAACTCCGTGGCTTCGCTTTGTCCCTGTAGACCCTGACCTCAGATCTGCTGACCGGACCTCCCCCTCTGCAGGGGTCGTGTTTCTGCAGGTAACTTATGAAGGTCTCCCAGCCGCCGCCTACACGTACCATCACATGACGCTCATTCAGCATCTGCAAAGGTGAAACGAGAGAGCACAGTCAATGAGGGAATGCTGGGAAAAGAGTCAGCATACATCTTCTCCCGGAATGTCTGAATTGAATTCTCAATTATATGATAAACAGACCACCCACCCCCACCCACCCCTGTCTCTCTCCAAAGCAGCAGACACACACCAATTTAATATTTACAAGCTTGTGTAGCTCTGGCTCTGAGAGGCAAATGATCTCTCGCTTCAGATAGCATTGTCGAAATCTCATTAAACCAAATGAAACAACACCTCATGGCACCAGCTGAGCACACACGCGGGACTAATCCACATATGAACATGCAGACTCACACACACACACACACACACACACACACACACACACACACTTATACACGCACACACACACACACACAGAGGCACACCCACTCACACCCACACCCACACCCACACACACACACACACACACACACAGAGGCACACCCTCACAGAACAGCAACACAAACCACCTCATAAACACTGCTTCTTTTTTAATAAAACAACTACTGTGTAGCCAATCTATCTGTCAGTAATAGTTGCAGGGAAGTCAGTGTCATCTGAATCTACACATCCTTCAAAGACCGTCGTCCTTAAAGCTGGAAAAGCAACCGCTGCCATGGCAACTCCAGCCACAATTTGAAGCCTAGAAAGAAGGACAAAATGAAAGGAGAGATTGAGATGAGTTCAGCGCAGACCCTCAACTCCCCGTAGACGTTGGCATTCCCAGGAGGCCTGTCAGCAAAGGCCCACCCCCCTCTTGCCTTATCGCCAATAAAGCCTTCATTATGGAGCCATTAAGAGTGTGATAATACAAGCAGATATACTCTCCTTATGTGGGAGGTGTGTGTCACGTGTAAGGGATGAACAAATCGATGCTGCACGCACAGACACACGCAACACAGGAAGCTCGAGAGGAAACCCCAGACATGGTCTGTCTCAGCTGTCATCCTGCAGATTAAAATGTTGAGGTTGACAGGGGTCAAGTCTGACATCACGAATAAACCACTTTCCTGTTAATGGCATTCTGACTTGGCTTAATTCCAAATAATTCACTCATTAGCAAACGTTCGTTTTCAAGAAATAAAAAATATATTAATCAGGCATTAATTGTCAGATAATAAACAAATAATGTTTGTATTAGTATTTACTATGTACTGCTGTTCCGTAATGTTTAAAATATGTTACTTATCTTTAAAACAGCTCAGCATATGTTTTTTTTTATTGCTCATATAATTCTTTGCAATAATTCTGTTTCAACTGTATATTTGAATCTATATTTGATCGCTGTGCGATTGTTTCTTGTCCTCAGTTCCCATCTGATTAAATATTAACTGTTTAAAATAGGATTTGTATAATATTTCTATAACAAGTAGATTGTACATTATACATCAAAGCTACAGTAAAGCAGGGAAATGTGCTGCCAACCAAACTACCAACCTGATCATGTAATAAAAACCAGCATCAGCCCCTTTCTGTACTGTAGTATTCAACACAAGCCCTCTTTGTCAGGCAGACTCCTTTATTTCTGTCTCTACTACTCCCCCCTCCCCCTCCCCCACCGGGTCTCCAAAGTGTGCTACGTCTGCAGCCCATAAACTACCGTCTGGATTCCCCTGTGCCCTCCCTCCCTGGCAGCTCCATTGATTCCCTCTCTCCTCTTCTCCTGAAAGATGCATGAGTGTTCTCAGAGAGGAGGCGTCTTTTACTCTTCCACCAGTAGGAGGCAGGTTTTAGCCACATCCACCGCTTTTTATGCTGTTTTTCGACACAGTGGAGAGACAAACTAAGCAGCAGATATCAGATATGAGCTGATTCAGGCACATTTGTGTCTTATTGCTCATCTACATTTATGTGTTTCCTGTTGTAATGGATCTCTATGAGAATACTTGATTAAAATGTGTTCTGTAGATATTGTCTGCATATATATGTTAGCGAGCCCCTTGGACAGAACATTAAAAAAGACATGTAGACAAACCTTTGCAGTTTTTAAAAGTTCCAATGATAAATCGTGAAAGATATCTGACGTTAATGCTAATAATACAGGGTGCTGCATGTTGTGCAGGTTGTAAAGACCTGTTCCAAGCTTTTTTAATTATAAAATGTCATGACATTTTGTCCAAGACCTGAGACAGGAGGAGGATGAAGGGTTGATCTACCAAAATGCTGAGATGAAGGCGAGAAAAACAAATTCATCGTTCTCATGACTGTCCTGAATCTGCATCCAGTCTTTAAAAAAAGAGATATTTTCATTGAATTTTTAAGGTGTATGTCTAATACAGATAGCTTAATAAACAAATAATTGGTGCAGCATGATATTGTGAGTTGTTTGAATGTCTTTTACATCCATTGACGCAGTCGGACAGTGTGGCTGCTACAAAGCCGAAGGAGAGCCTAATTGGGCGCAGAGAAGAAAGAAAAGCCTTCCTCTTTTAACACCAAAGAATGGTGGAGTACTTCAGGGCCAGCGTGATTGAATAGACTCCAGAGGGAATGGAAAAGGGGGGAAGAGGTGGGGTAGAAAGTTTACACGTGAGGAGGGGCGGTCATGCTCAGCCGCTCATTAACAAGCTGTCTGATTAAACCCCTCGCTAATGACTCTGTCTCATTAATCAATAGTATCTGCTCTTTGAAAAGATCTGTTCACAGCGAATGGCACGCGCTCCTGTAGGAGCCGCATAGGGTGCATCGTGGTATATGGAAATGAAGGTTTATGGCGCGTTTCCCTGCACACCCATAGGCAGCTGAAGGTAATGGATGGAGTCAAGGTTGATGGGCTGCAGCGCTCTATTCACACAGCGGAGCTGTGTTTGTGAAACGGGAAGGCAGCTGGGCAAATAGCATCCACAAACTAGAAATTAAAGCTTGAAGCTGACAGACGGACACAGAGTTTTGGTGAGACGTTGTATCTTCAAGGCTGTGTCGGGAAAGTGAGCACAAAAGCTTGAGATAAGGTAAAAAAAGAAAAAAGAAATAGAGACGTTTATATATGAAATACCCAACATTCTGCTTGACCTGACCATAAAATAATACAATTAACAACCTTTCTGTCATGTTTGATTTTGATGTCCTTTGATGTGTGCCCGTGTTGCTGACAGGTCGGCTCTGGAGAAACAGGTGTTCTGTGACTTGAAGGTAGGTCAGGAAAAATGTCAGAAATGTAGCTGTAACTGTCGACCGCAAACTAACACTGACATTATTGATTACCAGTTCAGGGAGTGTTAGCTCAATATAGTTAAAACCCCATTAAATACATTTAAACTAGTGACCAATTAGCCTTCAGAGCTGTGATACACTTCCTTGTAACTGTATTAGCTGAAGATGACTTATCCACTGTGATAAGACTATTTTTAAATGGACAGCATATGCTTTTTTAATGGATGCCTTACTTAGACAGTGTACATTCAATATACACTGACGCTGTTATATTTTCTCTTTGTATGGCTGAATGGTTGTGTACAGATGGTGATGTCAAACCTTCCTCTTATATTCAAAACTCCCCACACCCCGGTGGACTTGGACTCCCGAGTGGGCTGCCATTTGCGCCGCACACCGAGGTCGTATCTTCCCCAAATCCTCATCCTGAAAGAGACGTGTTTGTTTTTCCTTCAGGTTTGAACTCTTTGCCGAAGGTCTATGTACTGAATAAAATCATTGTCAGCCCAGTCTTATCCTGACCATTGGTTGCTAAGCAACCCTGCATCCCCGAAGGCCATTCCTCGAGCCTTTGTACAGACGCACACGGGTGGTGCACGACTCGGGAGGCTCAAAAGCACGTCTCCATCCAAAGTGATTGCAAATGTGTCACTCTGACACACTACACTTGTAGCTAACTCAGCTGTTGATTATTAACTCGAAGGCATTAGCGCCTCACATCTCATCTCATTCATGTGTAATCCAATGTAACATAACTGTAGCTTTAAAACAGTAATACAACCATAAAAAACAACATATCAGTATTATCATGTATCTGGTGGAGCTGTGGGCCTGAACAAACCTTGTCTTCTAAAATATATATTTTATATGCTGCTGATTTGTTTTGTCTATTGTGTTTTAACGGGAAACATAATTGCAGAATGTATTACGCTCAGTGGTAATATGTTCTTAGGTGGAGTGCTGTGTATGGATAGATTCAGGAAACAGAAGAATTGTGGTTATGGAGTTGAAAGAATTTCCCCCATACCATCCTATTTCCCCAACCATTCCTCATGATGTTGATACAAATGTAATCGGGCATGTTGTGTCTCTCGAAACACAAAAATCCACGCTTAGCGTGAACAGACTTACTCGTATATACAGAACCTTCTCCCCAACTCGGTAGCAGCCTTTAGGTTGCTTCTCAACAAGGAACCTGGTTGCACAGCTGCAGGCGGGATTTTCAATAATGTTTCTCACCTGGAACAGGTTAGCAGAGGGAAATCATATTAACCCGTTACATCCATAAGCTCAAATAACATGACTTTTAATTGAAATAAAATACGTACGATGTCATCCAAAATGTCCGTGGTGCCTGTGCTCCTCCGGCTCATGGATCTGCCGGAGGAACGAGGCGCTGCGGGTGGCGAGGCGATGGGAGGTGTAGCGGGGGGCGTGTGGCTGTTCATTGTGGTAGAGGAGACTTTGGGAGTGGATACCAGAGTTTGGCCCGGCGAGGGTGCTGAAGATGATGTGTTGGTGGTGCAGGATGAAGAGAACAAAGGTGTTTGTGTTGAGGCTGTGGTGGTGCAAGGGTTAGAGGCGGAGAGGGAGGACTGAGGGGGCGATACACATGTAGGTGCCGGGCTTGTTGTGGCTGATGGAAGATCAGAGGCGAGGGAGACAGCGAGGGGTTCAGACAGACAGGTTGTGCTTGGAGTGAGAGGCGCAGGTGGGGGAGAAGGAGGAGGCGAGGGGGCTAGGGGTTGCGATGATTGTGGTTGGGAATACAATGATATGGGAGGAAAAAAGGAGAGGGGCCGAGGGGATGACGGAGATAAGCAGCCCGCCTCCTGCCTTTCAATCTCTCTCTCCAACTTCACCAGCCCTGGAGGCTCCACTCCGTACCTGAAAGAGAGGTTTCACTAAGATATTAGCAATCAACAGGATACATCAACACAACATCACAGAGACGAGGCCTCTTGAACAACATGTGATACTTCAGCAGCCAAGTGGAGAGACTGAGAGCAGAGTAGCTCAACGCATAGAAGAAGAAAAAAGATCTACTATTTTATTTTGAAATATATTTAAATAGAGTCATCTATAATTGAGCACAGCGAGTTGGAATTAAATGAGAAAATATTTCAAATAGGTAATACACAAAATTTAAGAACTAAATGTGATGTATAGTATGACATTAAATTGGAAAGTAATGGATGGCCAGTTGAAATAGAGAGGCTACAGGGGGATAAACTGTTGAAATGTCAAACAATGCATAAGCATTCAAAAGCGTATTATATTTCTCATCAGATGAAGGAAACTTCTGTTGACATCACGATCATTGAAAAAAAAGTTCAGTTTGGTTTCCGATTCGGTTGTGATTTACTTTTCAGGAGTTGGGGCAGTTACCTGGCTGCAATCCTCCCGACCTCCATCAGGCACAGGCACACCTCCCGAGGTTGTTTGTGGAGGACTTCACAGTAGAAGCACAAACAAAGAGGGAGGAGGGGTTGAAACAGAAAATAGTCACTCTTCTGAAAGGATAGATGTTTCCGGTGATAAACGTGTGTCTGTGTCAAAAGATAACAGGAGCTGCAATCTGAACATAGAGGACACATTTCAGGCGGTGCTCTGTCTCTGTTGTGCGTCTCAATCTTTGAAGCCGAGCAGGAATTTCTGTAGATGCGCGGCTGAGGGCATGAGGGCATGACAGCTTCATAAACAAGTCAGCATCTCCAATCAGCTATCCATAAATCAAAAAGGGGCTCTGTGCACCAGACAAAGGCCACACCAGTTCACTTGTTAAAATTATTTTGTTATGCATGCACTGAAGTATCATAACGCCACAGCATGTGGGGCACAATCTCTAAAAGTCCACAACATTCACGACTAAACGAAACACAACAAAAATCTAAATAGTTACAAAGTGATGCCACTTTCACTGCATTGGTATTTTATTTCTATTCACCTGTATTTGATATCCACCATTACCATCATCATGGCTGCAGCAAGAAAAAGAGACGAGAGAAAAGAGAAGAAAGTAATCATCTGCCTCCAGTCCTCACAGTCAACGTTTATTCTCCCCGTCACTCAATTAGTTAAGTGAAGTCGGTTAGTCTGCCTGCAGGGGGCGGAGACTTATTGTTGGTGGAGATTAATCTTCACATTATCATTCTCACGCATGTGCCGCCCTGCGTAGACATGCCTAAGTAAGACGTACATAAAGAGGAGTACGTTTGATAATAAAGAACCACGTTAGCCTGTGAACTGCATTATCTCCTCAGGAGCATCCTACATACAAAGGGTGTAGATGTATAATCTATTGATAAAATAAGTCTATAGCATTAGACATAAAAAAGAGAAGACAAGATTTGTCAATGAACAAAACAGCTCTGGAAAGAGGGAGACGGAGCACTGCGTTCTCACTTGACTAAAATGCAAACATGCCAAGGAACATCCTTTGTGACCCAGTGAGGTCAACTCAAAGTTAAATGATTTTAGTCTGATTAATATATCATTCTGAGTGCTTCATGACATGATTCACTTCAGAGCTCTTTGATTGTGTAATGTTGGGCATAATCTCTGGTCTTAACTCACCCAAATCCTCGGACTCAAAAAGGTAAGCTTCCTCCAAGCCAATCTTTCGACACCAGTAGAGGAAGTTAGCGGTGTTGTCTCGGGCGAAGAATGATCCGGAAGACGCATCAGCACGCCAGTGGATCACTCTCCTTACTAAAAGCTGAACACACACACACACACACAGGAAGTAGAAACATGTTCACCGTAGTCACACCAAAATGGATGAATGTGTGTTTTGTGGGCAACGGTGTGTGTTGTGTGTTGAGTTGTGTTGTTGCAGCACCTTGCCGTTGTTGGGGTGCATCATCTTGTCCTGGAGCAGCTGTGCGAGCTGACAGAGTACAACGCCATTGTCCAAGCTTTCCATCAGACTGTCTGCTGTGAGGTCCAAACCTGTGGACACACACATACACACACACACACACACACACACACACACACACACACACACACACACACACTCATGTGAAGTAATAGTAACAACTCAAAGGTCATAATTTCTCACAGAAAAATACACAGATTATTTCCAAGAAGTACTTAAACAACATTTAACAGAATATATATTCAGATGACTAAAATCAATTGAAATATAAATGAATGTGTGTAGTACCTCTGATATACTAAATGCAGCTCAACATGTTAGGAGAAAAGGTAAAGAACATAAACAAAAGGTTATTCATATTTCCTGCAGGAGGAGACACATGTCCACACCAGTTTTCAGTAAGCAGGGTTTTCTAAAGGTGAGGACCGAACTGGAAAATGCAAAGAATAAGTGAAGAACATATTAGGTAATAACATTAGGCTCAAAACAAGATGAGATGGCAAACCTTCTGCAGAAATATGTTCCTCTCCTCCAATTACACACGCTATAATCTATTCTTGCAGTTCTCACATATCCGTGACAATATTATCCTGTTGTAGAAAAGCTTGATATCAAGAGAAAGACAACGTTGTAAACTGATTCAATCTTTCTCTGATTTAGGGATTTACAAAATACCAAATTTAGCCACAGGAATGTTTTGTCTCGGAGAAGAAAAACACTTTACTGATTATGAACCGATAAAACTCTTTGGCCCAGACACTTTTCTGTATGGCATCACAGAACTCATCCTGTTGGAGTCGTGTCACCTTCCAGACACCTTCCAACAGGTTGTGGCATGTGCGGACCCTTTATGTTTCCCCCACAATGCAGTAAAGTGGTAAGAAACATGCTTTGCCCTGGAGTCACAGCCACAGTTTCCCCCATGGAGAGGTATTTCAAGGATTTGTGATCTTAAGTAGGTTACTGTAGCTCTGTGTTCATGCGGCTGCAGCTTGTTCACCTATTGCTCAAAATGAAAGCCTGTCAAGAGTTAATCGTCTGGTGGACATAAATACAACTATTCAATTGGGAATCCTTCCACTGGAGCTGCTGTCCAGATAGTGTAGTTAACATGAGTTTGGTAGGAAGATCAATGGAGGAAGAATGTCTCACCCATGATGGTGTTGAGCCAGAAGGCCAGGTCTTCTTTCATGGGCAGCAGGCCGGCATCGTGGCGATAAGGCAGCCACTGGTTGAACTCCAGAGGACTGGTGAGGCCGGGCCCAGGGGGTCGGACCTTTTGGCCAAAAAGACAGTTCATCCCCAACCCGGTCAGGGCCCTCGGGCTCAGAGGACCGTCAAGGCTGATGTTCATCGCTTCCACTTCACTGTCCATCGCTCTTTGACGAACCCTGGTGGGTCAGAGAACAGACGTTTTCATAATCGTTGGCTTTGTATTTGTATATCTTGCCTAAAGTTAGTATGCTCTTATTTGTAGTTTAATTAGTCTACATTTTAGTCACAATTTGTTTTTTGGCTCAAATTCAAGTAGTGGACTTGACTGAGCTGTACTCTGACATTAAACTGATCCATAAGACTGATCATTTCACTGAGTTTCTTGAGTCTCTTTGGTGAACTTACCAAGATACGATCAATAACAGATGTTTAGTTTAATAAAAGAACAAAGACGTCTTTAAGAAAAGGACCTTAAATTACTTCTGCTGTAATCTGGCACTATAGAGAAAATTACAGGGGGGGCGGTCGGAAATTTTCAGGGGGGAGGGCCACCAACCTGATAGAATGGTAGGGGAAACACTGTATTCTAATCCTGTAAACATGTAACCTAAACTAATGAGCCAGCCTTTTTAAGTCCATCTCTAAAGTTAATATAGCGCTGTAATCATTTTCTTGTCTGTAGATTCCTTCCTCAAAGGTAAGCTATGAGGGAAGAAATGCACAGTCCCTTTTTTCATGCAAAAATATAAGGCTTCAGCAGTCTGAGCTCAGACCATATTAAGTGGGTATTTTCCAAAACTATTTAGAGCAGAATCCCTCTTTATGACATGTTTTCTTGCTGAGTTGAAACTAAAGAAAAGCAAACCAAAAGGGAGTTTTGACTGCTGTCCCCCGAGAAAGCAAAAATAATTCAAACATAAGAGTAATAATGGTTTGTTATTCATAGTGAAAACCACATAACTGTCTCACACATGTACATGAACAACATAACATGTTGAAACAAATGTTATACACTATGCTCCATGCACACACCGTGCACTCACAGTCACACAATACACACAGTCATTAATCAAAGGGATTAAACTGACTGACTGCAGGTTTAATAAGATGTACAGCTACAGCTCTCAGCCAGTCTCCTGGTGCCGCTATATGGCTCATTTATCCTGTTCCCAGAGCAGCCTCAGTCATAAAGCTCAGCCCCATGCAGGGACATGCTCTGACTGCCAGTAACACTCGCTGCTAATCAGCTGGAATAAAGACAACAACACATGCTTTGGGTCACTGGGGTTGCTGAGTAATATACAGTAGAGACAGAGGCCCACTTTGTGCCAGATGACGGAGTTTAAAGGTTCCTTGTACAGTAACATTACCAAGACTGAAAACAGACCTGTGATACAACAATGCAAGGAGCTGCGATGGTGAGGATGTGTTGTTTAGACTTTAAGGGCACTGGTGAGACATGACATATAACCAAAGTCCAGTGTGAGTACCAGATTTGTGGATGTCAAGGCCTCTCAGATTCCAAAACACAGAGGATGCACATAAGTTTATAACACTGAGAGTCTTTATGGTAAGTTGTCATGACAGAAACTACTTAATCATACATGCAGATGTTGTTTTTTGTCCACAGAGTGTGTTTGCAAGAAGGCTAACATGAATTAATTAGCGTCAGCCCAATGTACAACTCAGGCTGATGAGAGTGTAATCAGTTGCGCAGGTCATTAATAAACAACGTTTTGGACACATTTAAAGCATTAAATGGAACCTGAATAAATCACCAGAGCTATTACAATTCATCTTGAAGGGAACAAGTATTTCTGCAACACAATTTCATTGAAAACCCAATAGTATATATAATATACTGTATATATTATATTATATTATATATATAATACAATATATTGGATACATATATATGGGTATACATTATATGGGTATATAATATATATATATATATATATATTGGGTAATCAAACATTTTATTATGTCGTATATATCTAAAAATATATATATACATATATATATTTATATATATATATATATATATATATATATATAAAAAAAATAGAACAAAAATATATAAATATATATAAAATAATCACATTGTTGAGACCCAACATTTCATTGCAGCCATCCAGAAGTTGTTGAGATATTTCCTTCAGGACCAAAGAGGTGAACCGACCGACTGAGGGACAGAGACACTCGCATGTCTAATAAAGATCTTATCTCTAACAAAGACGTTATCCGTGTTAGAATATGAGCACCCCTGGAGGCCAGATGTTTGTGACACAGACCCGCAGCATCACAGCTGGCTTCCATCCTCCATTTATCTGAGTAGCGCCTGTGTTTTGCTCTGTGTCTGTAGCTCACTGTTGCAGATCGCCATTACAAGTTCAACTCTGTCGTAATGTTAGTAGGGCAAAGACGTACATGCAGTAATGTATGTCAAGTGGATTCTGGGCTCAGTTTGTGTTAGATAAATGACAATATGTTGTGGACACAGAGTTCTGACTGGATGTAGTGAAAAGAGTTTCTTGTAAACACATCATGCAGACGTGGAACAGAGACAAGGTGTAATGTAGAGGGGGCTGCCTTCCAAGTTTGAGTCAGGTTTACCGGTTGACCAGCAGGGCATGAGAGCGCCTCTCTCTAACAAAACATCCACGTGCAGTATTCACACCTCTGCTACAGAATGGCTCTGTAGGGAAGGCAAGGCAAAGGTCAGCCAGTGGCCGAGCTCTCATACACTAGCAGCCTTTGTCCTCCAACAGAGCCGAGGGTCTGTAAACACACCACACATACACACTGGTGAAACGCACACAGGCCCATGCATGTATGCGTTTTTCTATTCTACTTTCTACTTTGCACAACCTTTAAGTAAGATGTGCTTTCGTGGAATTTCACAGCCAGTAATTGTGTTTCTGTAATCAAACAAAACATCCCTGCAGTCAAACCAGCAGTTAGGGGGAAACTGCTAAAATTACACGGCAGCCTACACGAAAAAAATGTGTGCAAAATAATGGATCTAAGCCGAAGCTCTGACTTAAATACCTGAACATATACTGGTCGTATTTAAGATGACACAGTGATTGATGATTCTGTTGCATACGGCCTTCAGCAGACACTGCAGTCTCCATAGGATGAAACGAAAGCTCATCTTGTTGTTTGGTAAACAACTAACTTCACAACAAGTTCACACAATTCAGTTTCCTTACATAACAGGTTCAGCTCTCATGTTTACGCTGGTAAAGCAACACATCTGTAACTGGACCACAAATATATTTCAGTGAAGATGCTATTACTGCATCACCTGCAGGCTTGTGTATTCTGCTTTTTACTTCAACGTCTGTTCAGTAGCTACTCTCTATGGTAATAGTTTGAGGAAAAACAAACTATTCATAGACCATTAATAACTTCAAGCTTTGACTCAATGATCCGGTGTCTCCGGTGTCCGTTTGCAGGATTTTAACAGCTTAAAAGTGGTAATGTAAAACTATTGGATGAATAAAAGGTATTGAATGGATACAGCCGCAGAGTTGAGGTATACGGTTCAGCTATAGTGGTGCTCTCCCCCCGTGGCTTTCCTTCAGCTGCTACCAGACTAAATAAACCTCATATCAACACAGGATGGAAAGGTCTGTAGCCCCCTGCACCCTGAGCAGTGGAAACTTATTGTTTTCCAACTCAAGTAAAACTCAATAAAATACAATTCTGGCACAAAAAACGTTTTTCTGATTGACTGTTTTAGTGTGTGGAAAATTAAATAAACAATGTTCTCCTCTGAACAGTTGCTTCATTGAGGGACTTCTGACTCAATGTTTTTGTGTGCTACCGAGACCATGTTCACACATCATGAGCATGTTGGAGGCATTTCTGTGTCAAACACATGTTCTCTGCTGACTACATGGCGACTTTTTTTATTCTAGCAAATGTGGACTGCATAACAAAATGTAATAAAAAGAAAATATTCAGTGCACTTTAAAGTGTATAGTTATCACATTCATTTACACAAAAGCCACTAGGAATAACTTGTTGTGACATAATTTAGAAACAAGTGTATTTAAATCTGAAACGCGTGTGTTATGCACACATAAATACATTTGACACTATAAACAAAACCGTTCAATCAGAGCTACTCGGATACTTTCACACACTATCATTATAACGAGTAATACACATGGAATCATTCAGTATTTGTGAGGGAGCAACAGTTTCATAATAGTTGTTACCATTATCATCTGTACAATCTTCAACAAATGCAACAATCATAACTTTACTTTCTCTACTAAAAAACAAAACAAAAACATATACTTACTAATCGCTAAAAGTAACAGCCGGAATGTTCAGGTTTCCCTTTTCGTCAGTTTCCTCGCAGTCCCTCGTCCGCTGCAGTTTTCCTCTCACACACACACGTGCACACATCACTTTCCGCCAGATGTTCACCTCCCTCAGGTTCGCTACATGGAAGCAGCGCCGCCGCAACAAGGTGGAGGCTGACGTCACTTCTCAAACTCACCCTGCGGCTCGTCTGCAAGTGCGTGGTGTCCACTTACTATCACGTCGTTTGTTTGCTTTGAACGTGTTTGTAGAAAACGTTATAAGCAACCTATGAGTATGATACAAGTCACGCTCATTATTAAAAAAATAAAATGTGTCGCAAGTTGATGTTTATTATGTCTAAGGAAGTGAACTTGTTTTCCGTTGCGCCTCAGTTCCAATTAAGCGGTGCACGTGATGAGAATGACAAGACATTCACACTAAATGTGCTTTTAAAAAATGGTTTCAAAAGGTTGAGAGAAGGAATGTATCTTAGACTGCCAAGTAACTATTTATCTGTAAGTAAATATAGTTTAGTAAAAAGTGCAATACATATTAACAATAAGTGTGCAATAACAATACAATTTCCTCTGAAATACTAACACTGAGATATTAGATACTGATATATTTACAACAATAACTATATACTATGTAAAATGTAACTGTATTCATAGAAAATATTGTGACAATGTTTATAGTAAGCTACTAAAAGGCTCATTACCACAGTAATTGATCATTTATTATTTGCATTATTATGATATGAAATGATTCACTTCATTACAATATACATGTCACAATGCGCAAACAAATATTTACAAAGAAAAATCAGGTGACAGTTATAATAACAAACATTCAGTCATGATCAGTGAGCTGTAGTCTTCCCATTAATCTGGACAGGAATACAAATGTAAGAGTGGTCGTTATTAAGTATTTCCCTAAATAATCGTAATTGTGTAGCTCTCTATGACACGTTGAAGGCAGACACATAGGGCAACTTAACTTAGTATTAACATTATTGGGACATCCACACTATATTGTGGGATAGAAAGCCACTATGTGTCACTGATTTGTTACGGGGTGAGGCTCAAGTGCAGAGAGACAGGCTGGACTCCAGGTTTGAGTGAAACAAAAAACACTTTACTTCAGAAAAGGTAAAACATAAAAACCCTGGCTTGAAAGCAACTACAAAAAAACATTGACAATTGCAGGAGATGTGTAAGATGAGGTAACAATTAGAGGAGAGGAAGACATTGTTATTGGTTTGAGGGCATCAAACCTTCCAGATTTAACATTACAATTCCAGTAAAAAAGCTTTTCATCACATTGCACCCTAAATATGGTTTGATAAATTGAATTAAATTGATTACACAAATTAAGATATGTATATGTAATGGGTATAACACAAAAAAGTAGGAATACTTTTATTTATTAGATTTATTTAGATTAGATGGTGTGCATATCAATGCAATTTTTTAAATTTAATTAACTACCCTTTGCACATATTCCAGATCTCGCACTCTCAGTCGTCTTTCTGCCTTTTCTCCTGACTGTGACATGACTGTCACAAATAACCCACCTTCTTAGTTAAATTCATCCTCCTTACATGTTTAATGAACTCTCCTGTCATTTCAGATCCTGTCATCCTCACCTGATTGTCCCTCATTCCCTTCACCTGGTCCTCACGCCCTTCTCACCTGCAGCCTATCCCCTCATTAGTCCCTCACTATTTAGCTCCCTCACTTCCACTTGTCCTCTGCCAGATTGTCTTGTATTTCACCGCCAAACTTTCCAGCGGTTTCCTAGTCCTGTTTCTGATCTGCCTGTTACGACCCTGTTTGCCTGTTCATCAACTTGCGATTTTTCCCTGCCCCTTTTCGGATTTGTCGTCCTTTTTGACGGACCACCTGGTATTGACCCTGCCTGAAAGATACAGTAAACTGCCTCCTCCTAAAATCCTGTTTGTGTCGAGCTTTTGCGTTCCAGTATCTGTAACCATTACACTGACCAGATGTAGCAAGATTAACACAGGCCCATACCAACTAAATTAATTGGTTAGTAACTGTATTTTGTCCCTTCTTTGTATTACTTTATTAATCTTTACTACTTTATTTACTTTTTATTGCTTTATTAATTTGTAATGTTTAATTCAGTTGTAATTACTTTTTAAATAAAAAAAAAACGTTTAAACTTTTTTTTACATTTGTATTACTTTTTGAATTACTTCTATACTTATTCATTACATTCACACTTTCATTACTTTTGTATTACTTTTTTATTACTTTTGTACTTTTTATTACTTTTGTAATTGTTGATTACTTAATTACTTTTAATTCCTTTGAACTTTTTGATTACATTTATACTTTTCATTACTTTTTACTTTTTTATTAATTTTGTAATTTCATTACTATTTATTACTTTTCTACTTTTTTATTACTTTTATACTTATATATTACTGTTTTACTTTTTATTACTTCTGTACTTTTACATAACTTTTTTAATTTGATATATTTGTTTACTTTTTTTACTTCTATGTATTACTTTATTCTTTTTTATTACTTTACAGTGATATTGATCCAATAACAGTGATATTGTTACACCACTCAAAAAACAATGCAAGCACTTCTTAGAGGTGATAGAATTAAATGTTTTTTATACCCCTAATTAAATCATTTACACAAAGAAAAATATTTATATTTATTGGGTGTAACACAAAATGTAGGAATAATTTCATTTATTAGATTTATTGCATATCATGCAAAATAAATGTGTTTAATTGGGGACTACCCTTTGCACATGTTCCAGATCTCACACTCTGTCGTCTTTCTGCCTATTCTCCTGACTGTGACCTTACCAGATGCAGCAAGATTAACGCAGACCCATACCAACTAAATTAGTAGCTTGGTAACTGTATTTATTTCAAAGTAGTTTAGAATGAACCTCGCTATTGTATTACCCTTTTCCCTTATTTGTATTGCTTTATACATTTTTATTACTTTTTAAAGCGACACTATGTAATCAGCTGATCAGCGGCAGCCCGGTGTTCAACACAGCAGCATGTCACTCCGTCTCTACGAGTCACGTAGCGGAGCAAATAAAAAGTCACCTGCGAGCGTGGACTGGCACTATAAGACGTTGCGTAAAGCTGCCAGACAGCAAGTTCAACTACTTCCGCCGGAAGTACCGGGCGGCTCCCAACATCTTACATTCAGCAGTTTTCAGTCCCCAGACCCCCGATGGCAGTGGCGGAGGCGCAAATCAACATATTAAAAGTCATTGTAGCGGCACAATGTTTTTCAAGCTGTTATTTTAAGGTGGAAAAGATACATAGTGGGGCTTTAAAACTTTTAAATTACTTTTTTATTACTTTTGTACATATCTATTGCTTTTGTACTTTCATTACTTTTGTATTACTTTGTTACTTGTTATAACTTTATTACTTATTGCATTACTTTTGTACTTTCTATTACTTTTGTACTTATTTATTACCTTTTTACTGTTTATTACTTTTGTACTTCTTTATTACTTTTGTACTTTTATTACTTTTGTACTTTTGTATTGTTTATTACTTAATTACTTGTTTATTACTTTTGTCCTTTTCAATACTTTTTTACTTTTGTATTACTTTTTTACAATTTAATACTTTTTTATTATTTTTGTACTTGGTTATTACGTTTGTAATTTGTTTATTTTTGTACTTTTTTCTTAACCTTTTACTTTTAATTACTTTTTTTACTTAAAATTACTTTTACATTGTGCATTACTTTTAAATTACTTTACATTACTTTTTTCTTCTTTTTTTAACTTTATTTAACTTTATTAATTTGTTTTATTTTACAGTGATATTGACCCAATAACAGTGATATTGTTCGTTACAGCACTCAACAAATAATTCAAGCCCTTCTTAGAAGTGACCCATTTAATCATAAACAATTATCTTTTCTTTTTCTGACTTTTCTCTCCTGATTGAAATAACTCAAAAGTTTAAGATTGAGAAAATTATTTCTTAACAAGTGTTTTCAACAGGTGTATGCAGAGTACATGAGCAGTCTCATCAGCAAAGTCTCCGCAGAGCAAGTACCTCAGCAACAACTGCATTGTGGGAAAGGGAAGGTGTGGTTCATCCCTCACTATGGTGTCCATCATCCAAGAAAGGGATTCCTTCATGCGGTGTTCGACTTTGGGCCACATTTCAAAGAGCATCGTTGAACAGCAAACTCCTCCAGAGTTCAAACCTACAAGCTCACTCTCTTTGTCATACTTCATACTTCAGACAGGAACTTGTGAAGGTGGCTCAGTAGGAAAGAGATTTTCTTAGTTTTCTCTCTTTTGGCCAGATGGATACGTCACCACGGACCATGTGATCTATAGAATGACCAGCAACCCAGATCACCTGGATGACCTCTATGAGTGCACCCTCTGTGCAGAAGTGACCCGGCTGCCCGCACCACACTTCTACCCAGAAGCCCGAGGAGCGCCCTGTGGTTTGTGAACCGTACCTGTAGCAACTGGAACAGATGGAGAGTAAGGGCGTGGTTGAAATGGGTGAGCTGGTGAGGGGTGCTGGAACGAGGCTGGAGTGAATAACTTCCTGTGGGAACCAGTGTCAAGTCGGCACTGGTGTCAAATGAAGTGTTGGGTTGTGAACGCAGCCCGTAGGCTGGCCCCTCCTCTAACTATTTCCTCAATCGGTGTCAGCATAAAAAGACACCTGTTGGCCTCATTAATTTGTTGGGCCCTGTTCTGGCCCAGTGGTGACTCCTAGTGGTCTCCTGTTTCCGAAGGTTCTTCATTGTCCCGTCGTCTGAGTGACTTGTGTCGGTACCCCACATATGAAGCGGTTCACCTGAAAAAAAAGGGAAGAAACCTTCAGGAGAGCAACAGAGGAGGATCCCTCTCCAGGATGGACAGGTGTAGTAGATGTCATGTGTACAGAAGGAATCATGATACACAAATTAAAACACAGTAACAACACAATCACTGAATATGAGTGAGTGTATGAATAATTGGTAGTAGGCATATTCCACGATTCAGACCTCCACGATCCATCAGGCAGATGGAGGTAGAGAGGAGGAGTGGGCGGAGTCTCAGCAGGGCCATGGCATAGTTGGTAGTAGTCATATTCCACGATCCAGGCCTCGATGATCCATCAGGTAGATAGGATCTATGACTGTGAAGTCAAAAGGACTCCGGGGAGAAAGCAGAGTTAGTAATGTGAAATAGAGAGATGAAAATCCATCCGCAAGGAGGGAGAAAAGAGGAGAGAGGAGCTCAGTGTATCCTAAATGTCCCCCAGCAGCTATAAGCCTAAAGCAGCATCTATAGGGGCTGGACCAGGTGAACCTGATTCAGCCCTAACTATAAGCTCTGTCAAAGAGGAAAGTCTTCAGTCTACTCTTGAATGGGGTGACTGTGTCTGCCTCCCGGACTGAAATTGGAAGTTGGTTCCATAAAAGAGGAGCTTGATAACTAAAGGCTCTGGCTCCCATCCTACTTTTTAAGACCCTAGGAACTACAAGTAGCCCCCGAGTTTAGTGAGCGCAGCTCTCTAGTGGGACAATACAGTACTACAAGCTCTTTAAGATATGATGGCGCATCACCAATCAAGGCTTGGTAGGTTAAGAGAAGAATTTTAAAAGTGATTCTTGATTTTACAGGGAGCCAGTGCAGAGCAGCTAGTGCAGGAGTAATGTGATCTCTTTTCTTAGTTTTAGTGAGAATACGAGCTGCAGCATTCTGGATCAACTGGAGGGACCTAAGAGACTTATTAGAGCAGCCTGATAATAAGGAGTTGCAGTAATCCAGTCTCGAAGTAACGAACGCGTGAAACAATTTTTCTGCATCTTTTTGAGACAAGATGCGGCAGATTTTTGAAATAATGAAATATTAGAGTCAACAATCAAGCATTAAGTATTATAACTACACATTAAATAAAGATTTTCTATAACGTGGTGTTTGGTCCTGGGGGACTCAGGTTTATTAAGTTACACTTTTTTTTCAGATTCAGAAAACTACAGTATTAGATTGTTTCTGACATATATCTTCAAACATGTTTATTTGTTCACTAATGTAATTAAACAGGCTGTATTCCTTTGTTTTGAGATAAAATGGCTCAATATCAGTATTGGAAACTAATATCTCCTAAGCTCATTAACATTTTGATAACTAAATTACACTTCCACAAAAGCAGAAGAATGCCTCACTTTGTGTGTGTGTGTGTGTGTGTGTGTGTGTGTGTGTGTGTGTGTGTGTGTGTGTTTACTCCCATGTGTGGCTGCAGGTTCATTTGCAGCTCTCTCCCCAGGGACTACGCCTTCGTGTCACTACATCTATCAGACCCTCCCCTCTTCCTCCATCAGTACACTTCACTGCTGCCCTCATGCTTATTTGCACTGGTTAGCATTCATCTGACCTATGCTATTGTGCATATTAATCTGTGTGTGTGTTTGTGTGTGTGATGGTGCATTAGTCTTGTTTCATGCTACATGCATACAGGATACGACCAAAACCTTCTCCAATCCCCTAAAACACAAAGGAGCCATTTGAGTGAGTTACGGGTGCAGAGATGCTTCTGAAGCAGTGAGTGTTGAACTGAGTGACTCACATCCTGTCTTTGCTATAGAGGCACAGTGCCTTTGAGCAGGTATATAGCGGACATACTGACGATGTTTTAAAGACCCGTTAAACCAATTTACTAATGACTCAGAAGCACCCACAGAGTTAATAAATAGTCGCTCAGCATCTGGAGTACAGCCCGAAGGATTCCAGACCGAACACATGTCAGCCAGGTACACAGTTCATGCATTTTATTTCGGAACTCTGTAATATTAATATTTAGAATTGCAGTAATTTGTTTTCAAAGGCTATTTCTTTGTGATTTTTATGTCCAAAATATATCTAAAACGCAGCACTCTATTTGAAAATAGTCCCCAACCAACGCACAAACTAAGCACTTCAAGAGCGCAGACCTCTACCAACACCGACAGTGGTGACCCCTGTTTGACCTATTGGGTCACGGTTGACATTTTGGGAAATATGTGTATTTAAGTGAAATATTACCTTGAGCCAAAGCCAGGCTAGCTGTTTCTGCCTGTTTCCATTCATTTAGCTATAGGCTACACTGATCAGCTTCTGGCTGTAGCTTCATATTGAATGCACAGGCATGACAGTGGTATCAATCTCTGTATCTAACTCTCAGCAGGAACGTGATTGAGTGCTCTTAGCAAAATGTCAAATATTTCCTTCAAGGAATCACCAGTCTTTGGGTTGTGTGTTTTAAAGCCCTTCAAGTTGCTCCACAGTTGTATTTCCAACAAAAATCTATCGTATGATTCTGCTTGGTAGAAGCATGCTGACATGAACCATGTATTTTTGCAGGAGGTCTGTCTGGCATTGAGAAAATGATTAAATTAAAATAATGTCTCAGCTACACGATGTGCATCAGCACACACATGACAGATGGCATCTCAGGTTGCCAAGACAACTAAACCCTAATCCGCCTCCCTCTTGTTCCCTCTGCAATGGTGGTGGTGGGGGTCGATAATTCAGCACAGGGCACCATGTGCTGTGTACCACTCAAATTGGTCCCCTGGGTCAAGAGGACCCGAGGCCCATCAGATGGGGACACACTTATTAGAGACTCACAAGTGTTTTATCATTCTGCCAGATTAAAGCAGATCTCATTGTAAATTGGAATGAGCTGCGTCCATGTAATTGATTATTTCTATTTTGTTTGCCTGATATTTCATGCATCCATTATTATGTTCAGGTTTCATATACTTTGTTGTTGCTTCGTGGAAAAAAGTGTAAGCTAAGTCATAAAATGCAAGTTCATTTTTACACATTCAAGTTGACTTTCAGTTATACAAACATTGGGTTACTAATCATTGAGGACTACCCAGCCAGTGAAAACCGCTGTATAATATCATCTGTAGCAGGGGATGAATAATCTCCAGTTACTTAAGCACAGGCTTTGAGATGTAAAATGCATAAGAGAATCCCTTTGTTATGAATGATGGGTATGACTTTTAAAAGATTTGGGTTTTTACATTGCAGAGTATGAAACAAAAAAAGAGGCTATTGGTTCAATCATGGATAATATAAGATCACATGATATTGGAGACTTTTACGAGGGCCTAAAATGTCGAGGCTATTGAGAAATGCTTCTTAATTCAAAGCTGCAAATTGAGTTTCTTGAAATTTCTTGTAATTTATATCTTATTAAATATTCTCCCATCGTCATATTATGAATTGTGAGGAAATACTCCACTCTGGCTCTTTTCATCTCCACGGAATTTATTATGATTTATATAATGCCATCACATCATCTTAATTACCACTGATTATCCCTACAGAGCACCAGAACCCTTTCTTCCTGTCGGTGGGTGTGTGGCTGTGAGGCATTCATATAAATGACTAATAAATAATATGTCAGCCAGTCGTGCACATGAAAAACGCATACTGGTTACCTCGACTGAGGCTGGCAGGCCAGGGGGTCAGTAGCTGCAGGGCAGACCTTTACTTTAATTAAACTACCTGTCACACTGAGCATCTGGATATGGAGCCAGTCTGGAATCAAGCCAGGACATGACTGCACTCTACCTTCAAGCTTACAGCAGCAATTTGGGAGTTAAATACACATAGAAATTGATATATGTATACACATGTTTTACTTATTTTGAAGTTCTCCCCACTACATAAAACACAACAACATGCAATAAGACAAAGCAGAATGGTTAAAGGGAGTGTGAAGACATGGCCACCAGAGGGCAGCATGGCAACTTAATCAAAACCCCTCGATGCTCGACTAAACAAGGAAAAAGGGAGCCATCTTTACTTTTAATGGAGTGGGGCACATCCATTGTGTAGTGCTTTCATGAATATTCTTTTTAAGTTTTTAACAAAGAAAAAGAGGAAGAAAGGAAAAAAATCACTCCAACATTGTTCAGGTCCTTCACTTCATCCTAGAACTCCAAACAGCAAATGGACCAAATAGTGAATACCTGCATTTAAAAGTGAATTTCAGTACCTGTATGCCTATGCAGCGCCATGGTTACTCAACAAAAGCGAAATGCACTTTAACATCTTCAGTCAGACGTGGACAGGGCTCGGCTCCACTGCTGCTGCCTGGCTGTCATCCATCTCTCTGTCACTGCGATTCCAATCACCGGGATTTTAATAAGATTACCGAGAGCGAGTGGAAGCAAAGGAGTACCAGTGTAATGTAATTATCAGGTGATGGAGTGCCTGAAACATCTGTATTATCACTGTCCAGTCGCTTAACCCCTGTCAACACGTGAAGGATCACACATCACTCCCTGTGTGGTTATGAACAAAGGTTTATCATCATATGTGAGCATCATTTTGGTCATTTGTTCATTCATTAGCAACACGGACAGGAGAAAGATGGTGGCTGAAAGTCTTTTTGTGTGTCTCTATTTTTGTGTAAAAGGAAGAAATGCTAAAAGAAGAAAAATGAATATACTGCACTGTGGAGAAAACCCGAACACGTATACATGCACCTGAACACACTCCCAGCATCAAAGTCACCGAACGAGAGTGTGTGGGGTTGCTTCTGTCTAACATCCGCGAGTGTGACGCACCTGAACTCGTGCTCCCCACATTTCTCTCTTGTGCCACTTCCTTTTTACACAAGTATCCTAGTCTCCATAGCAACTCATCTCCGTTTTAGAAACATGGACAAAAGACACAGTGGCAGAAAAAAAGAAAAGAAAATAGGCAAGGACATAAACAAATACATATTGACACACAATAATAAACCGAACCGACACAAAACCTGAGCACACACAGATGCAGAGACACATATATTACGATCACACCTTTCACCAATGGCAAAGGAGTAAAAAAAGATGGGAACAATGTTTTAGATTGGAAGATACATTGAATGTTATAATTCTTAGAATTGTATTTCCTTTGTCACAGATGTCTCTATTATAAACATCACAGAGCCACTGCAGCTCTGTATTCTGAAAAGATCTGTCATCAGACATGTGAACAACTATGAACTTTGTGGATCTCTTCCCCCTTCGCTCTGTTTACTTGGAGAAAGTGATGGGGAAAGTATTAAGATCATTTACTCCACTGATTCAGCATTGCATTGCGAGACATTACCCTCAGAAAAACCTTGATGCATAACAAAATATATTCTCTTTTTTATTCTGTGCATTCTTTTTCCCCGTCGAAACGTGGCAAAAGATTTGGTAATGTCATGCTCCAAGCGGCTAATGTTGCCTCGAGGTTGGGACAGAGGTCTGAAGAGCTCTCTTCTTTCTAACTACTACTTTCTAACTTGTCGTCTTCAGACTCAAATGAAGCTGACGCAAGTGTCAACACTACTTACTGGCAACAACACTACTTAATACGTAAAGAATGAAAGTGCTTACTATGCAGAATGCTTCCTGTCGGTATTATCATTGGATCATTGTTACTCACCTGTTGAGTGTGTGTGTTTGTCATCATGGCAACATGTGGTTCTGGAGAGAAGAAGAAGACAGGATGACGAGATTAAAGTGCGTTAAACCAATTATTCCATGTGTTGAAGTTGATTGCTCATTTTATCTGCTTTATAAACTGTTCTGTAGACCACCCGAGTATTTTAATGTGTACCTACTTCCCTCTGAAATTAGTCAAGAAGAAGTAACATCAAATGTAAATATACTCTGAAGCTCTACAGTGCTTGAGTAAATCTACCTAACAACAACTTTGCAATAGCATCGAGTTGTTGTGCTTGACTGACTTGTCGAAACCCCTGAAACAAAGACCTTGCATGTGTTGAGTTTGTGTGCATGTGTGTGTGTGTGTGGGTGTGTGTGTGTGTGTGTGTCTGTTTTTAAACTCTCCATTCGAGCAGAAGGGAGAAAGACTGACAGATGGACAGAAAGAGCGAGGGAATGAAGAGAAACCGTGGCCCTCTGCGGAGCAGCTGATTGACAGATTTCCCATATGTGTACAGGTTTGTTGTCGCGGTCAGGGCGGTGTGAAGGGAACACCACGAGGATCAGCTTGTTTGTTAAGTCAGGAGGGCAGGTGCGGAGGAGAGTTTGAAAATAAGCTGTGTTTGAAGCGTCGATCATGGCAGCTCGCTGGCCGAGGAGACAAATCTGCTCGGGTTTGATTGGATATAAAGTATAATAGAGGTTACAGCGTTGTGTAGCTCCTGTGCACTTGTGTGTGTAGAAGAAAAACATAACTTTTCAGTGATGGACAGCAGCAGATCGGTGTGTGACTCATCCGGTATACCATTCAGTTGTAGCATCTCTGCAGTGTCTGAGTCACCATGCAGCAGTGGCAGAGGGAGGAAGAGGGAGGTACAGAGAGCAAAGAGAAAAGACTAGATAACAAAGGAAGCTGATATGAAAGTAAGATCATGGCATTATCTCATCCTTTTCATCTAACTCTTTTCTGTAGCCTTCACTTGGCTTACTTCAGTCTGTCAGAGGCGTTATCTGGTTGTAGGAGGGATATTGTCTCAATCTCAAGCTCACAGGAGGAGCAGCCCGGTGATTGTCTGGCTGAACACTGCCAATGCTGCCAATACAGTCAATAGTATATGACTTTGGGAAGTGTGAACATTTAGCATTTATTTTAAATATTTACAGAGGTCGAAAAATATGTTTTACTCTGTGGAGAAACCGAGACACATTTAGATATTGAAGTCCATTGCCAATAATGCAAAGGAAAACCAATTAAACGGGATTCTTTAATTTTGCAGTACTACCAAACTCAATAATAAACACAGTCCAAAAAAGCAATAACATATAGATGTCTTAGTAACTTTACCAGTTATGATATAAAACTAGGAGTTGTAGCGTTAGCTCTTTTTTCATGTAGAGCTTTCAAGCTGGAATTTTTTCTTTCCTCTTTCCAAAGCAAATGTCAGAGACGGTCTCCTGTGAGTTGTATGCTCTTTGTTTACTGTCTGTCCACTCTCTCTCACACACACACTCATCCCAAGGTGTCTCCTCTCTCAGGCTCGGCTCTTAAAGGCACCGCACATCAATATTGTATCACTGCAATGACACAAACCAAAATTCATTAGCTCAATGCAAACATTAAGTTATCGTTACAAATGGCTGCAGGAAGACACTAACAACAGGGTTAAATAACCGACTGCTTGGATTCAGCTTCTTTCTTTTTTTCAATTGAGGAGCTTTAGTGTGTGGTAGCTGCAGTGAATGGGGAGTAATTGCTCACAATTGCAAAGCAATTTCCAACCCTAATAGGTAAATTGGAAGGTGTAAAAATGGCTTGTTGTTCAGCCATTCACACTGTCAATTAGGACAAAGGGTTTAACAGGAGATGATAAAAGGGCTGTTTTAAAGCTTGATTAACAAGTGTTTTTGTCAGGGTTGCTTTTATCTAACACAAAGTTGTCCAAGATTGATTCATCTTGTTCAGCTCCGGCAGAGAGGAGTGTGTGTTGAGCCGTGGCTCTGAGAGCAGAACAAAGGGCAGACGGCGATAGCATCGCCCTCGTGTTATCCCTCCGCTTTGAGACCTCTATCTGATGTGTCACATCACTATACCTAATGAAATCAGATGGACACTTATTGTCCATCAAATCAATGAAGCATCAACGGTGTGTTTGTGAGCGTGCACGTTTTAGGCTACCCATAGTCTCAACCTGAAGAGATTGTTTTGGTTTTCCTTATTTCATGAACACAAAAGCAATAACAAAAGATGAATGTAAGGATAACTGGTCATTTCAAGATGCTCATATAACAAAACATTGCTTGCACCGAGATGGATATATTGCTCATAAATGTTTTCTCCTGCTCTATTAGACGTGAAAGCCCTCCCCCCATTTCTCACTTTTTAATGAGATTTGGAGTGTGTGTGTCACCCTACTGTGAAGCCATTGGTGACAGGGAAGAGGACAAAGGGAGACCTGATCCTTGGGTTTAGGGAAGTACCCCCCTCCTAACCGAACACACACACGCACACACACGCACAAACACACACACATACATACACACAAAAACACACGTACACAGGCACATGCACACACACCGCTAGCTCCCATCTGGTGATGGGCATAAAGAGGCAAGGCTGAATAAGGAGCTATTGGCATACACATATGCATGTTCATGCACACACACACACACACACACACACACACACACACACACACACACACACACACACACACACACACACACACACACACACACACACACACTTCAATCCAGGTGCCTTAGCTGCCTCCCCTTCCCTTCCTCCTCCTAATGTTCTTATCATCTAGTATCGTTGTGTGCTGCAAAACTCTGCTTTATGTTTTTTGTCTTTTATCCAAATATCTACAGGAATGGCAGAAGGAAGACATTTTTGCTTCAGAGGGTAAAACATGAAAAGGTCAATTTAAAATATTCAGTTTGAGCTCCACTGAAAGCCAGACCTGTGACTGGACTAAACAAGTGCCTTGTTACCTCATGTCTTCCCTGCTCCCCTCCTAAGTTACCGCATGGATGTTTTACTCTGAATAACACAGACATGTGTGATCAAATCCTTGAACACACAGTGTGCTGGGAATTTCTCTGTCTGTCTGTCAATTTCCAATTGGAATCACTTCATTTTAAAACCGGTCCAGCATTGAAGGTGGAAAAAGAGAAGATAAAGAAGTAAAGAAGATTATTATTGTGTCTGCATGTGACTTTACACCATTCTATCTGCAGACGTCTCCGCTCACGTAATCACATAATCTTGTATCATACAGAGATGCATGTGTCTTCTAAGTGTCTTTTTTTGTACATGTGTGTATCAGTGTGTGTGTTCTTGAAGTAGCCCTGATGAAGGAGAGTTTCTGACTTTGTTTTATTGGAGTGCCTCGCCCCAGAGGCTCCCCCACGACAAGCCTATGACGCACTTCCTGTCTAGAAGGTGGTGGGAGGATGCGTATGAGGGAGGGGGGGGGGGTGATGGTGAGGACTAGCTAAATATACACCAGCTGTGGTGATGCTGCTAAAGGCTTCCATGTGAAACCAATCATGCTTCCTGAGTCTTGCAGGAGGAGGGCCAACCGGCAACGATCCAGAGCCTGTTGCGGGGGGGTCGTTACCCAGCATTCTTGTAGAAGTGCGACGTATAGATCAGGATCTCGAATACCATGATACCATGCTGCACTCTACATATCTATGTATGGCTCAGTGGACACTCCCCCAGTGGTGATGCGCAGTGATCCTTCATGAGAGCACCATGGACAGCTCACGTGTCGGACGTATGTGACTGCAGAAAACAGGAGAGGCTGCTTGAAGTTATACCTTATTCATTTTTCTCCCAAAACAAAGACATTTCTCTGTTTGGAAGCTATTTTAATGAAGCAACTCCTAAAAATGCTAATGAGGGGAAATGTTCAATAATGTATGAGGTTTGGAAATAGACAGATTACTGCAGCAGTAAATTCTTTGTTCATGATTCTGAGGAGAATAAGTCCTAGTATTAAATCAGTCATAACTGATGTTATGTCTCCTGCTTGATCTTAAGTCGATATTCTATCTAAAGACATATACTTTCTCATCACCCTGTGACTCGCTCAGAGGTGCTGGAGGCACATTGTGCAAATCAGGTCCTTATTTATGAGCAGCATATAGCTCTCAGGGGCCCAAGTACAACGTGAGCACAGCCCCCAAGTCATTAAAGAGTGATTTTGGCATCCACTTCCACTCCTCTCACTCACACCCCCTCTGCTCCCTTGAGACTGTAGCAGCACCTGCCCCCCTCCCACATCTGAACAGCCATTTGAGATGCGGAACATATGCGCACGCATTCTCTCAATTTAGAATCCATGCTGTCAGACGCACCCGCCCACAAGCTATATTTATATAAATGATGCAGATGAAAAGTTTAAACCCAACAGAACGTTTTTAAAGAGTTGCCGGATGACGTGTTTCTGCACGTAGACTTCAATAACCTAGACACCGATGCTGATATTTCCTTGTTTTCTCTTTTTTCTTACCTTTTTCTGTGAGGAAGTGGCAGGTTTTTGCCGAATAGACAGATTGATTGTCACAAAGGGTTATGGGTCACCTCCCTCACTTGCACCGGGATGGGATGACGGTTCTGGCTGGTTGACTCTGAGAAAACAGCAGTTAGGGGTGACTGGTGACGCATTTATTGAGCCTGTCAAATTAACACAAGCAATGGGCTGAGTCGGGACAAGAGTCACACACACACACACACACACACACACACACACACACACACATACACACACACACACACACACACACACAATCACAGGGACAGAGAGCATGCTTTTAATATCCCCTGTTCCAGAAGTTGTGCATCAATCACACACTGATCTCTGTGTCACCTTGGGCTTTTCACAGCTTCTCCTGCAGCGTTGTTTGACGTCAGTGACGTTAGGAGAGAGAATGTGGTCTGAATTTCATTTCACTAAAGCGTCTCTTCACGGTGCAGGACCGACACAAAATGACTTTAAAGACAGACGTGGAGGTTAAACTCCAGGTGCACATATACTCTACATAAGCTTTAAATGGGATAGTTTAGCAGTGTTGGACTATTTATTGTGTGACATCTACAATAAGTATTATGATTCATTTGATATGATTATCAATATTTGATTTATTGTTTTTTAAAATTAATTTTTCTCAGGTTTTACAGATTTCTCTTGTCACAATAAATATATGTATAAGCAATGTATTCGCGTTCACTGGGGAATACAAATGCTGTATCCCTACTCAGGTGTAGGTTTTGTTGTACAGTATCTCCTCTGATGGTCATCTGTGAAAACTGGGTGCTGAAGCTGTGTTGGTGGAGGTGGGTGGGGATCAGCGCCTAAATCAAAATAACACCTCCAAATAGCTCGATAAGTGCTCCTCCTCCCTCTCGTCTCCATTAAGAGGTTAGAACAGTCGATAGGTGAAGCAGAACACTGGGGACCGACCCTATTGATTTCCCCGATGGGGAAGGAGGGCAGCCATTAACTGAGCACTTCCTGTGGCGGAGCAGCTAAGCTACTGAAAACACCAAAATCAGGCTTTCACCCACTCAAGTTTTAATCAAGATCATTCCTTCAACATCACTATATTAATGTTACTGTGTCTTGCAGTGAGTAATAATAATGTGTATAATATGTGGGGAATCTCTGTCTTGTCACAGTATATAATTGTCACAATGTCAGCCTCAGTTGTGTTATTTATTACCCATTTGGCCTCATTGTCCCTCCTTTCAGCCACATTTCCACATCCTCAGGTCCCTTTATTGCTTTTTAAGCTGCTTGTAGATCAGAATGTTACACCAACCCCAGTCACCCGACTAACCCCGCCCACCTGCTCCCCATTTACCAGTCTGGCAGTATAGACATCAGCCTGTTTAGTCTAGTTTGGGTCCACTTGTTTTCCAGTATTTGTTTCCACCTGAGCCACAATTCGATCATGTTCTGTCCTCTGGTGAAATGTTGATGTTTTTATGTTCTGACCTCCAACTGGGTTTTCAGCCTCTAGTAGCAGTTTTAGTTTTAGGTCTGCTTGTTTGGTCTTTTTAACATAATCTCTAACCTAATAGGGGCTTTGGTAGTCATGTCTGAAGGATGGAATTGTTACATCCTCCATAAAAGTGGCCCATCACCCTCATGTATTTGTGATGTTTACTACACAATGCAGGGCAATACTTTATCTGAACTTTCTCTAAACACAGAAACCTGTGACGAGAATTAATATGTTCATGTGATAATGAATGTCACAGAAGTTAAAACAAAAACCTAAAACATGTTGCTTGTTATTCAGTGTGAACATTCCTTTAGTTTTATGGTTGACTTCTTACTTTCACCTACAATCAACCCACTGATGACCAACAACTGCCCCAGTGACTACAGTCAGAGGTGTCCTCAGACATGCCTCGCTGAAAACCTCGAAGAACCCTTTCCCAACATGAACACCATTATAATAAGCTTATTACATTCACCATGGATTTGAACACTGCTGAACTGGTGGGTCTGTGTCAGCATGTGTAGGAACAATTGTCTTTTTCAGTTATTGTGCATTTATTGCAGTTTTTACAACTATTAACATTGCGTGAATACGAAATGGGAAATGTTGCAATCATCAAGCAAATAAATTGCAAATGTGCCCTTGTTTATGTGCTTCAACCCTTTTTCATTACTTGTTCTCCTATGTTGCCAACACAAATACAAAGAACACACATAGTTATTGTTTTTATTTTTTTTATAAAAAATGATATAGAGTATTTCATTTCGACACCAACAAACCTTTCAATTTACACAGGAACAGAAGGCATAGAATCACACTATAACTTCAGAGGCACAGAAACAGGAAACGTTTTAACTACTTCAGGTTGCACATGTGTCATTTAAAAAAAAGTAGAATCTGTTTAGATTTCATCCTTACTGTCGATGAATATTGGGACAGTGAAAACAATGTTGAACAGCTGGAGAGAAGAGGTGCACATGGCTAAGTAGGGCGACAAAGGTCCACTGAATGAAGAAGATTAATGGGGAGAGAGAGGGAGAGAGAGAGAGAGAGAGAGAGAGAGAGAGAGAGAGAAACCACAGCACACACCAAAACAATAACATAAACATGAAGAGAAAGAGGTCCGCCTCTCAGACAGACCTCTTTTTATCATTCTCATCTGGTGAGCAGCCCCGTCACAAACTCTTCCCTGTTTCAGAGACGTTTGTGTTGGACTCTATTACTATATTTGTCATACATATATTTCTATGTTATTTTCTCTTTTGTTCTATATTTTCTACATTTGTTATCACAAAAAAACATGACTCTTACACAAATGCATAAAAAACTGTTACATAATGACTGTTCATGACGTTTTGACCAGAACTGTTACTATGGATTTATTGCTTTGTACACTGAGTAATGTTTTGGTGCCACCTGCACGCTGTGGGTCCAAACGCTGGAACCTCGCTGCTGATGGTCGGTACTCCCTCAAAAAATATTTGACTTCCAGCTAAAACCCAGCTCTGCTTTTCACCTTTGGTTGATTGTGCAAAGAAATTGAAGCATCAGTAACAGTTTCTGTGAGAAATACAAATAAGTTTGAAATAAAAGGAAACATAGAAAAGGACACACCACGAATTGCACTTTGTTCCATGCATAAATACACATCCACACATATCTATATTGTGAAGTGCTGACTTAAGGTCTCCACAGACAAATGAAACACAAGTGTTCCCCATCAGACTTTGTCTGCGTCAGGGCAGAATGAAGGCAGAACTGATTCTGGACTGTGTGTGCGCTTGTTCTTTCTCTACAGGAGCCTAAAACACGTTTCATTACCAGACTCCCATAAAGACTTGTCATTATTACATTATTCATCTCAATTCTATCCTGTGAAATAAATCTTCTTTTATGGTGAACTCTATGTAAAGTATAGATTCATGTAAACATGTAAATACTTCTATAATGTCATTTGACATTTCAAACTCTTCTCCTTTCAGTTTCAAAGCCTTCAAAGAAGAGATGTATAGGATCACATCGCGTTCCCCTAAAAAGAATGGGATTGTACATGCACTCTCAACTTTCTGGTAAAGTTCAAACAGTTGTGATTATTTCACATGATAGATTTATTTATTTGTACTTTGATTGTTGCTTTTTTACTCATAATATGTGATGTCATAGCTAAAATACTTGGTTTTAACATTAAAATGACTCTCATACATTTGATCATATACATATATTTCAAACCTTTTCAACTATTATTTGTTGTCTTGTACTCATTTAAGATTCTTAGGTTTGCTGCTCTAACAAAGTAAGACCCTCGTACCGATTTTGATTCATATGTACTTTCCTAAACTCTTTACATTGCACAACCCCTTTAGACAGTTACATATTAGCATGAATCTCCGAAAGTAATCGATAAACTCTTATACATCTTTTAGTCACTGGTTATCTCTGTCATTTATGTTTTCATTGAGACAACTCTTTCAACAATGCTTCGGTGCAACTAGACTTTTGACAGTTATGGTGAGTATAATAATGAGGATGGCTTTACTCCTGCACTACACTGCTGAGATGTGATGGATTAAAATTGATCAAATCAAAATGTTCATCTGCAGAGATACCGTGTCACCAAATGGATCACATGTAACAAACATCAGACAGACATTCTCTTTTTTTAAACCTTACATGAAAGTGTAACCAAACGGTCATCACGAGTCATTATACCACTCAAATCTCTAAACAAGCTCACTTACATATTGAGGACTGTTACACACACATAAGCCGGTGATAAGAAAACCAAAAAACATAATATTGTGCATTAAAAGAACACACTACTCTGAGTGCAGAGAGATACAGTACAATCTATTTCAACAGAGAGTTTAGTTTCTGTTCACCACGCTGTGGAGGGACAGACCTATACACTGGAATGGCTGGCTTGTACAATGTTGTACTGTCACAGTTAAATGGATAAATAAGGGGTTGGCTCGCTGATGGGCCGCTCCTATGTAACCCTACTGACTTCAGTGTGATCAGGAAGCCTCGGCTGATGGGATAGAAATGTTGACATTTACACACAATTGCACTCCGAATGAATATATCTATTATCAGTATGCATAATAACACATTTACAGACGGCCAATTTGATATGTGTTACATCTCTAGTAATCCAATATCTTTGAATTGTGTACACACTTTAGAAATTTTAACATTAAGTTGAAACTTAAAAAATATATATATATTTTTTTGAATGTGTGCAAACGATACAATGACAGATTGTAATTTTTCTTGTTACTCATTGGTTGATATCTTTTGGACTAAACTGATGCACACTCAAGACAATAAGTCTACTGGTTTGTGAATGTGTGTTTGGGTCTAGGAGTACCCCTCATCCCTCCTGTATCCATAGCCTCCTGCCTGTGCTTCTTCCTGGACATACTCCTCTGTCTTCTCCCAGCCTGAAGCCCAGCCTCCATTCACCTGCGTGGTTGCGCCGTATGACTTAGCCTGACCGCCGAAGGCCCCGTGACTTTGGGTGATGTCGCCCGTCTCTTCTGCCAGCTCGTCCTCGTCTATGAAGCCACACTTCTCCTCGCTGGTCAGTTCTGGGTCGGCCCACGGTTGTTTTTCTCCCGACGCAAAGATACCATAGAAGATCACCCCCCCATAATGCACCATGGAGGCAATCAGGAACACCGACTGCCACTCCTCTCGAGTCTGAAGAGGGACGCAAACACAAAAGTTGATATGAACAGCCTGGACATTTACTTATGTTCATCTTATTTTAAAATAACTAAAGTCGACAATGAAAAGATCTGAATTACAGGTAGTGTCTGTGTGCAAAACACATTGTTGTTGAATATTAAAAAGACATTGCTCTTTCATTACCACTAACCTAGTGAATATGACCCTGTTGCTGCAAGTTCTCACCAGTACTCAAATGTGTGTTGATTTGCACCTGACATTTCACAATTTACCTCTGAGAAATGTGAAATGTGTATTTTGTGAATCTGTAGTATTTCCCTGTAATAAGGTGGTGCAGACATAAATGAAACATTGAGTCTTGAATATTATCATATAAAGTACATACTTTCATACATTTACGTTTCCAGGTACCACTAATCAAAGAGTGCTGTGTGGGGCTCTGAGTCAAGAGGTCCAAACTGTGACTGTATGTCAGAAAACCATTACGTCTTCATCAGAGAGCAATCTTAATTTATTTTACAAAGACATGTTTTAAATAAAGTCTCGACAGTATTAATGTCATTGCAACTATACATTATAAGCATTCATACATCCATGTTTGCAGCTGCAATATAGTTTGTTACAGACAGTTAATTAAATGTTCACTGTATTTACTGCTGTGTAATGCTAAATAGAAAGATGTTGAGTGTCTCGGACTAATCTAGGTCATTAACACCGTTAAGATGACCTGCATGCATAACATGAGTGGATCTAAATCCGCACCATTTCAGTGGCTGAATGGAGAAGCTCTTACCTTGTTCTTTGTCATAGTCCCAACTATCATTGGGCACACCATCCCAGACAGAGTCCCCACACCATTAGAGATTCCCATTAGAATACTGGCGTAGCGCGGAGCAATGTCCAGATGATTGACATTAAAGCCTGATGCAGCAACACAAAACAAGCAACACATTCATTTGAGATACATCTTTATCTTTTTACATTATGACATGACCAGACAACCAGATTAAAATGCCTCATTTAGGAAAATCACTGTGACTGTATGAAGGCCTAAGCTGGACACGATGGTAGATGGTAGATAGGTAGCCCAAATGGTGACCACCGTGTTGCAGAAATAAACAGTAACCCGCCCCACGTTGTGCTGCTCCCCCACAGTGACTGGCTGAATGAGTAAGTGTCCTCGCGATCTGCCTTACGCTGCCTGCCTGGCAAACCCCCCGAGATGGCTAGCTAGCACTGAATTATTAAACACTCCAGGAGAAAGCTCAAGAACAACGGGCAAGAAACTGATTTTGCACACAGTCACAGACCGGAGCGTCAACATGGAAAGATCTGTTGAATCAGTGGCTGAAGAAAGGTCCTTTTCGCCCTTCAGTTGAAATGTGTTCTACTCTGTCATGTGAGGATATCGGTCTTCTATTTAATGCTCAGCAAGAACAAAATGTGTTCATTTATCAAGGCTTTTGAATTCCATTGTTACCTTTCATTACAAAGCACTGACTTATCTTAAAAATCATAATGTCAAGAAACAGAACAGTAATACCAAACAAAAATAGTTGTGAACGGTATTCTTTTCGCATGTGTTTCACATTTTGTCACTTCAGATGTGGCAGATCTAGCCTCATTGGCCCTTCTTTTGTGAACGCTACACACATTATAATAGTCCCAGTGAAACGTCACACATATTGTATATGTAGTATACCGTACACTAAATTGTACATAAAGGACATTCTGATTGAGCAGAAAGTGTGTTTGACGTACTAACCTGATATAGCAAATCCACTGAAGCCCACTGCCAGTACCAGGAAGGAGATGGCCACCCCTTTGCTCTGGGAATATCCCACCACCAGCAGCAATGTGGCCTCCATGCCAAATCCTAACAGAGATACACAGCAGGTCACACACACACACAAACACACACACACACACACACAGACAGACAGAAACACACAAAGCCCTCTGGCTGTTGGACATTGTGGTGCCAATTGAATTAATCATGATATATGGCCTGCACTCAATTACCCAAGTGACAGATATGAAATCAATGCACAGCACCAATCAACGAGTCAACTAAGTATTGAACAGAAACAATATATAAACACAACCATCTCTTCTCTGGCAGTGAAGAGCAACACAAAAAAGAGCAGTATGGATCTAACACCGTGAAGTGACACCCGGTATCTGGGCAAAGAGAGGTGTGGAAAATGATATTTCATCCTCAGTTCCGACTTCTCACCTCCACAGTTCATGATTTTCCTGACAGTGGTAGTCGTCAAGATGTTCTTGCTGCGTAGGTAGTCGGCCAGCTGGCCACCGATGGGCACGATAATGGTCATTACCAAATGTGGCAGCGCGGACAGCATACCGACCTGCAAGCACAAGCAGAAAATCCACTAATTCAGGCAATGCGATCGATACATTCATGATGCCTTTTTCGAGTGAATACATCAGCATTTAGTTTCATCCCCGGCCGGCACAGTCACCACACAAGAGAAACAGAATATGGTCCTAAATAATCATGACTCATGAGCTTTTTAAAATCTTCAAAACAAGATTGTTGCCTTGGACACTACTTCCACTACTTTTTTTCCCCACTATCTGAATTTTGAGGGCATTATAGTGAACTTATTTCATTTGTTTGGACGAACACATAAAGTGGATAAATGTAGTGCACTTTATGGTCAACAGCAGCGTGGGATTACAGGTTGTTAATTGCTTACAACTAGAGATGTTTTTTCCAGAAACCTCCACAATTTTGTTATGTTGTTTCATCAACGTCAAATGATTTGTGAGAGCAGTTACTTTGTATCTTTTTATCTCATTGAACCAAAGCTGCCCTGTTATGTAATGTGTCAGTTACACAGGACCACAGGCCACCAGTTCAGTTGGTGACATTGATTTTGAGAGTTGAGGGATTATTTCCAGTTTGAATCCGTCATTCATCGATCACTCAATACATGCTCCAACGTGTCCACTGACTCGTATCCTCAACTCACCTTGCTTATCTCAAATCCAAAGACTTCCTCAAAGTATGCAGGCTGGCTGATCAGCAGCAGGTAAAACGTCCAGCTCCTGCAGAAGTTGGCCACAATGATTGCATAGACGGGCATAGAGGTGAAGAACTTCTTCCAGGGGGTCTTGAATTTCTGCAATAGATCACCATAAAGGATTGTATTTGATACTGTCTCCTCGACAAAAGACAAAGGGTGATGGAAATGGAATAACTCTACTTCTAGTTCCCCGTACAACAAGAAGGGTTGAAAACAAAGAGGGCTGGGTGGATGAAATGATATTCATTGTCTCGGCCGTTACCTCAGCAGGGCCGGATAGCTGGACGCCCTCTCCAATGCTCTCCTCTATGTAGGTGCGTTCCTCCTCAGTGATGGTAGGATGTTCAGCAGGGCTCTCGTAAGATACAAGGACCCAGAAGATATACCAAAAGATGCCAAAGCATCCTGCACATCACAGATAGAAAACGTGTCAGAAATTCAGACCATTACAGACAAAGTGCTGCAGACAGTTTTGACCTCATAGAGTTCGATCTATCCAGAGAGAATACAACCCAGGGGGGAGAGATAACTGTATCCAGTCCAGTGAGAAACAGAACAGGGGGTGGGGGGGGGGGATTATATATTGACACACCAACACATTATGGGGGGAGGGGGGATCAATATGCATGCAGTCGGCCTGGATAAATCCATTTGACTTTCACTGAGTGTCAAACTCTCAAGGTTTCAATCAGCCACACACTTTCCACATACCCACATATTTATCTATACTTTATCATTACATTAATGAATGAATTTGACTTCATCTCGTATTTATTTGTGGAATGAGACACGCACAGACATTCTTAACACACACACACACACACACACACACACACACACACACACACATCACATGCATTGATCATCTTACCATAGATGTAGAACACAGAGTACCAGCCTGAATACTGAACCAGGATCCCAGCCAGGGGCATGGCTATCACAGCACCAGCATAAGATCCTAGGAGTCAAGTCAGACTTCTTAACCACCGTACGGCAATATGCAACACATCATTTAGTCACCCAATGTCTTAATGTCAATAGGAGAAGCTGAGAAATGAGTATTTACCACAGAATGAGAGGGTGGCCAGTCGACTCCTCTCCAGCGGAGGCGCCCACTTACTCCAGATGCCATGACATGCCGGGTAGGTCACTCCCTAAACACACCACACACAGACAGTGTGTTCATGGAGAAACAGCAGACTGCAACTTCAGATTCTTCAGTTTATCATTTCAGCACTCCTGATACACACAGTTTGTCCATGTAGGCCATTTTTCGGCATTTGGTTAAAATAGATGTATGTTTTTTTATAATAAACTAATTACAGGAAATAGTTAGCATTTATTTGTGATGGATTCTATATATATATATTGCACCAGTAAATAGGGATTTAAAATAAATAGAAACATAAGTATGATGTCCTTTTCAAAACACATTGTTATGCTTCACAGACATTGTATTTCTGGATTATTTGAGTTTAGGAATTACCAATAATCTAAGAGGCAGCTTCTATTTCAATATGAACATTAATCAACAGATGCTGATGTATTAACTCAAATAATTTAACATGTCCACCCTTTAATTAACATGAACAGATTGATGAGCTGTGCATGGAGCGAAGCAGCTCTGCATATTAAATGTCCATCAGGCACTAATCTGAACAAACGTAAAATACAAAACATACTTCCTAAGGAGAGCAGTGCAGTGCGTTATAATATTATATTTCTGTATAATTACGTATTCTCCACAAAACCTTTAAAATCTATAAATTAGCCTTCAACAAAGATGTGTTGGAATAATCCACTATCATGATTCATGACTCAGCATTTAATACGTTTTATCCAAAAACATTGTCATGGAATGGAAAATATCCCATTTTTACAAACAACTTAATTGTTACATGTGATTACGTGTGTAATGTTTGTGTATTTAAGACCCGCATAGCATCAGCTGCCAATGTTTAGCATTCTAATTTATTCACAACATCAACTGTAGGACAGCATGCCGATATCTGGGTGTCATATTTCACTATAGAAGCCAGGGGACCGATGTACTTTTGCCGATCAGCATTTTAATTTACATAGCAGCACTTTGCTGTTGTGTTTCCACGATACAAAGTGTGACAGTTAAATAAGGAGCTGGGATAAACACTCGGCTGTGAACTGGATCAATACAGCTCTCGCATTACGTCTGGTTTCAAATCCAGTGCATGGTACAGTCTTTCCTGCTTTCTCCTGGAGTAACGTCTGCAGGGAGCCCCTTTGTGTTGTGTATTATTGCAAATCCTCAGGATATAGCCACAGTAGCAGTAAATCAATCCGACATGTGAAACCTCTGTGTTCTATGAGAATCTTTTTAGGCCTGCATTTTATTTGTAAATCCATCCACGATTTGTATTAAATGTAAGACATAATTAAACTGTTGTAATGCACCTTTAGATATAAGCTCTTACCTCCACCAGCCCTTGTAATATCCTGACAAAGATGACACACCCATAGTGGACTCGGGCAGCCGAGGGAATGAACATGTTGAGGATCGAGGTTAGCACAATGGCTAAACCAAACACCCTGCAAAGTATAAGATATATTTTAAATGTAGCATTTCATGAATATAATAATGATTTATATTAAACTGAATGAATGGCATTGGACTCTGTACCATGAGCAGAGTATTGAAATGTTGCATGATGAAATATACCCGTATCTTTTTTAGGATACTATTACCACTCTTATATCGTATATAAGAAACAGCCATAGCATATGAATAACTTATATATTCCACCTGAAAGGTCATTAAAGGTATCGGTGTTTATTGTGGACACATATCTGTCGCATGTAAACGCCTCTATAGCTCAAAGCCGCATCATTCATCACCAATCGATGTTCGTCGTGTCCTCGGCTCTGATTGGCTCGCGCTCCTCTGACGTACGAAACAAATTATATTTCAAGCAGCAACGCCCCTTTAACGGTCACCTCAATGCGCACATGTCGCCTAGCAACCCTTTTCACTTCGGTAGGCCGACTGTTTCAAGAAATGTATTTTTTATTAGAAATGTCATTTAATTTTAATTTTACATCGCCATAGATGCAAACATAATATGTATTAAGCACTGAACATTTGCGTATAATGACTCTCCTAATTATCGGACAAGATGAGGCTGTCTGCAGTTGTTAAATTAACATCCATACACCTACAGAGCTATTTCTCATTTCTGTCACGTTTCCCCGCCCCTCTCATCTGCCCGGGGGGCCAATCCTAATCCGGTGGAGACGATTGTTGGGCACGAGACCAATTGATTCGATTACATCCTCGTGTCAATCAACAGGACGAGGAGCGGAATGAAAACGTAAAACACAAGCGAGCGATAGGGCAACTTATTCCATATCATAGTATTTGTTATGCATACTGGACCCTTTAAAAATAAATGTAGTGTCTGTCAATATAGGGTATTTTTGCCTTTTAATTTATAGACGTTAATTTAGCGCGTTCTAGATTTTTAAAACATATATTTAGAACCATGCCTTCATGGTGTTACCAATTGACACGATTGTAGGCCTATATCAATATTAAAAGGCTAAAACGTGCAGCTTCGTATTGCTGTTATGGCCTACGGTTTGTTAAAATATGATGACGCATGAATTAAAGCCTTTGGCAACAAGACAGGGGTTGATCCCCCCCCCCCTTGGGATTTCATTAACAGGTGGCAGGGCGCCCTGACACCAGGAGCTGCGGGCCTGCCAGCCCGGTGCCTCGCTGCAGCTCTCCATCGCGTCAGAGCAGCTGACAGTCTGCTGCCTGCTGCCTATGCGGTGAGACAGTCTGGAGTGAATTATTTAACCAATTCATAGTTCAGGCAAGACGCCATTTTTTTTTCCTCACGTCTAGCCTTAAATTGGCGGTCTTCTTTTTTTGTATTGTCTGAATTTATTCCAGTCCCCATGTGTTCATTTTCGTTTCCTCTTTATTTTCGAGATAACAGACAATAAATAATGAGATTGAGACGAAGGGAGAGTGCCACTGTTCAGCCTTTTTGATTAATTGGCAAAAAAATGGTATTAAAAAAAGATATACAAATAAAAACAATTCTGTCACTGTGTTGTAATTATGGTATTTCTCCAGGAGGACTGCCCTACCTGTTTGCTGCCAGCCTGGAGCATATGTATCCTCCCGGGATTTGCGTCACAATATAGCCCCAGAAAAAGGATCCGTGAATCAGTCCCACCGTCTCTGGATCCCAGTTGAACTTGGCTTTCTGGAAAATAATATGGAACAAAAACTAGTGAAAAAAAGCAATGACGCTGCATTTTCTCGAATTGGCTCTGTTGATGAATAAGGGGTCAAGAAAGAAACGAACCATGTTCTCAGAATGGATTGATCTCAATCCAGGCCTGTTTATTAAAGGCCTGCAAAGGGTTATTTCGATCATATTAAATTGATATTGGCATCAAAACCTGCATGCGTCCTGCATTGTGAAAGATACATTATGGAGAATATACGTGAACGTGGCTAGGTGTCATGCAGATGTAATTATAGGCAGCGATGTTTCGGTAATATTTGTCTAAAACGCAAAAACTACAAAATAATATTTAAATATACCTAAATATCTATATGTTCTTGTGAATTTGTTTTTTCCAACTCATTTCTATATATGTATAGCTAATATATGTATTTGAACTTATTTGCCTTATATGTAAATAAATACTGTTAATAGTTCAGAATAACGTCACTGCAGGTTGTTAACATACTCGGTTTCATGAGTTGGGCTTTCCACACAGGATTTGATACTTTAAATGTTGCATCCCAAAATGTATTATACAGAAACATAGAAAGTCAACTTTCAAGGCTATTTGAAATTATAAAAAATGGGAAGCATCTTTAACCTGTTAGTCTTGTATTAAAATGTCTTTCAAAAGGTTTTCCCACACATATCCAATTAAGTGTGTATAAGCTCATCGGCCGTAATTATTCGGGATTATTGGCTATTAAAGTGAATTTATGGCGGAATATGCCCCTATAGGCCGAACATTTTCAGTAAATCACGTGTGGAGGAATTATTATTTCCTTTTCTGTCCTTTGGTTTATTGATTAAATAAGAGGCAGGTGTCTCGTGTCTTGAGGCGCGCGGTCACGTTGCCTGTATACGTCATGAGTGCGCGCAGCCGTTGCCACACCTCTGTGATGATGATCTTGTCGTTCAGGTGGATGGTGCTGTTGTTGACCATGCCCACTATGGCCACGCCCAGGTTACACCGGATGCCGAAGGAGATGCAGAAGCCCAGGCCGCTCATGATGGCGATGATGTAGCGGCGGGGCAGACCGAAGCAGCTGCAGTCGCATAGCGGGGGCTTCTTCTGCGCGGCCTCCCGGGGCCGCCCATCCTCCGTGAGCTCGATCACCTCCCCGGTTTTCTGTTTCTTCTCCATCACCCTGCAACAGCCAGGCGAGGACAGTGTGTCAGTGTGGTATAGTGTCCCCTGATCGTACGACGTGATGCACCCTAGAACACATATCCGGTAATGGGAAATATTTCTCGGGAGGCCTTTTTCCATCTTCCACTTGTAAGAATACTGGATTACAAATGGGTGGTTTGGGTGCCTGGTCTGAGATTAATTGTGTCATGTCAGTGAAGATATCCATATTGTATTTTATTATCTCACACAATAAGGAGCGTCACATGTGTGAGCTTCAAGTCAGAGGACTCATCAGGCACGAACAGACAATTGAAAGCACAACACGTGTCCTCTATTTGCACATAGGAAAACATAACGAAGAGGAAAACAAAACAGACTTGGCCTGCAGATCTGAGACCAGGTGAACATGTCCCTGACGGTACCGCATTGCAGCAGCCCACTCACTTCCACACTCATTAGCATGCACTGGACCGAGCAGCAGCGCCAGCCTCCAGACACGTCTGGGGGCATTCCTCAAAGTCCCCTTTTTTTCTCCGTGAAACTCACATTTAACACGTTGTTCGTCCACAAGCATGCCGGAAAACGATACTAAAAGTAAAAATAAAATAAAACCGAAAGCTTTAAATGCGTGTGCCTGCAAACGGATGAAAAGCAACAGAACTAATGAATGAAAAGGAATTGAATAACATGCAAATCGATAGAGTGTGCGACTTGCACTGTAATCAAAGGCCTTGGAAATGAAGAACTGAGCTTTTCTAAACGGGCATTGAAATCATCATTTATTTACATACAACGTTACTTTATTTGTACTTTAGATTGTAAAACATTCGGATATATAAATAAGCCAGCTTGATATTCAAAAGAATAGCACATTATTTAAAATAAACCTCATTTAATCCTTTTATGTATTCAATTCAGACACATTCCAAAGGTGTATCATTATGCGTTTTAAAATATGATAAGAAATGTGTTACAAATTATTCATGAATCCCCTAAAATGTGCGCGTCCCCTTCCCGTTGTCCCCAACCGGTCTATCTGATAATGCTCGTACCCGCCTGTATCAAGGCAAACTGGCTGCGTGCACGCTCTCATTCAGTGGCATCTATAGGTACACCCAAACCCCCTGTCATCAGAGCGCGCACACACACACACACACACACACACACACACACACACACACACACACACACACGCACGCAGAAACACTCACTCACACACACACACGCACACACATTTGATTGCATCATGTTCCCCACACTTCTAGAGGCGTGACTAGAGATCCCTGTAAGTTGTTAAACAGTTAGGGTGACCTGCACACCTACACACCATCGTGTCTGGTTAAAAAGACGTATGCAAATAATCAGACTTCACCTCGAGGAAATTGGCCCGTGCCAATACAAAAAAACACACAACGCCTCTCCTTACCTGTACATATGACCCAGGGTCTTCCCCGCAAATTCCTTCACCCCCGCCGCAGCTCTCGTCTTTACTGACTCCATATCCAGTTTGTATGTATCGGCCTATATATTTCTCACTATTTTTTCTTTAATGCTTAATCGTCATGTCACGGCGCAGGATGGCCGACTGCAGCGGCTACTCGGAAATCAACAAACGAAGTTGTGATAAATCTGAGTCCAGGGAGGTGACTATCTAAACGACGACTCTAATTTTCACAATGAAAGCGCCAAAGCGAGCAGAGAGGACGAATCAAACGACCTGTGCGCCTCCATCCACCACCACACCCCCTCCTGCCTGGCGTACAGTAGCCGCGCCAGCTGCCATCACGACGGAGCACGAAAAGGAGAGAAACTGTTAGCCAGCGTCGTTGATCGGCTTTGGATTTGTCCAGAATAAAAATAATAGATAGTGAAAGAGGGAGAGAGAGAATGAACGGAAAACTAAAAGAGCTCAAAGTTTAAAAGCAGAAGTGAAGTGGGTGTTTGGAGTAGCTTCAATAAATCAAAGAGGGAGTGAGGCTGCATCGTGTCTCCTGTGGTGCGCGCAGGTTCATCTGACGTCGTATTCAGCACCGAGGTCAGCGACAGCAGCTCCGCATCCAACATCTGGCCAGTTGCTCAGCACACCTTAAGGCCAGAATCGAGAAATAACATGCTCATTATTATATGTATATTTATATATATTTATTTATTCATATGAGTTTCTTCCTATCTGCCATTTCATATATCAACGGAGAGAAAGAGGAGGAAATGTTTTCAATCGTTCGCTCACATGTAGCCGCGCCTAAATGATATGACATTTTCAGTAAAAAGCTAACATTTTAGATATTTGGATTATATATCGTCATTTTGCGTTTTTGTATGCGTAAAAGTATGAATATATAAAACAAATTTAAAAAACAAGGACAACCCATTTATGAAAGCTGCAGCTTTCCCGAGGGTGGTGCTATGGAAACCAAATGAGGAGGAGAGGATCCCCCCCCCCCCCTCGGGAATTCTAGGAATTCATCAATAATTCATCCCTCCGACAACCACATTTTCACACCAAAGCATGCACATAATTTTGGAAGCATTTATATATATATATATATATATATATATATATATATATATATATATATATATATAATTATATTTTTAAGCTTATGTCATCTCTGCAGACCAAATTGCTAATGCACAATAATGATAATAATTAATATAATAATTATTATATGAATACAAATAATAATACAACTTTAAAACATAGTAATATTAACAATAATGATTATAATACAACAAAATACTTCTAAGATATTAAATGCGCGATCAGAGGGGGGGGAAAGAGAAAAGCGATTCTTCCTTCTTGCCATTTGTTGGTATTGGACACCATCTTGTGGTCACACGCGACACAGCAGCTTTCTCTTACAATCCTGCAGATTATGTGCGTTGCTCAATCTATTAATAGATATTATAATTACATTTTTCATAAGGTCACTCTCTGTGTTTTTGGTTATTGTTTCTTCTTTGGGATGTTTGAGCTTCACTGTGCAGAATGGCGTGTGAAGCAGAGTTCGACTGGAAGAATGATTTCATGTCCCACTATTGAAGGGAGGAAGTGTGTGATGTGTGCTCAGTTATAATATAAATTTAACACTTCTAATAATGAGATGATTTGGTGACATAACAACTCATTGGGAATTCAATCATGGTCCAAGATGCAATGTACTCAAGTGGTTTTGGAAATACTGAGAATGGACTTTTCAGTGACGATGGAGACATCTGGTGTCCAGTAGTGAAATTAACAATATTTAGTCTGAATTTGTAACAATCGTTATAATTCACAATAGTGTGTTTTATGCATCTTAAAAAATTGGGGGAAGCTCCACAGTATAAACCTTTTCTCTTGACCTCGCCAGTCACAATAGTCATATTAAAGCGACACTATGTAACTTTTCCCCTGTAGCGCCCCCTTCAGGTATTTAACGTCTGGCTCGCGAGCCATAAATGGCTCTTCAGGCTCGTGCCCTCACAGCTAATCAATGCGCGCTACCAGCAGCGCATCTCGGCAGCCGCAGCGAGCCGTTCAGCCGCGGCATGTCATTCTGTCTGTACTCGTCTCGTAGTGGAGCAAATAAAAAGTCACCTGCGAGCGTGGACTGGCACTATATGACGTTGGTAATCACTGCCAGACAGCAAGTTTAAGTACTTCCTGTTCCTCAACCGGAAATACCGGGTCGTTACCAACCATCTTACATTCAGCAGTTTTCAGCCCACTGACCCCCGATGGCAGTGGTGGAGGCGCAAATCAACATATTAAAAGTCATTGTAGCTGCACCATTTTTTCCAAGCTGTTATTTTAAGGTGAAAAAGTTACATAGTGGGGCTTTAAATGTAGTCTCTGCTTTTATGTTGTGTGTGCACACACAAAAACACACTCACTCTATAACTTGTTATTTCTTTATTATATCTGTATTTATGTACAATCGTCTGCAGTGAACTTAGAATATAACTGACAACAATTTGTACAGCAATTCACACAATAAAAAGACGCTACTTTGCAATGACTAGCAGCAGCAACATGTTTTATGCAACATGTTTTGAATTCAGATAGGAAATTTTGTTGTTACAAAATCATACAAAAACAGATACACACAGAGGTTTAAGGCATTTGTTTGTTGAGAAATACATCATGCATGCTGCAGGAAGACGCTCTACACCAACTGACATCTGCATACTTTATCAACAAGAGACACTCGGCAAACATGAGCAGATGTCCAATCCTGAGATGGCTTAGTTCAGGCTTAGTTCAGGATTAGTTTTTGATTGTGAAATATAATTAGCTGATATCTGAAATCACAACTGCATCATTTACAGTAAAACATATTTTGTTATATAAACACATGTTAAGCTAAAGATGATACAATGTGATCCTGTATGGCTTTAGACAGACTGTGAATAAATAAAACCTTATTTCTTCAACACACTGGTCGTTTAACAAAGTAGCAATTTATTGAATATAATGTACTTGAATAATTGTCTGAATTAACGCTACTCAATGTTTATAAGGCAACAGAAGTACTAAATAAGATATCAGGTCTTGCAAATATTGATAACTAACTCTAAATACACAAGCTTCAGGCGACAGAGCAGAAGCAGATCAATTAGCTAATTGCATGGCAACCATTTAAATAGATGATATATTATTTATATTTACAGGAACTCTTGGTAACCACAGAATATGAACCAGTTACTAAAATTCCCTCAAGGAAATCCTCACTCACGTCTCCCAACGGGGATAAGAAGTTCTTCTCCTTTCTGTTTATCATGAAACAACGGTTATAATCGTTTATGCCTATGATATGTAGACACACCAATAATGGGAACATCTGAAAACAGAAATATAGGCTGTTTATTATCTATGTGTAACACAAGGAGCAGTAAGGTCCCCACATGATCGACCTCAACTCAGACACATAAACTGATTGTATTGGAACAGAAAATCTGTCGTCTTTTCTCCTGGTAGAAATCTTCTAATTAGTCATGCAGCAAATTGGAAATACATTTAAAAGGTGAGATGCACAAGTTTGCTACTGCTGTCTCACCTTGTTACTCACACAGGTTGATACTCACACTTCTCTTTGTTATGATGGAGGCTCTTGGTTTCTAAATGCAGACTTTAAAACCCTAGACCCTAAAAATCCTCCAATAACAAAACTGACAATCTTCATATCCCAGCCATAGATTAGTGGAGCTCAACATTATGTATTTACCAATTTAAAAAGGCAGTGTTGTATGCTTAAATTAAAAGTTACATGACAGAAAAAGCTTATGATATAAGATATCTTTAAAATGATATGATTTTTTTAACCACACATATTTTTTTAAACTGACACATATTTTCTTTTCTAAACAGTCAAGTCCTTCTTCTTGAATTCTAATTAGAAGAATCACATGCAGAACATTTTATTAATGATATCATAACCAACTCTTGAAATGGTAATTACACATAATTTCACATGTTCAACACCACAAACTTTACACACACAAAAAATACATTACATGGGGAATGATGAAGACTGAACGTTCAATTATTTTGCCCTTTACTGTTCCCACTATCTTTTTATGGCACAGGAATGTTTTATCCACTCAAAAAGCAGATTTAAGCAAAGTAAAGTGTTGCATCCTAATATAGGAGTCCATTCAGAAATAAAAGATAACAGCGTCATTTAGCCCAAAGACAGAAACCCTCAGCTACAGGCACTCAGACATCACTTCATGCTTGTCTGTCATCAAGGACAGCTCTGACTGCGGCTCTGTGATGAAACTGGCACTCAGCTGGAGTTTGACCCTCTCCACCTCGTAGTTATGCAGGTACTCTTGAATCAAGTAGCGTTCTCGTTTAAACCGAGCCTTCACGTCTGAAGGGATGTCTGGGATCATCCACGCCACAAAGAACTTGACCACAAACACAACGTGCTGCAGAGGGACAAAAATCACGTGGTCAAGATATGATCCGTTCATTATGAGCATTTATTCTTTGAGCAAGGAGTGGGAAGAAGCGCTGTTGCCTTACCTCCATGATGATAATGAAGGCCATTTTAGCTGCCAGGATGTGCCAGAACTGCATGGTGTGTTTGTACTCCTTCTGGTGGCCTGGAGGGTAGCGGTAGTCACGGTATCTGGATAAAACAACGTAATTATTGTTTAATCAATGTAATCATGAAAGAAAATGTGTTGACACCAGCACAAATTAGTTGATGCGATAGAAACTTTTCAAATAACGAATACAAAATAAATATATCTTGAACTAGAAAGGGCACTCGGTAGAGCGCATACCGTCGCATATCACAAGATTGGGCATTGAATTATGAACATTTTGGTATTAGTTGCAGCCAATTGGATATAAATTAACCGCGCTGTGGTAAAAAGAAGATGTTGACCTTTTCCTGACCTTGACCTTTGACCTGATCGATCCAAAAATCAAATTAAATGATCCCCGGATAATAACCAATCATCCCACCAAATGTCATGCGATTCGGGTTTAATACTTTTTTACTTATGCAGATAACACACACGCACACACATACGCATACACGGCGATCAAAACATTACCGTCCGCATTTTCAATGCAAAGGTAATTAAAGCACAATGTATGTAATTTACACACCACTGACGTATCATAAGCCTATATAATCAATATGGCTAACTATTTTCTTTGTTCTCCACTAACTCCTGAGGCAAATATCTGGCCTCTAGTCTCTGTTCAGGGTTTATCAGATACTGGACCCTCTGGAAACCGCTGTCTGTTGCTGTTAGAAGAAACACTATTAGATTTGAACATCAAAAATAGTGATTAGTGCAGTTTTAAAGCTCTTCAGAAATGTTGAAATAAGCTCAACAAGCTCTTGAAGCTTCAGTACCTGCAGGTAGTGGTGGAGTTCTGAAACCAGTCGCCTCGTTCCTCGGGCATGTTGTACGGACGTATCTGGGAGATGTCGTATATTGACAGGCTGTTGTTAACGTATCCCCTCATGCCGGCATCGTCATTGTAGGCATACAGGAACACCATGCGGGGGATCATGTCGGAGGTGAACGCTATTATGAAAGCCTGAGACAGAAGGAAGCACAAAAGGCTTTTAATGAAATGTTTGAGTCTGCAGTGAAATTGCTGAAAATAAATGTTATTTTGACACACAGTGTCATTCTGACAGCCTGTGCAAACGTTTAACATCCGTGAAAAGAAAGACAGACAAACATATCCCTGCACTAGACTCACGTTGGTCACAACAGACAAAATGGCCACCGCATTGAGGATTTCCTGCCACGCGCCGATGTTTCGGGCCTTAGACGCTACCGGTCTCCTGAACTGGGTGGTGAACTTCCAGGCGTCCACCCTGATCTCCAGGATGTTGTTGAACAGAGCCAGAACCGGAGCCAGAGGGAAGGAGGCCACGAACAATGTGATGAAACCAAACTGGACCACTGGAAAGAAAGGGCGAGCAGGCAGAGAGTTAGTGAGAGCGGAAAGCCGTGAATGGAATACAGGGATGGAAAACAAGACAGTCTCCATATAGCGTACAGCACAGCACTCTGTGTTGTAAACTAGATAAGTGAAGCATCTCACCCATCTCCAGGTACTCATAAAACAATCCCAGCTGGCTGAAGTTCAGCAGGACGTGGTCCTGCTCCCAGCGGCTGTTATGGTTCTCAGTGTGGCGCCGCCCCTTTCTGCTCGTCCACCAGTTACGCATCAACCTGTCAGGTCGAAGAAACAGATGTCAAACAACGGAGATCTGTTGTCGAGATTTACTGAGACCCGACTTGATCACCACAGCGGCAACACTTCGATAGCTGCCGTCCGATAATCTGAAATAAAGTTTAAAACATGTTTTACTGTGAACAAGTTGTTTAAAGGAATGCGTAAAAGTTTGCAACAACAATGCACAAACCAATATATTTTTAAATTGTCATTCATGTACTTACTGTAATGTGTCGCTTTCTGGACTGAGTTTGGCTGATAAAGTCTTCTACTTCTAAACTCTGAACCTCTTTTATGTCAATAGTTTAACGTAAATATTTCCTGTAACTGAGTCGTGATCTAAATTTACGCACCTTTGCCTTCTGTCCGACTATTCTTGATACATATTTTGTTTGTGGGTGAAGCCAAACTTTCATCGCGTGACCACCAAGTGGTAGAAAATGAAATGCTGTTAATGAGTTCTCTCCATTTCGAAGAGTGTGAGCATCTGAAGGAAGCTGCAGAGCAGGAAATGATATGTATTGAGGGCAAATCTACTTGTTGATAACTTGTGCACCCAACATATTAATCTGTTAAAAACAATTACACACATTTGTAAGAAATCCACAAAAGGAAAATTGTAATTGAAACCTTAATTGAACATTATTATCTTGTTACAGTGGCTAATTGAGATGAATGGGTGAGAGTGTGTGGACTCACGGCAGCAGCGCTTCCTGAATGTTCCCCCAGATTTGTTTTCCTGACATCACGATCACCAGCTGTGTGGTCAGCTCAATCAGGCAGCCTCCAGGGTCACACTACGACAGCAAGACATGTTAAGTTTACATAACTAATAACTACAACTTTCATTTGATCTGTTGGCAGCACCAGTTTCTGATCCTTATTGGTAGAAAAACATTGCAAAATGTTACGTTATGAACCTTCCCTCTTCTATAAGGATGTTTACTTACAATAAATAAAACATACTTTGCATTTTGCACATTGTCTATATTTAATTTAATTTACACTGCTGTATTTGTATATATGTTGTGTGTGTATATATATATATATATATATATATATATATATATATATATATATATATATTATATTTTATAATGTATTATATATTTCACTTGTATAGTCACTTTTTCTTTCTTTCTTATATTTATATTTCATTCTTGTGTGTTTAGTTTATCGGTGCTACTGTGTCCACAAATTTCCCCTTGGGGATTAATAAAGTATATTTCTATTCTATTCTAAATACATTTCTTCAATCATTATTGTATAAAGGGAAAGAAAACGCACCTCCTCATTCCTCAGTTTGCTTCTTTCGCCAAACATATATGTGTACTCGCCAGGAAAACCAACAAATTTCCCCTTGAAGAAGGCCACGTAGAAGCAGGATGAGTAGTAGTTGACGAACTGGAAGAGGAACATCTTCATGGTCAGCCGGTTCTCGTACTCGAGGTGGGTCTTTGGGATTTCTGCAGGAAGCAAACACCAGATAGTAATTCAGTGTAAAATGTGTTTTAGCGTCAAATATGACTATTGTGTCATGTGTGTTTATTATTATTATTATCTCTATATAAAAGGGACCATGTACAGTTCAAACATAAATGTCACCATTTGATGCACTGTACCAGATTATCTCTTCAGCTAGTTTGCATCTGTAGTCCCTTGAGGGGTCGTAACAAACATAACACAATAGCAAACAGTGCAGGATCAAAGACACGATATAACATGATACGTGGTGAGAAGAACACACACGACACACAACACAAAGCTACACAGCAGCACATTAAAAGTAGGTTGTGAAAACCATAATAATGCTGCTCAATGAGTACAGCGCTGAGCAGCTTTTAACTGATTTTAAAACCATTTTCTTAAAGTGCTGATAGAGGTGCAGCTGATTTATGGCTTTCACAGAAAAGGATATCAGATACCAAATATCCGATTACATCTCTTTACCCATATCAGTGATCCACACAGCCACCCTCTCATAGAAGAAGTTGAGGATCATGATGATGCCAAAGTTGATGCAGGAGGCGGTGACGGACGTCGCTAGCTGTGGAGTGATGAATCTGCCCACCAACTGGATCTTGCTCATGGGGTCTTTAATGATACTTGCAAAGGCAGCGTGCACAGCCAGCCTGTATGCGATGACCCCGATGATACAGGCCACGATCAGAGAAATCTGGGGGAGCACACACACGTAAAGCTGAGCGTGTGACTACGCTGGGGGGAATACTCTCGATGTATTGTTGTGAATAGCACACACAGGAATGAGATACATATTTAGTTACCCAAAATATGACAGTGGCAGCAGAGAGGCAGAAGCGAGCACACTTGCTGGTGACAGGGAGATACGGCTCCATTTCCTGAAACATTGTTATCATTTATTCTTTATGAAGTATAGCCACGATGCAATTTTTTTGCAAACCACAGAGCACACAACAATCACTGTGTTCATGTTCACGTTTCGAAGCACCTGAGTGATCTTGTTGAGTCTCTTGTTAGTGCATCGGATCTCAAACTCGGGCCGGATTTGAAGCTGCTGCTGTTCCTCCTCAAAGTCCACTAAGTCCCACTCGTACTCCAGCCGGGCTTGGCGCCGCTTCCAGATCTCCAAAAACAGAGTTACTGCCAAGTAGATTTGAAGAAAGGAAGCAAAAAGTTGTAAAGTCATGTACACGAATGTGGTTGTAAAGTGAGAAATCTGATGCTTTGCTGTGTGTGCATCCATATCGTATCACCCGAATACTGTTACACTGGATGAAAACAATGCCTGTGTTGGGTTTGAGGAGTGTAATGTGTTTCCGCTGAGCAACAACACTTGGCGTGCTGCTCATGAACCCAGTTTTTTAATTGGTACCATCAGCCTTCATTGTGCTGGGCGAGCTTTCTGACTGCTGCATACCAACATAACTGTGCTGGCATCTTGTTTGAGGCCCAAGCATTACCAATGAAGGTTCAGTGTGAAAAGGCTTTAATTGTGAAAATCTGTCTCGCAGGAGGGGGACTAAACTCTCCAACACAGGTCAAACGCAGCTAGAGCAGCATTGACTGACACTTACCCCAAATGCCCATAAATATGGCAAAGAAAACCGTTCCCTCGTTGTCAAACAGATGGGATTGCTGAAAGAGAAATTATGGAAAAATGAGTTGGCAGGAACATGGGGACATGCTGCTGACTCGGCAAGATACAATTAACCGCCGATATTTAAGTTCTGCACACTTATGTAGCAGAATTATAGTATGTAGTATGTGCTTTTAGGTTTTACAATGGTGTCTAATGAACATATGAAGTGAGATGTTTTACCCAGGATGAGAGACACGTAGAGTTGAGCTTCCAGAAAGGACACTTTTTATCACAAAGCGGACACATCACAATACTTCCTCCAATATCAGCGTTACATATTTCTTTACTAAAAGGAGAAAACAAAGAGAACAATTTGCAAAGTGATCGTCACATTCTGATCAGACCATCAAAGATCAACATGTTCACATACTTTTCTGTACTTTTAGTTTGAGGCTGCTTTTCCAAGTTGGTTCTGGACACTTTAGTTCCAATAAATCTTAATGCAACAGCAAAGTGTAGCCAAAATGAAATGGCCGTTTAAATATATAAATAATAGTCCCATGTTGCCTTTTATTCTTAAAGAAAACGTTGTTTTTCCCGCATGCCGTAATAGGGAAAAGAGAATAAGCAAACTGAAAATAATGTACATGTGATCTGTGTTTAACAACAACAAAACTATATCAAATGACCAGTTAATCCACATCATATGTATCCAATCGTATGTTCAGTACTTTTCAAACACATGATGCATCTCTGCTAAAAACTTGCGATCTAAAATAATGCATGTGTTTGGGATCTGGTGAGCGAATGCCTGGATAAATGAGTCATGGATTATACTGCACAAGTCTTGACATACTTTCAATATGTACTTACAGAATAAGTGACTTCTTTTAAATCAATTCTTAAAACCCATTTTTATAGAACAGCTTTTAAGTGATCTCGTCCTTTTATGCAGAACTTTGGTTCCCCTAATTTAGTTTGTCTGTTTCTTATTTTTTTATTTGAATATATCGATTTTTAAAAAATATTATATTTGTTTCTTGCTATCCTAATAGCATTAATAAAAATAAAAGATACAAATAAAAACACAATAACAATACTAAATACTAAATATACAGAGGAAACACAGGGCATTGATGTGAAAGAACATGGCTGGCCTGCACAGAGCCCTGACCCCCTCCCCGTCAAACACCTTCGGGATGAACTAGAATGCAGACTGTGAGTCAGGCCTTAGTGGCTAACATCAGTGGACCTCATTAAAGCGCTTGGGGACCAAACTCTATGCAGCCAGCTTCCACCGTCAAGTGGAAAGTCTTCCCAGAAGAGAGGAGGCGGTTATAGCAGCAGATCAAGTTTTGTTAAATGGTCAACATTGACATAAGGGTTTATTTGGATGTCCATATATTTTGGGCCAGTTGACCGTCACCTTCTGGTGCTACTCACCTTGAAACGTTGTCATCATAACTCAGCAATCCATAGATGAAACATATAAGGCCCATGACGGCTGCAAAGAACAGCATCTCAGTGTAGAAGCCCAGCCAGGCAAAGTAGATCCCAATCTTCTCCCCATAGTACTTCCTACAACCAAAAACAGCACGTTTAATTTATAATTTAGTGAAAGTTTTCAGGAAACATGCTTCAGTAATATGTATTCCCCTGTGACAGCATTGAGATGTTGCCTGTTGACCTGATGAGGTTGAGAGGCTGCTCTTTGTAAAAGCAGAGGAACCCGGCCCAGTGGCTGTACAGGTTGTAGCGCTCACTCTCACACTCAGCGTTTCTGGCTCTTTTCCAGTATCGACACTGAAAGGAAAAAAAACAACGCAACGCGGAGCTGTTGAGCAAAAAATATGTCTCTGCAAAAAGAGAATGAGCATGTTTCTTGTAATGTTGTAGTATTATTTATTCCTTTATCCCATTTTCCTTTAAGTAAAAAAGAAGGAATTGCTTTATATACATAATATGCTAATTTGAATAATACTGCTCTGAAACTGGGAAATAGACAAAGAATACCTGACACTAATACAAATATGCTTGAAATGAAAGTCCTGCATTCAATGTTTTGCAACCTAATTTACTACTGCACATTTCTTTTAAATAAAAAAGTCACAATAGTAGTCATTCTGTTACTGTGACAGTGGTAATATTAATAAAAGTAGCATTACTCTTTCAACAGAACCGCTCCTGTCTTTGTGTTTATTCATACATGGGGCAATTTATGTTGTTTATGGTTCAGGAAACTTTACTTTGTTGAGTCTTAACCTAGATTGATATCGTAGCTGATCACATTTTTCTAAAGAAAACAGAGCCGCTCAAGTAGATGACATGCTGTTTGACCTGGACATGTTCATGTCTCGTCTTCCACGTTTCTTACGTCATGTAGAGGAAAGGCTGCTGAATACGTCCCATTGCTGAGCAGTCGCTTGATCCCCGTCTTGTCTCTATCTTTCTGACCCTCTTTGTAGTACGGGCAGCGGGCCAGGATGTAGAACACCTTTACAACAAGCACAGGGTTTACCAAGAGATTAAAGGATTGGAATTTTTAGGAACTTCTTAGCTATATGCATTTAGCATGTTGCTTCATTGTTGCACACGCCTGTATCAACAACAATCCTCCAAGGGTCAGTCTGTCCAGAAGAACTGTGAGCGTTATACTGATTTATCATTCATAAATACTAATCAGAATATACTATACTATCAGACACAGGAGATATTTACGATGTACAAAAAAAGTGTATTCTGATTTTAGAAGAGAAATACTCACAATTCTGTTTCTTGTGGAAGGCGGGAAGAAAGTATCTTTGTCAGTGATCAGGAAGAAGTCGGTCTTGCTCTTGTCGAAGGGGTAGGTGAAGTAGTCAGGTTGGGGACGCATAATGTGCTCAGGCAAGCGTAAAGGACGAGAGAGCCACTCCAGTGGGACATCCTGGCCGTGCGGGATGTCACTGGTTTTGAAGGGAACTTTGATCTTTAAGACGTCGGCGTAGGTGGCCAGTACATTCCACGGAGCATGAATCTTTAAGAAATAAGTCTTTTGGTCTTTGGAGTCCTGATCCAAGGAGAGATGGAGGAGAGGAACACATATTAATTATTAGATACATTATTTAAGTTGAGTACTTGGATGGCAGTATAATATGAGCAATCCCTTTAAGACTTTTCCTGGAGAATGTGGTGCGCCTCAGTAAACTCTCCACTAGGTGGTGCAGGTACTCTGTGGTTGGATCTCTTACCGATTTGTCCTCGGTCTCCAGCTCCAGTCCTTCCTTCTCAAGGTTGGCCTCAAACTCCCTCCTTCTGTCCTGTGGATAAACACACACACACACACACACACACACACACACACACACACACACACACACACACACACACGCGCGCGGACACACACACACACACACAGCGCAAGCATTATAGCCACGCACACTCTTACAGTCTTTGTATGTTGTCTCCCATCGTATACAAAATGTCCTTTAAAAGCATGCCGTTATAAATATACTGTTATAACATCCAAATGGATACAGGGGACCATTTAATGGCCCTATCAATGGACACCGGGGAGGAAAACTCTGAGCTACTGACCTAGATTAAACACACTGGTACTATGGAAAAAATATATATGCTGGGACAACTGGTCACACGACATCACAATGATAATGGACAACCTATGACACCTTTAATACAAAAAGTGTTTTGGAAAATTACACAAAAACATTTACATATACATTTAATAAACATGTTTGAAGTAAACCTAAAATTCGGCAAACACAATCATTAAACTGCAAATATAAACCGAATAAATATCAAATAAATAAATAACTTTTCCAGCTAAATGATTAAAAGAAATGCAACAAAGTACTTAAGGTTAGTTTGTATCATTGAGGTATAAAAAAGGTGAGCCTTAAAATGTGTTTTTCAGAAGTTGCATGTCAGCTGTTTATGGTATTTCTCACTTTTGACTAAATGGGTTGAACTATAAGCTCACTGCGATCTTTGGCAGGTGTGAATGTGAAAACAGCTTTCCTCAAAAGGAGAGTGTTGCTCTTAGTGCAATCTCCCTGGATAAATGAAGGTTGTAAATAAGGCGCTGACATTGACGACGACCGAGAGAGAAACACCAGTTATTTAAGCATTCAGAATGATGTTTGATGATGATGTAGCCATAACATGCTTCAAAATGAGAATATTTGGAATAGTCCGACAGCTATCCAGAGAGAAAAACACACTTCCAATAAAGGTTAAAGACAATGAGTTGCTCTTTACTGGAAGCAATTGGGAGAACTGTAATGGAGAACAAATTCAAGCCTTGTGATTAAGAATAGGAAAACAATGAGATGCCATGAATGAAAATTAATTAGTAAATAAAACTGGATTCACAAACATATAGACAAGCTAACTGTCAAACATCAGTGTTCTAAATAAACAAGAAATCACTTACAAATAAATAAGTACAATCCAGTAATTAATTTTGTAAATCATAAGCACGAGTCCACAAGAGTAAACACTTGTTCAGACTGTATTTGTAGCAATAGTACCTTAAATTAGGGATCTCTCAATCAAGGTATTTTAATCCCAATTCAAGTTCTTTAATACTGGACATCTGCAAATACCATCATTGTATTGACCTAAATAATGTACCCGGCACATTAAAATAACAGGTGTAGGCCCACCTTATTGTTCACAAGCTAATGGAACTGGGGAAAGGCTCAAGGTTGTATCTGACTACAAGTATCTGGGAGTACTTTTTGATTCAAACCTGACCTTCAAATCACAGGTGAAAAAAGTTTGTAATCGGGTAAAATTCAATTTATCCAATTTCCGATTCTCACGCAACTACATGTCAACAGAGGCAGCTAAAACATTCATGCATTCCACGGTTATTTCCCACATCACCTACTGTTTAACAACTTGGTCACATGCTAGTGCCACTACTCTCAAACCATTACAGTCATTATTTAAGCGTACGCTCAAAACTCTTGACAACAAAAAAAATTCTGTCACATCACTGTCCTATACTAACAAAATACAACTTACTTAGTTGGGATAACTTGATTAAATATGTGCACATCTGTCTAATGTACAAAATCATACATGATTTTGTACATTTGTACATCTCCTCCTCTCAAACAATTTGTCACCACAAGAACTGGATATCGGCTCACAAGAGGGGCAGTGAGAGGGGATTGTATCATCCCTCTCAGGAAAAGTGCTTTAAGTCACGCTGCATTCTGCATACAAGCAGCAGTTCACTGGAACTGCATTCCAGTATCTATCAGAGAGCTTCAATCTCTCAACTCTTTTAAAGCTGAGATTAAGAAATGGTACATCTCTACCCAGCTCTGTCAGCACTAGACTGTAAACGGCTCCTCCCTTCTCCATCTGTCCAGGTTGGACTTTCACTTTGTCTGTCTGTCAGTTGATGATTGTCTGTCTGTCTGTCTGCTGGTCTCTGTATGTCTTGACTTTGCTGGCCGTTTATTCCGCCTGCGTGTCTTCTCTTGTCGTTCACCTGTTTGCAGCTATACATCACATTTAGTCTGTATGCTTTTACGTTGTGTCTCTGTTGTGATGCTTTTATTCTGTCCATTGTAGCATTGTTCTCCCTTATTTTATTTGCTTTGTCTGTCGATTGTATTTATAATCTTGTGTTTTTAGGCTTGCTTTTACCATCAGCATCTTTGGGACTGCAGATGAAAAATAGCCTCTTGGCTAACTCTGGCACATTTACAGAAATATTTTTATCAATATAAATGTATTTATTAAATAAACCATATTAACCAAATACTGAAGGCCACAAATGTTGTCTGTCTCTGCAAAATAACCCGAATCCCATTTCCTCTTAGCAGTACCACGTATTCCTGTAGTTGTGTAACGTCAACAGCATCACAGTTAGTCATCCTGTGAAATGCTGACTGGTCAACCGACGACAATGTGTCACTTTTAAAGACACTTACCTGCTTCTTCTCTCCATCTTTGTCATCTACATAGGACAGCACAAAGTCTATCCTCCGGACTCCATCCCTGAAGAACACGGTGTCTGTGTTTGGTTGCAGCTTATCAGTCTGAAGGAGAAACAAACAAACTCAATGCAACGACACAGAGTAGGAAGCGAAAGCTAAAGGACATGCAATACTCGAACAACAGATACTGACACAGCAAGAAATGAAGTCTGAATCTTGAAGGCTCAGACTTTAACACTTATAGATATACAGTAGTATGTATATACATATATATATATATATATATATATATATATATATATATATATATATATATATATATATGGAGAAGCACATTTTGTCCCAGAAATATACATGTAATTTAGTGCTGCTGACTTAAAGGAACAGTGGTATTTAAAGTATTTAAAGAGAATGTGGTTTCCTTTATCCCAAGGCCATATGGACTGCAGAAGATACACACAAAACAAGACTTTTTAGACACAGTTCAATCACAGTTTGTCATTATACAAACGTATAATCTACTTTTGTATTTCCCACTCATTGTCCCACTACAAATTTGTTTTCTTGACACTAAAAACATTATTGTTTATACTCACTGTCTCCAATATACAGTGTGTGTCCTTATTTGTACTGCTGTTAATGTATTTAATAATCGTTACACAACCTGAAAAAGATATGACTTTAAATCATCAGTCAAACAGTTGATGGCCTGATTTGGATGAACATGGAGTAACCAGTGTGTTCAGTCTTTTCTTGACCCCACCCAGCTGGTTTATCAGACCCGTACATCCACTAACAGACCTACAGGGTGTGGATTCTGCCCGTTACTGTGTTATATAATCATGCTTGAACTTAATGAGAACATTGGAAACAGAAGTGTTTGATAGATTACCACTGATCCGACCATGAACTGAAGTCGTACATCCTGGAAACATATTATATGAATTATGAATTAAGATTGATAAACCATCTGCTTGTTGTCCTCACTGTGGCACTGAAAACACAACAGACTGACGGCTGTGGGAGCTGCGACAGTTTATTTATTTCTCTCGCCGAGAAGAAAAGAGAGGAGCGATTCGAGACCCAGAGGTCTCGTGACTCAGGAAAGCAAGTGGGGAGTTGACCAGAGGGTCAGTCATGAATCAATGGACACAAACATGAACGTTGATATAAATAATATTGAAGAAAAACAACTTACACAGATATAACTAAAGCCACCTTCACATCCATAACTGTTGTTGGACATCTTGGTGAGCTTTAACGTGGAGGTTATGTGTTAATCTATGCTAGGCTAAGCTAGCCAGCTTCATGCAATACAGATTGTAATGGAAAACGTCTTCCTTCCCATTTGTCCGTGGTAACACCCGTAGTGACGATGAAGCTTACCTCTGTATGTCCAGGCAGTGCTGATTTTTCAGATAATGAATTGACACTAGCTCCACCGTTTTCATCTGCAAAATAAAGAAAACATTTTTTTTAAGTATATGTCAAAGTTAAACGGGTAGTAGTGGCCTAAAGGTTAATGAAATAGGCTTGTGACAAGAAGATTATTGATTCAACCCCAGTCCAGCAAAAACTCTGTCATTTTATATTAGTGTTTAATTTAGTCATTCGATAATGTGCTATGATGAAACTTGATTATTACTAAAGATACATTGCAAACAGTCCAACAACAACTTGAAGATGTCCGTGTTATGTTTAGTAAGTTTTAATTGTCATGTCATATATTTTTTTCTCGAAACACCTGCTGTGCATGTCATATAAAGAGATAGGTCAGGTTTTTTTAATTATTTTATATTGTGTATGTATATCTGGGCCTTCAGTCTGAACATGTGCTGATGAGCCATGACAATGTAGCATCTAAACTTAGAAAATGAAAATACTGGAGACTAAAAACTAAACTACATTTCACGATGTGTTTTCTTTAAAGAGAAACATGTGTCTTTTCAGTCATCCATTGCACCTTCCTGCTTATATGTGCCCGAACCCAACAACAGAAAACAATTGCTCAAAAAATAATGTCATTGTTAGAATTTCCTCATGTGCTTGTTTGAACAGTTGATGAACAAGTAGACAGTGCCAACCCTTTAGCAAAGGAGAGGGTATTCTTCTCTACTGGAACACCAACAACCAGTAATTAAGCTAAGCTATGTTAGGCTCTGTGTGTCCATGCAGGATACGTGGTATGTAGGCTAATACTACGGTTCACTCAAAACCAAACCAAACCTCCTTCTTGAGAAATGAGCGGGTCAATAATCATTAAGGTGGCACAAGCATCTCAGACAAACTCAAATTAACAAATACAAAGCCTACAGTCTCTCGGCAACATCAAGGAGAGGAGCTGAGATGAAAACCACAGAGGCAGCACACACACACACAGCCACACACATCCTCGTCCTCTCGCATACAATGACACACAGCATTCCTGCAGTGCCTCCCTCTCCCTCCACACTGGCAGAGAGACTGTGCTCATGTAGCTCTGCTGCGCTCGCTCCCCTGTTATTCCTGGTTGATGGGAAAATGGCACTTCCTGTGGGGGAGGCTGGAACTTGCATGAAGACATCAGCGAGGGGGAGGGGCCAGAGGTGGGCGTTGCTGCTGTGCCAGACGTCTTACCTCCCCTCACGAAACACAAAGGAGCCTTCTTTGATTAGACCAAGTGATATTACAGGCGGCAGTGTGAGCCAATGGGAGAGGGGCTGTGGTGGCTCCATGTGAAAGCTTGATATCTTTCAGTGGGCTCGTGGGAAGCATCGTTGAATGTGCAGCCAATATTTTATTTAATCTGAGCAGCTTTTCTTTTTTTTTCTTTTCCTTTTTTGGTCTCACTCCAACTGTGCACCGGCAGTTATCAGAGCCTAACTTGAGCAAACAGAAGCAAGGGGCCCGCAGTGAGTCAGACTAGGTCATACGGAGTAGGCTGCATTTGGTTGAACTAAGCAACAGTGTCAGACTTAGATTCACAAATGAGCATGTATGTTTAAATAACTATGGTATACTCAAATCACAGACATTCCTTGATGGAAAAATATCATGGTAACTGTGGCTTTTGAGGGCACACATGAACCAAATAACAACTCATTTAAAGGTAATGCTCATGCACTGTTTTCTAACACACCCCAAAACCCCCTCAGCTGATGTATATTCATAGAACATCTGAGATAATCTTCTATCAGCATTCCCACCAGCAGAATGCCAATTGAGTGAAAGATATGGCCCTAACCTCTTGTGGGCTCAAAATCAAGTGGGAACAAAAGGGAACTCGAATCAAATGGTCAGCTGCTGCTGGTCAGCTGCTCACTGATATGAAAGCAATGAGCTAATGCCAAAGCCAAATAAGATGTATCTCTTTTACATCATTGTATACGGATTCCAACTCATACAATCTTTTGAATGTGATAGACAGTGCTTGCTTTTAAAACTTCTGTAAAGATGGCAGACTGAAGAGACAGATTTTAAAAGAATGGTCAAAAAGGAGCAAGGGCTGAGAAATTATGACAGGTGTCAACTAGTCAGTGGCCTCCAGTATATAAGAATAGGAGGTCACGCGTATCAATATATTAGTATTTAGGGCTTTATATTCTCTCCCGGAACCAGTAAATTAACTATTCCCAAGCTAAATAATTACAAATCCTAATTCAGTACAACCTGATGAAGTCTCCATTCCCATTGACAGTGATTGCCTTTGAATAAGAAATCCGTTTAGTAGTGCACCGCGGTTTCATTTGACGTGGCAGCATGTTTAACTGGCAGGAGAGAACGGCCTCCCTTCGGTGAATCCCAAAGTGAGTCATTAAAGCAAATGTTAGGAAAGGGAACCTCTAAATGTGAACCGACAAACAGGGTCTGGTATTTGTCTGACGGCTGAGAGATGATATCTCAGCCGCCCACACAGACATAGACACACACATACACGCGCACGTACACACACACACACACACACACACACACACACACACACACACACACACACACACAAACACACGCACACTAATAATGTATATTAGTCGATATCAAGAAACTATCATAAATTTACAATCTAGTTCCGACACTTGGTGGGCTAAAAGCACATGTTCAACAGCAGTGGTGGAAGATAATAAAGTAGTTTACTCATAAGAAGAACTCATAAGATAAGACAAGTTAATACTCCTGTATTAGTCCTACAAAGGGGACATTTGCAGGATTAAAGCAGCATAGTGGATAGTGCAAAATAAAAAAAAACAGGCATAAGTAGAAAAACAAGACCAAACAAGTATAATAAATATGTAATCACATATGGTATAATAATTAAGTTAAAACCAACTAAAATATGATATAGTAGATATACTGAGTGGTTGTTAATGTTTTACAGTGGATTGAACACATGTATTTATATTGCACAGAGTATACATTGGATTTATATTGCATTGAATGAATACATGAATGAAGGCTTGTGAGTGTGTGGTATGTGTGGTCTACTAGGGGCAGTATTGGATGTACTTCCTTGAGTACTTCCATTTTTTCTATACTTCTACTCCACTCCATTTTGTATATGACATATAGTGTAATGCTAATTGTATTAAACAAGCCTTTAGAACATCAATAATACAAATCAAACAATATGGGCTGCCACTCTGACAGGGTCCATGATGTTGCCTAATGAGTGATTTTACTTCAAATACATTATGATAATATTTGTTTGCAAATATTGTTATACTCCTACTGAAGCTCAACTTTGTTATGGAGTATTTGTATTGTGGGGTATTGGTATCTTTGAGTTAAAGAATATCAATACATCTTACAGTTTGACTGTAAGACTGACAGAGAGAGTGAGCGATACAGCTCTCTGTAATGGTGTAACCTTATAATGTGATATAGAAATATATACAATGTTCTTTTTATAGGAAGTCAATAACTATAAGTAACTGTTTATAGATTAAAATGACCAGGAATGTTATTATATATATATATATATATATATATATATATATATATATATATATATATATATATATATATATATATATATATATAGCGAGAGAGAGAGAGAGAGAGAGAGAGAGAGAGAGATAGAGAGATGGAGGCTGAAAGAGCAGACAGACACAGACATCTGGGTGTGATCAGCAGAAACAGAAAGATCCTCCATTATTGATGAAAGTTCAGCATGATGAAAGAGCGAGTGGATTAAAAGAGCAATAGGAGAAGTGGTGATGAGAGGACGGACAGACAGGCGACACATAAAGCCTCCGATCTGCCCGTACCTGAGTGCAGGGTTATGCTGAATGCGGTCAACACAGCAGGACCATCTTTAAAGGACAGACAGATAGACACAGGTTAGTGTTGAACTCCAGGTCGGGAGAGGTGAACATGCACACTTGCAGATTGCAGAGACGGTCTGATTGACGGCAGATCCATCACAAAGCCTCACAGTATGAAACAGTGCCCTGAGCTCACTTACTCTAAGCACCGCAGGGACAATAAACAACAATTAATCTCTTGTGGCGATCAGGCCGGGTCTTCCATCTGCGGCACAGCATCTGAATAAACAATGATGAGGACGACCTGTAACATAAGTTTGACTCAATAACAAAACAATAGTTTTTTCACGATGACTGAAGCAGGCTGTGTGGGTGTCTCCACTCTGAAAGAGGAGCCCCATTAACAGCTCTTGTGTAGCTCTCCCACCAGGGTGGCACTCGGCTTTCAAACAGACGCTCCTCAGATCATTGTTTTGCTTTGCACGTCCACGAGTGCAGACCAACTAACCACAACTCCACATTGTGATGACATGAACCTTTTCTTAAGGGAAGTGATTCAAACATGTCACATATTCCCTCTAAGCATGCGGTGTGTTAGTGCCAGGTGGATGGCGAATGGATGAATATGAAATATTCATGTGATGCAGGTTAATACTCTGGTTTATGGGTCACAGTCAAAGTCAACCACTATCCAGTCTCAGACAAACTGAGTGCTGGTCTTGATGATTAGTAATTAGGTAAATGGGCATATGAAATGGTAAAGCACAAGACTGAAATATTACATTTCATATCAAAACATATGAGTGATAGTCCTGACGATCGAGCAGGCGTGGTGTGTACGATACAGTGAACCACAACATCCTGAGCTCAAACCGGGTCTAGGGCTGCTATGACAAGACATCCACTTTATCTCTCTCGCTCCACATTTCCTGTCGAGTCAGCTAAAATACAAAAGGAAAGATCCATAAACTATGAGAAGAAATTAGAATTTTGTTATTAGATTAAGACCAAAGAATACCAACTAATGGCTCATGTCATTCTTGTGAATCGTGACACTATGGAGTGACAATATCGACAAACTAACAAAACTATCCTCTGTTCTATTTTCGTATTGTGTGTTTGAAGGGAGAGTTGTGTCTTTGTGTTTGCAACACAAACTTCCTTCATATCGTCGGGATATTATCGTCCCAAAGGGGAGGTTTCCTGACAATCCCCGGAAAGAACAACAAAACCACAAACTCATATACAGTAGTCATGTGCAGGAATAACGTATTATCTTCATAAGACATAACATCACATAAACATATTTGATGAAGGCATAATTGTGGAAAAAATGGCAAGGAGCACTCTGGCATGCAACCTGCGGCCTGATTGTGTGTTTTTGATATGATGATAATGATGATGAGTGCGATGGCAAAAGGGCAAATAAGTATGTGGTTTCTGTACTAGCATTTTCCTTATGATCATATTATTTTATTATTATTAGTTTTATTTAAGAAATATTGTACTAACTAAATGACAATTATAGTTCCCACAGGTGCAGCTGTTCTATCAACAGCTCATAGAGTCGTTCCTTATTTGATGTGAGGTCCTGGGACAGGGATGTCTATGTGTACAGATTGTTAGGCCCTTTGAGGCACATTTGTAATTTGTGATATTGGGCTATAAAAAATAAACTAAATTAAAATTGAATAAAACATTTGTTTGGGATGTCCCACAGGTTTGTTAGTATTCCCACCTCTAAGTGTTTCAGGTGCATGTACCCAAAGGCCAGGCAAGTGGGAACAATTCTATTTTTAATGTAAAAAAACAAAGTTTTAAAAAGATCATGTTGATCTAAAACAAAGAAACCAAAGCAAGTCTACACTAGATTATTGAGAGTATATAGTGGTACTTTTCTGTATCTGGTTTATTACCCTGCCTCCATCAAAGGAGCTAATTCAATTAAAGGCCTGTTTCCATAGTAACTCTTTGGCTCGGTTTCCCCTCTGACTGGAGAATAACTTAATGTGCCATGACTGCAGAGAGCAGAGTGAGATCAACTTAAACATCTCCTTTAAATATGAGCAACTACTATTAGGGATGCATTCCTGACTAGCTGTCCCTGATAGATGACAAATAAACTGTCCACCCGCTACTGAAGAGCTTCCAGGCCAATTCTGAATAAAGATAACACCAAGTACCTGCCGTGCCATTGTACCGCGGCAGTACATCATCCAGTAGTGTTCAGTGGGGGATCTATAAATCAGTGTTTGGCCAGCTGTGAACGAGGTAATGCACTCCAAGCACACGTGTATATACGGAGGTGAGGACAGAATCCTTCTTCTCTCCTATGTGGCAGAAGGGCGGCCATGATAAGAACAAAGCCTTTTCAGAGCAAGAGGAGAGTATTAACCCACTACTAACCCTTGATAAACAGGCACATGTCTTCATTAACAACTTGCTGATTAACACAATATAGATTGTGGGATTGATGAATGGAAAAGATCTCATTGTGATTTTATTATATTAAATGTGAATGATGGGGAATAAATTATCTTTGTTGTTCACTTCCCTTGATGATCACTTGGGGACGCAGCGTTATAAATGCTACTGATTTCATTTAGCTGTTAGCTAGACGGTTATCATTCAAGTGAGACACAGGTTGTTGTTTTTTACTAAAATTATATTTTAAAATATAACTCTGAATTAAATACTGAGTTGCATTTCTTTTAATTGTTTAAAGTTGTAACTGTTACATTCAAGGCTGATAATAAAACATGTCAGGAGCTTGACATTACTTGAATTCTTAAAATCCAAATAATCTGATCACTTTCATAACAGTGCTGTAACTACATCTTCATGTATCAATTGCTTATAAAGTTATACAGGTGCACTTTTAATAATGCTTCAATAGGCATTTGCAATTATTCTCGAATTTATCGTCCATTGAGACAAGTAAGTATTATTAAAAGCAAACTTTATTCTCTCATTCTCTGAGGCGTCTTCAGTGCAACACTGTACTGACTTTTCCAATCAGGGGTCAAGCAGAGTCAAAAGACATCATCAGTCACTAAATACTGTGCATGTGTCTTGACTCCTGACATGACTTCAGCTACTGAGCTCTTGACTATGATGGAAGTTTACTTCTGTAAATTTAAATATGCAGTTATAAATGTCAATGAGAGGATACGACTGGTTTGAAATAGAAATGTTAGTCCCTGAGAGAAGAGACATGGATGATATAAACAGGGATTTGTCGAATAAAGGTGTTGGCACGTGATCTCAAAGCCACTATTTATTCCTGTGCATAAGACAAATATATTCATGTATGGTTCATTTGAACTTTTAAGTGAGCCTCACATTATGGAACTTAATGTATGTATCAGTCGTTAAACACAAGGAGTCTTTTCTGTTTGTCAACACTCAGTTATTTTTCCATTTAACTGTATGTGTAGGGAGAACACAACCACTATTCACTCACAGACAGAATAGTCATACATCTTATGTACGATTCCTTTCCTTGTTTTGACAGAGTTGTTGCTTCAAAACAAAACCACGGCAATGTCATCTTCACAAACTGTCATTCTGTGGGAGCTATGGGAGAGATAATGGGGCACTCAGCAGACCACAGCCCTCCAAGTCAGGACAGATGGAGCTCCATGGAAGTACTAACCTGAAGTCATATTCTGTCTTCAGAGGTTACTGCACAGTACATTAGTCAGAGTAAATTGTACTCAAATTGATAAAATGTGTTCTCTAAACAATATAACATTTGGTCCCAGTCCAAATAGAGTAAAATCTATCCTAGCCTCAGAGTTAATAATTCACAGTATTTTTTACTCTATTCAGTGTTTATATTTAACTCTACATGGTGATAATTTACTCTATGTAGCATCAAATTAAAACATCTCTACAGCCGTTTAGCTCAATTCAGAGTATAATCCCACTCTATACAGAATTGGATCTCATATGACTATTTAAATCTGTGAGAAATGACTCTGGAAAGTCATATTTAAAACGAAACAAGTTAAGATATCAGTATATTACTTATTTTGAAAAAGAAAATATAATTGGACCTCTGCAAAATGAAAAATGAAATAGTTTTTCCTTTTCACACACAAATAAAGGCTTATTCGATCACATTTCAGAAAGTGGCTTTCTGTTTTGAAAAGCGTCAGTTAAGCCTGACTATCTCAGAGGAGTCAATCCAACTAAATATAGAAACGCATACTCAGATTGACAGATAGAAATTAGGAACATTTGACGTGTTTACTCACATGCTTCATCGCCTCTGATCATTTTGCCCGTTTGTCAACTTCAATTAATTTACGATGAAATAACATGGAAATAAAGATGCTTCTTGGGCTGGGATAATGCCTGAAATCTGTCTTTGAGAAAGACTTAAAGTCATTTAAAATGAAAGCCGACTAAATACCCACACATGTCTGTTTTCCTCCTGGCTTGTCATGGGATATCGCTGTGAAATGCATCACATAATAAACTCTCTTGTGTGCAGAAGTGGGTTTAATAGTGGGTTTATCTTTCTGCTATACTTCAGTACTGACCTCCTGACTGAGATAACTCTAATTAATCCAAATCCTTCCCAAGCACTCCCTTTTTCTGTTCATGATGTCATTGTGCACAGCCTCTGTACTCAGAACAGCAGCCACACACAGCACTTTTAGAAATATAAATAGCATCTCTTCAAAAACTAATCTGAGCTGGTTCTAACACACACCCAAGTAAACACAATTGTATGTAACCGAGTGCCACTCAGATGGTAAACTGCCATGCTTTACTACATGACACGAGGGCAGCCTACATTCTCCAAGGGTTTACTTTAATTACACACCAGTTCTTTAGGATAAGGATCATCCCAGTCAAGGATAATGTCGGGATAAAGATTATTTCTTCTAACACCATACAGGCCAGCGTGTTTCTTTGCCACAGTATGGCTATAGCTACTCCAGCACAAGCAGTAGAGACAAGTAAGGCAGCCTTTTGGACCAATATTAAACATGTGACATACGATATAAACGTCCTCGTGGCCAGCTGTTGAATGTTAATGAATGCATATGTGTTTAATTACCTCCAGTCTGTGAATCCGTCGCGCTCTGCAGCTCGATCAAAGTTTCATCCTTCCCCTTTCCCGTTATTCGTCTCATCGCGGCCAGCGGTGTTATTCTGAAGGCTCTCGCCTCCTCGGGAAAGAAGTGGGGGAAGGAGAGAGAGGATGAGCCTCGATGAACAAACGCGGCAATCAATGAGTCCGATTCAGATTAACATTGGATGGATTATTAATCATAGCTACATTATGACCGATCCTCACAGAAACTGTACCCTGCTGGGCTGCCAGGCGCTACCCGAGAAAACCAGGCACTCCGCAAGAAGTAAAGGGGAGTGGCACGAGCGCTTTTCCGTCGGCCAAATAGTGTGTGCGCAAGGACGCGTGTACACGTCTACGCTTGTGCATGTGTGTCTGCGTGTATGCGTGTGTGTGTGAGTGTGTGTGTGTGTGCGTGCGTGTGTGCGTGTGTGTGTGAGAGAGAGAGAGAGAGAGAGAGAGAGAGAAAGCGAGAGAGACCACAGGGACTCTTCTATAGAAGGAGGACATCTCGTGGCGATCTTCAATACTGCACACTTGTATTTAATATCATTGGCTATTACATATCACAGAAGCTATATTGTGTTGCAGAAAAGTGAACTATATATATTATTTCATAATGTTCACATGATTTGAAATTGACATCAAAGTGATACCTTGCATATTATAAGTGAGTTACCAGGTTTTAAAAAAAAATACTTTTGTCTTAGCTAATACAACAGTTCCCTTTAAAGACACATTACCACAGGTATAAACGTCAAAGCAAAAGTAATAGTTAATGACCCTTTACGATGACGTTTTAATATTTATATACAGACGTGATGCATTATTAAATTGGGCCCGGTATCTTATAGACCTAAGTAATAACAAATGCATACAATAAAACATAATTGATGTATTAAACAATACAGAAATTAGTAACAAACCCCTTTAGGGATCATGGCCTTTTGAGAAAGTGGAACAGATAATGAAATAGTGTATATAACATTGACTTTTAACGTTTTAGTTATTATTTTCCATTTATTCCAAGCGTGTTGCTCAAAGCTAACTTATTCTCAGCTGGGGGCCAATAAACAATCCAAATACGAAGGTAAAGCTCTTACACACAATATGTTTTGGTTAAAAGTCTAAATACATGCTTCGTCCACCAGGGGGAGCTCGAGTACAGCTCATCAACCGCTGCTTTGTTGCAACTGAGTGCTCGGGGTCCCCCTTGTTTTATTTATCATATCAGATTCACGTGTCGAAACATACAAAACAAAACAAGTCCAAGTCACCGAATTGTATTCTATTGTTTTTATTGGCATGATGAATATTAAAAAAACTAAGCCTGCTTTTCGAAAAACGGCTGCCATGTGGTCACTGTAATCAACATGATTTAATCATTTGTTTTATCATATATGGTGTGTGCAACCAATGCCAGGGGAAAGATGTGTGCGGCCATAGTTTGACCATGTATCCGGTTTATTGTTAGAAACATGGTCAGTACCCTAATATTATTATGAGTATGGTCACCACTCACCATGCATATCACATCCCCCGTGTGTAGAAATAGTCTGCTACCTGTTTCATTGACAGGTTGTGCAGGTTTCCCATGCGTTTTTGGAGAAAAGCATTATTTCTAAGTGTGATTCATTATTACTATTGTTAGTAATCTTGTAATTTCTACCCCGTGTGTAGAAATAGTTAGCTACCACTAGTGCATTGTACCTGTTTCATTGACCGTGTTTTTAGGTTTCTCGTGCGTTTTGGATAAAAAGCAACCAGCTCTTTTGTTCCGAGAGCAGACTCAGATGTTTGTGTGTGTGAGAGAGAGAGAGAGAGAGAGAGAGAGAGAGAGAGAGAGAGAGAGAGAGAGAGAGAGAGAGAGAGAGAGAGAGAGAGAGAGAGAGAGAGAGAGAGAGAGAGAGGCTGTCTTTGGGATACAGCAGATTGAGTGAGGAGGAGAGAGAGCGGGATGCTGACATATTGCTGATAGATGGCTAAAATGGCGAAAGCGTGTTCCACCTCAGCGAGCCACTACATTGTCGTACTGTAGATCGGAACATGTAGTAGCTGGAGCTGGATATCCGTGTTATTGTGTGATTTTTTTTTTAACCGTCCCCTCTGGTCACCTGCACGCTGTCTTCTGCAAGTGCTGGGATATCTTTCGATAAGTGATCAAATGGCATCCACAAGGCGCCGCCGCCTAGTTCCGTGCTTTTGGGGAATACTCCTAAACGCTTTCATCGGTAAGTGGCACTGTCTCGTTGCGGGAGTGGAGAGTCTCGCGCCGCGGGGCGCGCGGACGGTCTCGTTGTGGAGGATAACCGCTGTGAGTGCGCTGCTCCCCGGAGCCCGCTGCACGCTGCAAGCAGCGATGCGTGCGCGCCTGGCCAGTCACCCTGAACTTGGCCCCTCTCCGGTGTCTGTTGGTATTGTGGACTGAATACTTCGAAGTGTATTTAAAGTTGCATGTGGTGTGCGGAACTTTACATGTTAGAGCAGACTATAGTGTGTTGTTTCAAAGGCATCACTTTATAGGGCAATGTATCATGTCTATGTGGCTTATGAGCACCATAATAACACAAGGTAGCCACGTGCAACTTGCTCGCGAGTGTTTCGTTTGTTTTCAAATGTATGTGGATTGGAGCACGGAGGAATGGAAAGACTTGTATATTGTGCTTTTTTTCTTCTTTTTTAACTCTGTAGAAAGTGCTTTCTTTTCTGCTTAAGTTGTTCTCATGACTGTCTTTTAATCAGATGTCCCAGTATGTCAAATAATGGCTTGTAGATTTAGAGCCACTTTCAGTGTTATTGTTCAGTACATGTTCTCAATTACACTATTAAAAGCACTATGACTGATGCTTCAGTGAAACTGAAATAAACCAGTGTAGTGTTGTGCTTTTAGGTGGTTAAATGACAATATGCCCTTTCATCTTAAATTAAAAGTTAATGTAATCAAAGTTGCCCACTACCTAAATAAAAAAAAAACTTTTAAAAGTGATTTACTTTAAGAAGTAGACAGAAGTTATTTTTTTCATATCAGGGGACTTTCAAAGTGCTGATGTTCTTGATTGATGAGTCCTTACAGCACACCACCCTGTGGCTGGGGGAAATGAAAGTGGGCATGTCGCAGAGGATAGATTAAAAGACTGTGGTTATTTCCTGCTGGGGAGAATATTTGTACAGATTAAATGTAAAGACTGTCCCTCTCCTCCTTTACATGTTTTGGCCCCTTTGTTCACTATGATAGACAGTCTCTCTCTCTCTCTCTCTCTCTCTCTCTCTCTCTCTCTCTCTCTCTCTCTCTCTCTCTCTCTCTCTCTCTCTCTGTGAGGCCCCTTAATTCAAAGGCAGGAGAGACTATTGAATATTTGCAAATTATACCACACAGGGACCTACAATTGCCCCGACTGGAATCATAAAGGCTAGTATATATACAGTGGTTGATAACATGTTCAGTCAGAGGACTGGGAACATACACTTTAGAAACACAGCCCTGTAATGGATGTGGTTCCAATCTAAGGATCCCATTAAAGAAACAAAGCGTCAGAGATTAGATTCAGTTCAGATGAAGGCACTTTTTATGACATGTCACGCAGAGTTGATAAGAAGTAATAGGAGAGATATTTGCATTATAGCTCTTTCATGGCAGGAGGAGCTAAAACTAAGGCAAAAATATGTAATTCAGAGGATCTCATGATATGAAAGTGTAAGTGTATGAAAGGGTAAGTGTTTGCTTTAAATATGATGAGTGAAATAGCTTGTCTTTCAGACTTCAGAAAAAGGACCATATCGGTGGTAAATCAGAGCATATGAGAGAAAGACATGGCGAACTTTCACTTCACAAACAAAGCTACCAGTATGTAGTTTATTCACCCATAGAAATATATAAAGATGAATACTGTGAGACAAGATTGTACAACATTGAGAAGTGAATATTGCAACAGCTGCACTCCATATACGGCCATGCCAACACACTATTTCTAAGCATTCATGTGCTGCATTTTAATATTAATGACTGTAATGTCTGATTAATCATCGCTGAACTTCTGTTATTATAACAAGCGGATAACACCCCTCTTGGAACTACATGCTCATGATTATTAAGGAAGCTAGAAAGGAAGGGTATTGATTAATACTTTGTCATGCAGAAGCCTATAGGTGAGAATACAATCAATGCTGCATGCATGATCTATTTACTCTGCTGTTTCAGCCATGCATATACATATACTTGATCTAAATGCAAATATTTGACTTCTACCGTGCATGGTTGAAGCCACCTCTCTTGTGATATTTGATAATTGTGTAAGTCTATTTCTGTTTAATACTCTCCACTTGTAAAATCTAGTTGGCATGCATCATTTTCTTCTTCTAAATGGAGCATCATATTTCCATTTACAGTTCAGTGAGATTAATGGAGGTTAAATGGAGTGTAGAATAAATGTATCCACATTTGGAACATACCTAACATGATGGAATTTGCAGCAGTCCGTCAAAAAAAAAAAATTTGGTTATTGAGAAATACAGTATGTTGTATTTGTTAATAAGGTGAAGAGTGAGCTGCAACATATGGATGCTGAGAGAGCAAGGGGGAAAGCAAAGCAGGTCATTAAGCAACACAAACTACCCACGGGTACTATTCTGATATGTTGTGTAGCATTTATAACATATGTCTACTAAATCTAAACATAAATAAAACTTACATACAATACAATATGATGCCACCAAGCTGTTTTCTTGCCAGAAGCCTGTGGCGTGTCCTAAGCTCTCTGAGCTCTATCGGTGGTACTCGTGCACTAACCCCATCTGTCTGGCAGTAGCTGGTGTGTGATCCTCACGTTACTGTTGCAGCAGTAAAACTTTGTGCCAGCCACACTTATCTGTCAATAGTAAGCCAGAGAATGAGCCACAGTCGGCCAACACTTGTCTTTGGTCTCACCCAGTAATCCAACATTAGTGTCTCTTTCCTCTGCATTAGGATGTGTATGTGTGTGTGTGTCCTTATCTAACCATGGAAATCCATGGCTGTGTGGTCTCATGTCTGTGAACATGTGTTTCTGTGGATAGGCCGCGTTCTTGCCACCGGTTTCCACAGCTGTGCTCTCCTCTGCTCACCCTCTGGATGCTCAGCATTCACAGGTGGCTTTAACCTAAACCGCACAGAGCAGCATGCCGAGCCCTTGTTTCATTTGGCCTCTCTTATCGCCTTTCTCTCATTTGGATTCAGCACCGTATCCAAACTGCTTTTCTCTAATCTTGTTCACACTGTTGATTGTAACCCTCTCCCCACCCGGAGCTCAGCGTTACACTAGCCAGTTACTCTAGCGACAAGCTTTTGTAGTGGAAGATTATCTGTTTTATTCCTTGCAAGGAGGAACGTTCTGACACCGTTTCTCAGGGAACTCTGTGACACAAGATTCAACCAAGCAACAGTCACAGTCTTCACTATACAACATTAGGTTACGCCTCTTAGCCCCGGTCAAACACACACAAGTGTTAATTCTGATTTATACGACAACTTCAAAGAAGAAGTCCCTTCTCCTTCATCCCGGAAGGGTCAACTCCTTATTTTGATCAAGACCCTGAAACCTTGTATCTGCTTCCCCTAATCCCCCGTTGTGGAAAGCCATTAGTTTTACGACAGCAGGCTGGTCTAACCCTTATTTTCCCACTATACTAAATCACTTTAAAACTTTTGATCACCGTAGCTCCATTTTCACATAACATGACAGTACTATATTTTACCATTACACTTTATTCAGGAAAGCCAGGGCCCAATAACTTTGATATCGTTTGAGCTAATGGAAGAAACGTATTGTCCGAATTGAAGTAACAAGGTTGTATAAACAACATCAATAAAGTTGTTTAATCAACTCAGAATCAATACCATTTTAATCCCTTGCACACTCAACTGTGAACCTTGTTTGCTGCAAGGCGTGATAGCATTGACTAATGTCCTTTGACAGCATTGAAAGCTGTAAATGCAAAGCCTCCAATATATCCGTCAATCTGATCTATGGAAAACACTCATCTGTGTTACACCCTCAAATGTATCCAGAAGCATGTTGCTCAGTGTATACTACTTTATCTGATAATTATCCATAAAGCGTGTCTGACTGCACGTGTGGCTGCAGGCTCTTTGCTTTGAAAGCTATTTTCTTCTCTGCTGGCTGCTTCTTGTGTGAAAACATCTGATCTTTGTTGGACCAAAAGAGATGGAGCTCATGTGGCCAGCATCAGGTTCTGGAGAGTGGGATCGCTGCCTGCCAGCTAAGGGTTAAATATTTCTCCACCACTACCCCCTTGTTTTTCTCAAGTGGCAGTACTGATGTCTCTCTGCTCCCTTGGCCATTTACCTTCCGTACGTGTTGAGTGAAAAAGAAAAAGCAGGGCGGTCACATAAAGAGAGGAGAGCAAGAAGAGAGGTAGAGTTAATGTTTATTCGCATTATACTCTATATGTGATCTTCATGGAGGAGTGTGTCAATGAATTCCGTGTCTGCACCCAAGGGGAAGTATTTTTCGGCTGGAATTTGATGGATGAAGCCGGAGGTTCTCTGTTTTGACCCTTGTGCTTGCCCCAGTCCTACCAGATTCCAGGGCCTGGGGCAGAGGCTGGTAGTGCTTAGTCCATCAGCAGCTGAAACATGATACCAAGAGAGCCCGCTAAGCTCCTCTTGTATAGTACCAAGTCAGGTCAGGCTGTTTACATCCTTTATTTATTGTTCTCCCGTTTCCCCTTTTTTACCCTGAAACTGCAAATACCAACAAAAAAATGGTTCTCCTCACATTTCTATAAAGTGGGAAGCATCACTACAAATACATTTAATCACTTACTATTTGGTGTTGAGTAGTGAAAAAGAACACTGCTATCACGGTGACAAAGTTTTTGCCATGAGTGTCACATACAAGGCTGTGCGTGTGTGTGTGTGTGTGTGTGTGTGTGTGTGTGTGTGTGTGTGTGTGTGTGTGTGTGTGTGTGTGTGTGTGTGTGTGTATGTGTGTGTGTGTAGTACCAGAGTATGTACTGTATGCTCATATGGTGCATTCAAATTCCTTAGTAACTCTAGCCTGGAGGTAGCTCCATCAAGGCTTTACATCCTACAAAGCTTTTGATATATCTGGATTAAAGCACAGATTTGCACTTTAGTAGCACTTGAATGGCTCTTATTGTGGTACTTTTGTAGTTTGACTATGTTGAGGAAATGTTACTTTCTGTATTCTTGTTGTTCTTAGTTTGTACTCTAGGTTGAAATGCACTTATTGTAAGTCGCTTTGGATAAAAGCGTCTGCTAAATGACATGTAATGTAATGTAATGTAATGAATATAACATACGGAGCATACTTCTTGTTTGTTGTGTGAGGGTTAATGTTAACATAATGTTCAAGGCACAACTGTTGCTGTCCTTCGTGACCGTGGATAGTAAGTAGGTTTGATCCGGAAGTTAAGAATAGAAAAGGAATGAATGAATGAATAAATACAAAGAACATAAATACATGTTCAACTAAGAGATGAACATTACATTTTTTGGCACCTCTTATGTACAAGGTTAACAATTAACCTTCATGCTCAACTATATAGTAATCACATATGTTTGTGTGTGTGTGTGTGTGTGTCTCTCTCTCCAGGTGTGATGTGTGAAGCAGAGCTCTCCTTCAAGTTGGAGCCCAGTGACATCATTGCTGTCCAGGAGCAGCCCCTCCTGCTCCACTGTCAGGTGGACGGCATCCCCCCAATCACGACCCAGTGGAGGCACAACGGTCTGCCTTTAACTCAGGATCAGCAGCACGTCACCTTCATCAATGGCTCACTCCTGATCGCTCACTTCCAGAAGACCAAATCCCATGGCTCATCTGACGAGGGTGACTACGAGTGTGTGGCCCAGAATTTGTTTGGGCTGGTGGTGAGCCGCAAGGCTCGTATTCAGGCAGCCAGTAAGTCTCTTCTTTTTCTTTCAGTGATGTGAGATGTATGAATCTTGTAAGGGCGGTTTGTTATGTTTAGTTTGATTGCCTACATTCACACATGAGAGTATAGTAACCATCTTTCATCCAACTTTCTTTAATGGAAATACTACAAAATGTAATCAGCTTTTGAACCTGTGTGTTAGTGGTTGTTATCCTTAAATTCCGACTTAACTTCATCTTAAATTATCTTTTTATCTTGAGATACTACCAACTCAATAATGAGTCTGGGGTTAATCTGTTCGTCAATTTGTCCTCCCAAGTGTTAAAAAAGATAAATTACAATTGCGCAATGCAGGTAGGACACAAGCAGACTCTGCAAACACTTGCATACGTTTGATAAAGTTGTGATCTGTGTTCTCGACTAATTAAAACAATGTAATTCAAAACATTAAATAATCACATTTCCCTCCAGTCCCATTAATCGGAGTAATTATGTGCTAATAATGTACTTATTTTTCCTGGCCGTGGAGTCATTTATATTTGAACACCATTCTTTATGCGCAATGAACTTTCCGATGCTCATCTACAGTGCAGCTTAGAAGTTCATGCTTTTGAGTTTAGCGTTAACAAGCTCTCATGCTGAAAGTCTCCAAGCTGCTTTGTAAAAGTGCAATAAGCTGGAATCAACTGAGCAGCCCACTCGCTGGTGGAGGCATCTGGATAAACCTTCTCTCGCTTGACCACCAAATCTCTTATTTGAAGTCACTCTAGTTCAGCATGAACTTCTCAGCATTGTTGCCATGGTTTATTATTTTCATGGTCATCATATCACAGTCATTCTGAATGTGTGTACTCCTCTCTTCTCTTTGCTCTCACACATACACAGTGCACGTCTTTAAATCAAAGGCATAAAGGATGTGCACATTCCTCTGACACACAGAGCTTCTCACAGCTTTAGTGATACTGTACTGTTAGACGCTGTGTTGAGTTAAGGCTTTTTGGAGGCTCTGTTAGATATACTCCGTAAAACAGAGATGGACAAAGGCTCGCAGAAGCCTGTTGATTCCCGGGCTGTGTGTAGACAGCTCACTGCTGTGCTGTTGTGGCCAATACAGCTTTTCCACTCAGCAGGATAGGGAGGTTAGCATGGATGTCTCACTGGCCAAAGGGAAAAGTCACTTCAGCTCAGTGGCTGGCCCTGTCAAACACATGCTACCTTTTAAGGCCTCCCCTTCCTTTTCAAAGGTCAGATTTAAGCAGCTATTTAATTGCTTTTTTTTGGTTCTGGAAAAAGTCTTCAGTATAGCCTGGAAATAGCCTTAGATTTATGAACACAGAGTTCATCTCCTGCTACAGAGAAAACAATCAACTTATCCTTATGATCCCCACTATCAATGTAGTGTCATTTGTATGATACAATATCTGTTAGCATTCACATTCGACATTTGGCTTTTATTTCTTTGATATTAACATAATATTTTAAGCTGTTTCAAGGTTATCTCAAATGTTGCCTTACAAATTGTGTGTATGTAATATTCCCCAAATGCATCTTTTTAATTCAAGGGATCAATACTCTATGAGCATAAACACTTTTAAATTATGCAAGCATGGAGTAATCCTGTGCTACTCATCTGTCGCTTAAAGGCTGTGATGTGAATACATATGTAATCTTTGTGAATGAACCTGACACGGAGAACTCCTTGGACTTGGTGGCTAAAGTTGAAAATCATTCATGGTGGAAGTATTTTGTTCTTCTGCATATCCTTTTCTGCTCTTCCTGTAGTCTTGTATTGACTGGGAAGGCACTGAAGGATTACTAAAAGTCACATTCTGACCCCTGACCTTTTGGGTGGTATTGAGCAGTCTTTGAGGGCGAGGCATTGAATGAGTAGAGGTTTTGCTGTACTGTCTCACTTTTTTCAAGGAAGCGAGAACCCATCACTGTGGGAATAATCCTCCAGGGACCCTTCAAACGGACTCACAAGATACAAAATGGTGTTCGCAATCATTACTCACTAATACATTTTTGTTTTTTGGAAGATTTTCCATAAAACAATAACATTGCTCAGCGAATTACACTATGTCTTTTTGTATTTATTGCATTGACACATAGAGAAATGTCCCACTTCTCTTATATCTCCTATTGATGAGGCTTTCTTTGCACTATTAGTTGTGGTAGTATTGCCAGTCAAACCTAGTGATATTGTACTCTACATGTTATGTCACACCAAAGTCACATATTTCCACCATTCAAGTTGGCAAGATGTATTTCCTACCTGCAGACTCTGAAAGGCATTATGTACATTCAGAAGAAAAGTAAACCTTGTCCTTCCATTCTCAGCTTCTTTCACACCTCAGCCTCCAGCGTCCTGCAGGCGATGGTTCAGTAACTGTTCGCCTGTTGATCAAGCCTTTAATTAGTTTTTAGTCTTCAATAATAGGTCTTAAACTATATTCTACAGGGATTTGGATAATTACCGGTCTGTGTCATCTTCTCCTGGCCCACCAGATTTCTTTACTGGTCATACATTATTTTCGACAGTGTTTTCATTTTGTTCATGAAGAGAAATGGCCCAAAACTAGTTAATGCTCTCCTTACAAAGATCACTAACTAGTGTTTGTTTCTTTTTCTGTACCAAGTGTTTGTTCATGTTGATGCTTTCTTTGTGTTTTTGAGGTAATTTGCTGTGTTATAGTCCCTCTTACAACAGCTCTGACTTGTACCACTGTGATGCAATGGGTGGCGTGATTACTGAAGCCTCTTTATGGCCCTCCCAGTGGATAAAGCTTCCATCTTACCCTCCACACTACCTCCCTCCATAAATTTCACTTTTTATTTGCTTGACAACCGTTTGTGTGAGCTCACTGTCGGGGGCTGGTATAGGACGGACTCCCCGTTGCCCCTCTAAATTGGCGTTCAGTCCAGGAAACTCTTTTTTCTTCTAAATGTTATCTCTTTGATGGTCTCTCTCTCTCTCTCTCTCTCTCTCTCTCTCTCTCTCTCTCTCTCTCTCTCTCTCTCTCTCTCTCTCCTCAGTTTCTCTAGGACCTCCTCATTAGCTTACGTTCAGGAAGCTTTTCATCATTTGGATGAATGACAAGCCTGGTACGGTGGGCCTGGATGGGGCTACTGCCCCTCCCCCACAGCACACCCGCGTCACCAGGCAACACACCACAAAAGCCCCCCTGTTACAAAATAGCTTTTAGGATCAATGGAAATGACTTGCTTTTGTCTGTTTGTCTGGAATTAATTGGAAAGAGTTGAAGCTTTGTTCTGAGCTTTGTCCCCCCCCCCCCCCCCAGTCCTTATCCATATACGTGGAGACGACAATTGACTTCAGGAAACATTCCAGAAAAGAGATAAAGTGTGCTCATAAAAGGCAGTGCCAACAGTGGGATAGTGAAAACACAAATAGTAAAAGAAAAATGGAATACATGCAAGTTCAATTACTCTGCATTATCCGTGTTATTTATTTTATTGACTACTTCGGTAATAGATATAAAGCGCTGCTGAATTTAACTGCCGTTATAATGGTAGGCTCTTGAATGAGACTTTCATAAAAACAGAAACACCCAGGGGGCTCTGTAAAGGATGAAATAGGAGAAGACACAGGATGCCTGTAAAAGTGTCTCAGTTGCCTCCCACTTGTGTAAATGTAACTCCTTTCAGCGGTTTAAATGTAAATGTACACATATATATATATATATATATATATATATATATATATATATATATATATATATATATATAAATATAAAGTGTGACGTCGACGGGGCAGAGTCCGATAGAAACCTCATATGTGGCTGTGGCAGAACGTGACACGTTGCAATATGCTACATTTAAAAGGTGCGTGGATGGATTGCCACGAGCAGCTACTCAGATTCAGGCAGCAGTTGGTGAAAGTGATTCATGGGGTGCTCCTGTCAGTGTATGTCGGAGTGTTTGTACGTGTGCATGTGTTTGGAGGGTCGACGGTGGCTCTCCATCACCCTCCGACCTTCCTGTCCCTTACCCCTTTCATGGCCTCCTGCCTGGTTGAATTGTGAAGCGCTATCCCCACATCTTCTTGTAGCTCCCTTTGTCTGCCAAACCCCGCCCTCGATATCCCCACCCGCCCCCACCCTTGCTCTTTTGTGCTCGCTTTGCCACGAAGCGAGTCAACTCTCTGTCATATAGATTAGCTAACTAAATGCCATATACGCTTGTTTTGACATTTAAACATGAAGACACGTCAAGCATTTCAGGCAAAACCAATATAGACTAGTCACCTCCCTGATATCCTCTGAATGATCTCCCTGTCTAGAAAACATCTCGTTAGTCGTACTGCATACGGACATGGCCCTGCTCCTTCCTTTCTGCAGGTGTGTGGCTGATGTTAAGCCTGAGTGTCCCCTCCTGCTGTGTGGGCAGTGCCCCTCCATCTGTCCGCCAGAAGGATTGAGGAAGAAAGAGATCTTCTCTTCTTTTTTTACTGCACTGATTAGGTGGGCAGAAGGGATGAGAGCTCTGACCTCTGCTGTGTACTTACAGCCCAAATTGGTTAATTACTGTACGCCTGCAAACTAAATACTCAAATCTCAGATATGCATGCTCTATTTGAGTTGATTAAGAATTTGCTACCCCATGGAAGAGATTGTATTACTTGTAATAGAGTAGTCTAGCGGGTCTCTTTCCTCTACTCTGTTATAGGGTAAACAATTGCTGGTGTCATTGTCTCTTTCCCTCTCTCCCTCCCTTTCTCTCCCATAAACAATATGTTTGTCCTCTATTTTCTCAGGGAGCTGTTTAAGCACAGCAATACGTCCCTAATGTCAGCTCTGGATATTTGCATTGGTAAATGCTTAGGCGGAACAAGCCTCCTGTGGAGAAGGGGCAGGGCGAATCCCTATTATATCTGAAGATGACACATCATTGACCTTGAAGTTGTGAAAATAGGATCCCATACTGCTTTTAGTACGCCTTATTGTCTTAGTGTCCTGTACGTCTTTTACGGTGGGGGACACTGCGATCAAATGTGTGATTGTCATTGAATTTCCAAACCATTCCAGACAGTTGTTATTACCAAACCACTTTTTATACAATGCATTAATTATTATTTACATGATATAACAATATAGATAATGCATGGTTGGAAACAAAAATAGCGCAATTTACCTGCTTTCTTTTCCTATTTCATCCTCCATCTCTAAATGTCAGGAATGAATCCCAAATACAACGACGTCAAGAGCAAAATGGTTAATAGTGCGCTTATATTTTGAGCTATGCTGACAAGACTCATGAAGAGCTATAAACATCTCTTGTTAGAGGGAGATGCCTCCTAATATGAGCGATGAGCTGCTGCGTGAAGAGGGCACCCTTAAGCACTAAAAATATCTAACTGTGAAAACGACATCACTTGGAAAATAAAGACATTAAACAGGTGAATGAAGACTGAAGAGTGGTGCAACTACGAGGTGATGGAAATATTGAGCTGCTCAAAATAGCATTTTGCATATTCCTCTCGGTGCACTGTCTTTGTGATTGACATGGCTAATCCTGCTCGTGTCTGTATCAGAGTGATATAATAGCATATAATCGTATTGTATGTTTCTTTATAGAGTGCTTGAAAAATACATATAGAATACACATTCAAGTCAGGGCATACTAAATAGGTTGATGGGCTACATTTACAAACCAACTACACATGTATTTTAGTTGCATTAAACCCACAGAATCATAAAGAAAAGAAAGTATAGATTATAACATGACGACCAACTTAATCACTTCTCACATGTCATGTCATGATAAAAAGACGAGTGAGTAAACGTGAGTATCGTCCTTAATCGTCAACATCCTGCATGGCAATCAATCTTAGAATGACTTAAATAATTCAAAATGTTTTCCAACATTTGATTTGTCTTTTTAGTGGCGCCTTTTGATATTTAGGAATCACATTTAGCTCTTATCCAGAACAACTTCAAATGCCTTTTTATGTCATTATATGCTGCACCCTCCAGCAGCTGCTCTCATCAGCTGGGTACACTGCAGCTGATCATGCAGATAATTCCCATTCAGATGATGCCTTTTCATATATTTCATTGCCATACTGAGCAGTGTTCACTTTGAGAAACACTATTTCAATGCTATACAAGTGTTTAAGTGCACATGTGGTTTTTAAACATTAAACAGAACATTTACCTTTTGAAATAAAATCAGGTCTCAGTTCAAGTTCAAGTTCAGTGAAGGGATTTCACCCTTTTGTTGAAGTGTGTGTAGCATGTGTATGTGTGTCTGTGGGTCTGTCAATGGATGTGTGGATCAGACCTCAGCTGTGCTTGTGCATTAGGCAAAGTAATACAGTCTGTGGTGGTCTCCGGATATGTCCGGACCACCCTTTACTCAAACAAACAAATCAAAAGGGAGCCTAAAGTTCCTTCTGCCTGCTTTTAAGGCTCATGGGAGGAATTCCTGAGTAATAGAGGGGAAAGGTGAAAGAGAGAGCGGAGGCTGGGCCAAAGGGTGGAAGGGTCAGGCCGGTCCCTGAATGCTGGAGTCTGGCTTTATAATTTATACACGGCGATGTTGCATTGACTTGGATTGAGTTTGGTCTCGACTAAGTATGTTTGTTTTCATGACAGCACCATGCCAGTTCCGGTATCTTAAGGTCACCTGGCGCCTTGGAAGATTGTGTTTAAAGATTAAAGATCGGTTCTCCAGAGTGAAGACAAGAGCACATGGTTTTGTTTTGTCCCAAATTCTTTTAGGTCCTATTTTAAAGTTTGAACTGTCATTGAGCGTTGCTCAAAATGAAGATATGGTTTAGGTTTAGCTTGGCAACACCATATAATTAATTTTGTCAGCAGGGGGTTCTCCTCAGGATGGAAACACAAGGATATATTGATGTGTGTATGTTGTTCCTATGATTCCAGGCTTCACCAGGGGCCTGGCTAGTACTCGCTACTGCCCCATCACCGCGCTTCACTACACTTAACAGCGCCTTTATGGCCAGATTGGGCCGTTAAAAGCCTTTACAGGGTCTGCCCCATCCACCAATAAAAACACGAAAACTCCCTCTTCCTGTCTTCTCCTTTGGCCGACATTTTGTTTAGCATGTGTAAAATGTGTAATAAGGACAAAGACAGACAGGAGGTGGAGGTATTAAAAGTAGAGATAATAGTAAGCAAAATAGTGTATCATTATTTCTTCCTCAGTTGTCCACACACACACACACACACACACACACACACACACACACACACACACACACACAAATAGGGCCCCTCAATCCAGTTTTCCACTTTGTTTAAGCAGGGATCAGGAAATCTTTCTATGGTGGCAAATAAGCAGACGAGCGGGAGACAAAGGCCAGTCAGTGATGGGCAGGCGGCGGCTCTCCTTTGGGCAGCGGCCATCTCTCCCCTCTCGAGCCTGTGTGTTTGTGTGTGTTGGGGTACCTCTCTGTGCGTATTGTTAGTTGTGAAATGCGGGGCATTGGAGTGGCTGGGAACAGGCAGAGGCTGTGGAGATGTGCAGCCTCTGGTGGCTCTGCTTTGTGTTGGTGGCCTGGGCGTTTGTTCTCCTGACCGCCTCAGCTCGCTGTGGCTGAGGCCCCCTTTTGTCACTGCTGACTCTGGGTGGGTGTGTTTTCCCTTGCACCCTCCCTTCTCCTTCTTCTCCTTCTGTTTCAGCATTGACTCAGAAATAGAGGGGTCGGAGGTCATGAAGGGCTGGACAACAGGGAGGGGGGTTTATCTGGGAAACGGTGACCTTTTTGTGTGCACTAAGGCAGAATACCCCTCCCCTTTTTTTTATTCTCCTCCGAGTACGTTTCCCCTCCTCCACAACTCAGCCTCCTGCTCATTCCCCAGTGGGGACCCATCCCCCTGTCTGCTGGCCCCGGGGGCAGTGGCAGTGACCTTGGCTTTGGCTGTAAAATAAGGTGGCCCAAACCTGCCACAGCTTCAGAGCTCTAACTCTGCAACGCGGCAGCCTCAAAGAACAAGCACAACATAAGCACATGTTCTCTCGCTCAGAGATGACGTTTATTTGTCGCTCATGTTTTTCATCAAAGACGTACTAGCTTATCGCTACATACAACAATTACATTCTTAACGCCTAGTACTTCTGTTTTTCATTCAAAACATCTCAGAGTGTTGCACTTGACTTGATGAAATGTGTGGAATTGAAATAATTCCACAGTTTCCTCACACACTTCTAATACTACAGTTCTGCTAGAATTCTGATTTCTGAGGAAGGTCGACTATGATTACTGTAAGACATTGTAGGAGAAATTGTTGAATGCATTCAGGATTTCTTTGTTTTGTTATGTTTTGTAATCATCTTTACAAACAACATCTGAAATAAGGGATTTTTACAAGAGACACAAACTCATTAGAAAAAATAATCTTTACTCTTGTTTCTCTACAGTTGTCACATCGGAACAAAGCACCTAAAGTGTTTGGGGTTAAAAGCCTGTCAGGCTCCGATGTGTGTGGAGTCGGTCAGCGGGGATGAAATGAATTCCACAGGAACCAATTAAAAGAGGTTGTTGCTGGCTTAGGATGAAAGATTTCTGCAATGGTCAGTTTCATCCTGCAAACAACCTGTTTGAAATGGCTGTAGTTTTGTTTTGTTGAACAAGCAGCTTATTATATATTTCCATCTTTTATTTCAAATTATTAGAACATTCAGTTCTCTAAATAGCTGATTTTGGTGAAATAAGAATGATGTAAAGAGTGGTTTCTCATCAGCATATAACAGACAAAAGCAGCACTTACAAATATTAAAAGGAACAACCATGTTGCCCAGCAACCCATGTCCACGAAGAAAGCCTGCAGTGACTATCAATTATTTTGATAGTCAAGTTGAGGTCTAAACAATCACTTATTTCAGCTACTCCACTTGTCTTGTATCATAGTAAACATATTGTCTTTCGTTTTGGACCGTTGTTCGGACAAAACAAGACATTTAAAGAGGTCATCTAGGGCTTCAGCAAATTGTAATCTGTATTGTTTAAGCAAAAGGGTCATTTATTAATTAATAAAATAATCACCAGATTACTTGATAATAACTACAAAAGTATTGCAGCATGAATTACCATGTGCATTGATTACCGTGTGACACAATATGATTCAACATATATTTACACCTCATTTGACTTTTCTATAATGGAGGAGTTAATTCAATCATCATCAATCATGTAGTGTGAGTGACTTAGCCGCATTTATTTGAGTGATTGGATCGGCAGAGCGAGTAGACCACAGCAAAGTAAGCGTCCATCAGTAAACCACGTAGGAGAGATGAAAGTGGAGCGAGGTGGGGAGTAAATAGATGGAGCATGTGTCGGTGGTCTCAAATGATCTGCGGGCCCCTCTGGCTCTGGAGGCTGGACCTTGAACCAGGAAGGAACATTCCATTCTGATGCTGTGCTGTGACCTTCTGACCCCGGCAGCTTTGTTTCTAGGGCAGCTTTCGACAGGCAGCAAGATGCAAAGCAACAGTGCCGGGCTCGCTTAGCTTGAGGAAGCGTGCCTTTGCCGATGGAACATGCCAGAAAGTTGCCCCCTGACCCCCCCACTCATAATTCCTCACTGTAACATGCACATTACCTTCACTTAACATCAAATACATGCACGGACATGTGCACACTCTTGCATGGGCTCATGGTCAGCAACTGTTCATAGCTCTCCATCGTGGAATATGCCTACTATGAACTATTCATACACTCTTTCAAATTCATTGAATGTATTTTAACTCTAAATCTGTCCTTCTGTACACATTACATCTATTACACCTGTCCATCCTGGAGAGAGATCCTCCTCTGTTGCTCTCCTGAAGGTTTCTTCCCTTTTTTATTTGGGAGTTTTTCCTGGTCCGATGTGAGGTTTTGGGGCAGGGATGTCTATGTGTACTGATTGTAAAGCACTCCGAGACAAATTTGTAATTTGTGAAATTGGGCTGTACAGATAAACTGAATTGAATAGCTGATGGTAGTAAAAAACAAAAACTAATGTGAAGTGTGCATTCCCTGAACACAGACATGTGACTGAGGCCCATTTTTCTCCCTAAACGCACCGTGAAAGGTTTTATTTAATTCCCACCTGAAGTGATGTAGTAGCAATTTAAGGATCCATCATAACAGATGTTTCAACCCTCTCAGTAGCCGCTCGAAGGATGAGATGTGTTTATTTTATCATCGCATAAAGAATTTGTATCATCTGTCCAACTGAAGTCTTTAATCATATTTATGAATGTATTTTCTTTTAAAGAAGTGGGTTCATGTCATGTAAGGCCGACCATTTCATTGCATCAGCGTGAAAAGATGAAACATGATGCTAGTAGTGTAATAGCCCTTTCCATTTGCCAGCACATACATTATTTGTGAGTGGGAAGACAGTTTTAGAGGGTTCGCTGGCTGATGGCAGGTTGGAGGAGCCGGTGATATGTGACAGATTCTGCTCGTGCTCCTCCCATCCACTGCAGGCGAGAGACAACAGGAGGAGAGCACAGCCATCAGAGAGCCACCTCTGCAAGCTGCAAGCGTGTGTGTTCTGTGTCAGCCTCTGTGTCTCCAGGACATTATTTTACATCATATCTGATAGCAGAGTACAGACACATTGATAGGCAAGTCAGGGACAGCCAAGAAATATCCTGTCTTTATTTCAGTTAGGAAAACGCTTATTTGAACAAATATATATCATTTAATATCAGTAGAAAAAATTACATTAACTGATTTGATGTCTGAAGTAAAACAAGTGTTTCACAGAAAATTAATACTGTTTTGGTCGTAAATTAATTATTGAAATTGGTTTTTAAGCCAAAATGCCAAACATTTCCTGCCTTCATTTGAGGATTTTCTACTTTATTTTGTTTTAGAAAAGAATGTTCAACATGAAAATAATTGTCAATGAGGTCAATTGTTAGTTGTAGCTCTAAGGTGGTCTATAGAAACTATCACACTAAATACAAAATATCTTAGGAATGAACCCCAAATACATGTTTTGAGCTACTTGGAATCACAATTAGTCTGTTTAATTAAGCTCAAATTGATAATTCTGAGTAATTGAATTGCATTTACAGTAGAAATACAAATACAGAGACAAAGTCTTTATTTCATTCCGTTGTATAAGTCTTGATATTTCTTTTTCCGTAGAAAAGAAAAAGACCGCAATTTATGTAAATCCGTAGCAGCTCTTTGTTTACTCAAGTCCTAGAAATGGTATTTCATTATCCGATAGAATATATATTCCCTTGTTACGAATACAGTAGCCGCACCGTCTTTGTTTGCACACCCTGTAGGTAGAGGCAGAGGTAGAGACAAAGGGCTTTCATTTCTCACCCACTGTCTTGTAACACTAAGTGCTTATGACAGGGCCTGCTCTTGCCTTTCCTCTTTCTCCTCATCTGCTCCTCTTCCTTTGGTTATTTTTCCTGCTGAATTGATGTGAACTAGGTTCTGTGCAGTAGGCGTGGCAGCGGAATTGCTCATGTGCCTACAAAACAAACTTGAGGTTACTGACTGCATACTAGCGTGAATTCATCGGGATTAGCCAGTTTGAAGTAGGGGGCTGGGTTCCTCAGATCGGTGAGGGGCAATAATATCCCTGGTGACCACAGTCAGCTGGCAGCCTGAATGGAGGCGCAGAAGAAGGGAATATTCAGTGAAAAGACAAGAATAGGGGGCATATTTAGAGGTTCCAGCTGTCTCAACTATATAGAGGATGTTGTGGTGACAATATCCTGACGTCACAAAGCGAGGCGATGCCAATTCCCCATTACATCAACGGCTGCTGCTCTCTTTGTCATTATCCTAAATGGTCCATGCTCTTAAAGGACTGCTGTCACTATAGAGTTTTTTTTTTCACCCATCCTCTCTCTTTGCTCTATGTTATGTATTTAAGTTTGAGCCTTCAGCACGCACAACATTGCTTTCTCGTGTACATGGATGTAGTCCTGTGATGCTACAAGTTCCTAAAGGCATGCAGTGGTTGTCAGAAGGATGTCCCACCTATCTCGTTTATCATGATTGATGTCACAGCATCTCTCCTCCCAATAATTGAGCTCATATTACAAGAATTGAGCATCTGGGGTTTTTCTACGTCCCGTGTTTGTCCTCCATTTAGCGCCACGTGAGCCAAAGCACAGACACGAGCGAGACGATTTACCCAAACGATTTGTTTACGAAACACTATTGTGTTTTATGATCTGTCTCATTCCTTCGTCATCAGTCCACCCATGTCTTTGTCACAGCTGCAAGCTCCTCCCTTCCTGTGTTTTTGTCCCATTGCACCCCCCACCCCACCCCCCACACACGCATCTCTGTTTGCCGCCACACGTGATGGCAGTATGTTGCTCGGGATTGTGATTAATGGCCGCAATTCAGCCTGAAAAATTCCCTTGAGTGGGTGCCAGTTGGCTTACGCAGAGAAGAAACTCATTACTGCTGTCAGTTGAGCTGACGAAGCAGGGAGGGGTGTGAGTGATTGTATGTGTGTGTGTGTGTGTTCATAAGAGGGAGAGACAAACACATTTTTGCTCATGTGCGTAAGTGCATGCGTGTCGTTTCACCTTTGCCATTTATAAGCAATCATGCGTGAATAAGTGTATCCACGTGTTTGAAGCTGAGCGTAAAGGTGACAGTGTGTCCCAGGGCTGGTATCCAAGTAACAAGGGTTCACTTCTGAGCCTGGCATCGTCAGGACCCTGCACACACAAACCCTCCAACTTGAGGTTTTAAATGGATGACCTGTGGGAACCATGCTGGTTTATGACCACAGTCTTTCCCCTCTACTGCACATCACACATGTTTGGAACATATGGATATTTTGTCTATTTCTACACACTCCCATCTTCCACTCTCAGAACTTTTACATGTGGGATGGTAAATATGGCAGATATTACTTCTATTTGTGAGTCCTATGTTAAAGCTAATTCGTATGAAATTATTGGAATCGTTTTAGTTGTAAATACTATAATTACCTAGCCTGACAATGTGATACTCCTAATTCTAGTTAGAATATGAGTCTGATACCGCTCCGTTGGGCTGTGATTATGGGGCGTGTTTCAACCGAACCAGGAAAGAAAATGCCTCTTCGCTCAATTGGATAGAGCTACAACCAATCAGAGCAACGGAGTATGTGACGTATTTCAAGCGACGCATAGTTGTTGAACTCAACTGCACGCACGCTGGAAGAAGCAAGCGCCTTTTGATGACGTGGTTGGTTACGTTACTGTTGATCATCTGTCCGTCATCGTATAAAGCCCGCCTTGACAATTTGATTGGTCCGACCAATATCTGCTCGGAGATAATTTCTCCCCAATGGAGCAATGCCAGACCGAACTTCCCGACTTCAAATGTTGAGGGCGGGGCTAAGGTCGGTCAGGTATCCAGGCTAATAATGACCTGTCCACTCGTATTAAAAATGAGAAAGTAAAGCAAGAAGTTGAAAAAACAGAAGAATAGAAAAGGCATCAATCTAAAATAAAGGAAGGATTGCTTAATATGGATAAGCAGAGAAGTGTGCAGCTTAAAGAGAGATCGTTATTTTTATTAACTGACATCTGAAACACTGCGAAACAAAGATTTTAGGATATAGACTTATAAATAGTATAAGTCTCGCCCTTGAACGCAGACCAGACAATCATAGCAAAGCATTGCTCAGCTCATCTGACAACTACCCGGCTGTGCTCCATAGATCCTTGTGGAATGGTTTCTGATTTTTCTTCATTTGTCATGGTTAAAAACGTTGGGTAATAGTGATTCTTATTACCTTGAGAGATTGGAAGGATACATATCAGGGCAACTGAGTCTCAGGGCTAGATCGGGTCAACCTTTACCCAGAGGATCAGCGGTTCGACCCCCACTTCATGTCAAAGTGCTCCCATAGGCTGTGCCTGCAGTGTGTGAATATTAGGTAATTCTCGAGTGGCACCTTCCACTGTAGTGTATGAATGGCTGTGAATGGGTGAATGACATGTAGCGTTAAAGCGCTTTAAGTGGTCTTAAGACTATCGTTCTAAAAAGTTACATTTATATGTAAAAGAGCTAACAATAGCACAGAACATTTACACATCATTAACATCTAATGCACATCATTAACGTCTTAAATCTATGCTACGACAGCTAATGGCGGTATACTGAATACATAAACATGCTGCTTTTGCTTTTTAATGATTGGAACAGTGTATAAAGAGCTACCTGGATTTTCAGTAGCAGCGTCTTTCTTGATTGCCAGATGATGTAGTGCTTCACTTTTACACTGGGATCTGTACATTTGACCTTTGGCTTCTGTATCAATTATTTCAACCTGTGTTCGCCGCTGAATCAGTTTAATATCCTGGATATATCCCGAAAAAAACATATTTTTGACCCTTCTGTCTGCCTTCTCTGACATTGTTGTTATGTTTTAGCATATTTATTCAGGGAGTGCAGTGATGCCTACTTCACTCAACATGACATTAACATTGATTTTCAGCTCCCAGTTTCTGGACAAAATCCCCAGATCAGAGGCAAATCCCTGTTGGCCAGCAGATAAGGCGCACCAGCGCCGGGTGTGCGAGGTGTGGGTTGAAAGGATAGCAACTTTGCTGAATGTTTTGCAGTCACAACATGGACCTAAGTAGGTGTTGCACCTAGACAAATTCAATTATTGGAAAGACGAATGGAAATATCTTATTTTGTGAACAAGTGATTCTACAACAACATTTACAAGCTTGACTAGAAAGAAAGTTATGTGGATTATTTGGAGCCACGCCCAAAATCAATTTGGAACATTTGTTTCTGGTGGACATCCATTCTGGAATGAAAATATCACTTTACTTATCTTAATCTTGTAAAGATGTAGTTTTGAGAACAGACATAAATTGATGACTTCTCTAAAAGACTTCCTGGCATCGGCCCGTCTTGTAATGTGAAGACTCCCGATCAGAGACGGCAGGTTGTGGAGTATGACCAGTGCAGCAATCTGATAACTTGAAAGTAGTATATTGTGTGAACTTGGCTTTTGTGACAGTTTAGACTCTATGGTAGCTGTGACAGCTTGTCGGAGTAGCAGTGGGGGCGGAGCCTATCAAAGAGACAATTGGAGGCATATGGGGCTCAGGCTTTTGTATGCTGCTTAGTTTGAAGAGAATGGACCAGGCATTGAGGGATACATGCATGTATTTTGGTGAAAACAAATAGTTTTGTTGTCAACTTCATTTTATTAATAACGCCCAATATTGCATTTTACTTGAGGGTGTTCTACAATCTGCACAGCATACGACACCCTCGGTCCCAAGCCACTTTATTCAATTACATTATATAACATTTTATTTTGCTGACACTTTTATTCAAAGCGACTTACACATTTGTTCTCTGCATGTTAACGTTTCACTTTTAACAGGAAAATATATGGAAGAAACTCAGTAAGAGCAACAGAGGAGGGACAGACTGACATGCAGTAGATTTCATGTGCACAGAATAGACCAACATTGTATTAATGAAACAAAGTTTAAAGAGATCAGACAGGTGTGAAGGGAGATGCATATTTACAGTGTTGTAAGTGATCAGAGGCATGTTGAAGTCTGAACTGACATGGATGTACAGCCAATGGAAGGAAACGTGAAAACAACCTGTAAACAAACATTATAATAATCAAGTCTGTATGAACCGTAGAGGTAAATAAGAATCTCTGAAACATCCTTGGACTGAAAGAAAACAAATTTTAGCTACACAGGTGTTATCAGGCAAATACAGCAGAGTATCATTGTGGCAGCTTTGGGGGTGGAGTCTCCAATTTGGCCACGGCTGCTGGCCGGTTGGTAATTAGCCAGCTGCTCTGGCTAATTGGCAATCAGTCAGCAGCCGACGCTGCTCTCTTAAAATGAGCAGTTAAGAGTGGCGTGGAGAGAGGGAGCAGAGGCGCTGTCTGCTGTACTGGAGTGAAATAAAAGAATATTACCGAACCAAACTATGGTCTTGGCAAATCTCTGGTGCTTTGGGGGGAAACCCACGGGTGATGGCCATGGAGTCGTTACAATCATCAGCATAGCAATGAAAATCATAGAAACATCATATTGATTTTCCAGTTGGTCTAGGAGTATAACGTGATCTATGGTATCAAAGGCCACATTGAGATCCAGTAATATAAGCATGTAGGTGGAATTTGAATCAATAACAAGCAGAATATTATTTCCCACTTTATGTTGTGCAGTTTCAGAGGAGCGAGGGACACGCCATGGAAGGATACAAAGATTACTGTTAAATATGTGAGACAAAGGTTACTGAGAAACAACTGAGATCCTGGAAGAAGGTATTGTTTCTAAAGTTGAGACTTACACACGTCTTAAAGCTAGTGGGGACGGCCCCAGTCATAGGTGATAAATTAACAATATTTAGCATTGTAGGTTGAGGAGGCAGAAGAATTTATATTAACCAAGACTATTTGGTAGTCATCATATGGAGTCAGATGAGTAAACTAAGCTAAAGCTTCTTGATACAACACCGCCATTGCCATCTCAGCATTGCATTTACTTCACATTTTACAGAAACCCAACCGTTCGTGCTGTCAGTTCATACCAGTATCCAATATCATTTGTATATAGTATCCTTTTCTTCTGGAGTGATGCAGCATAACATTAACTGAGGCAGTTTGTCCTGAGATGTGGAAGTGGACAAATACTGTTGGGTAGTTATGTGTAACTTTAGGTCTAATCATTTCCACTACCAACTATATAATAAGTGGAAAGAGATATTCAGCAAAGAATATACAGAAGAAACTAAAAACATTGAGAGTAGATGAGGATGTCTTGTGTTTGCTTGCAGTGACTTCTTGTTTCACGGTCTTGTGTTTATTGCTCAGACAGGAGATTTATATTAAATGGACAACTGGAGATTTCGGACATGCAGTTGTCACTTTGTTGCCCAAGGTTTGTGGGAATTTTGCAATTTTGGAAACCGTCTAACGGAAACCAACAGGGACACTGAAACCCCGATACACGCCCAATGGGGACCACGCAGCTGAGGCACTGTGGTCTTACAACTGCCAGAGGCTTCTCTTGAGCTGCGTGTGGGGGTAGGGGGTGAGATTTACAAAGCCGGTTTCATTTGGGGAACCCAGTTTTCAGGGTGTTGTGAGATGCAGTGGAGCGCATGGGCCGGTCCCGCCCTGCGTCTTTCAGATGTCCCGTGGGAGTGCCAGATGTGGGGTCATCCATCTACCCCTGGTTCAGGCAGCCCCCCTCAACATCACTGTCATATGCATAGTTTACACTGAAGGCTACACTCTCAGAAAGCAACACACTCACACATTGCGGTAAATTAGTCTTGGAAGATTTATGTTTCTTCCACAGGCAATATAGGATCACGGAACAGCACAAAGGAAGACTTTTCTGCAGAGATTCATCTTGGCCTCTTCAGACTGGCCTCACTACCCAATAGTTGTTCTCTAATGAGGGGGAATAATGTGTGTTGGACTGGGGAGAATTGTGATGCCAAATGTTCTTCCAGATTGTTATTCAGAGCCACTGCTGTCTCACTTATTTCTTGCTTCACAAAACAAGAGGCGGAGACGAGGCAAAGAAGAATTAAATGGCATTTCCATTTGAATATAAATGTTACCTTACCCCAGATGTCTCTAAAACGTTTTGGAATATTTCAAACTCTCCAACACCAAGAAGCGACGACACCAGACAGAGATAAAGCAATTGCAGGTTTGTGTTGCTTTTGTGCAGAAGGCATACAGTAAATGAGCTGAAGAAAATACAGCACATAATTCATATGGATATGGACTCACATAATCATGGTTGGACGATGGGGGGGTGGGGGTGGGGGGGGGGGCGGCGGCGCGGCGGCTCATTTGAATTCTAAAGCAAGCGGTTGAATGCTGAGGTATTGCCGATATTAATTAGATATGTGGCCTCTGGGCAAGTAGAGAATGGCACATCCTCTTCCCTGCAACAATCAGGTGGGAAAAAGAGGATTGACAGAATTTATATTTTTAAGAAGCATTAGTCTTTGTAATATACACATGGAGACGAGAGTGGTGTTTTTTGTGAAAGTCTGATTTTAAAATTGAAAAAGGAAGAGGTGTGGTCCATGCCTTCTGTTGTCCTGCCTTGTTGTGCTTAGGCTGTTGTTCCGAGTGTGAGAGAGTGTGTCAGAGAGTGAATGTGCTTGTAAAGTAGGTGCATTTGTTCTACTACCAATTGATTTTAAGCACAGACCCTTAAGGAGAGATTAATGCGCCCTGAAATGTTCGAGGGAAAATAATTTCATTAACAGAAAAGAGTTATTTTCCAATACCAATTTGATGAGTAGAAGAGAGACGCATACAAATTGGCTCCTGGGATACTTTCATTAATTGTTATATTTTCCAATAGAGCTTTTCTTTTAGAAATCTTTCTAAAAATACGTTTTCTGCCGAGATGAGTCCATGACACAGTGTACGAGCAAAGTTCATTATAGTAAGACGGGGTTCAGATTTTACAGGCCAGAACAGAACTCCAATATCATTATGAAGCTATTTAAACGTTTTTCAAGACAAACATATGGTCTGGCTAATGGGACTTCAACTCTTGGAGCTATCACACATGCAATGTCCTCAAAGAGCTGCTAATTTGCTGAGGGACAGACTAAAGAGAGGGAAAGTTAAGAGGAGATTGAAATTATTCAAGTAGAGGATCCCAGGCAGCATTAATGGGAGTACGATCATCCACTTAGCTGCCGGTCCTCAGACCCCCTCTATCTCTCTGCTTTACTAAAGCAGAAGTGTAATTGTGTCTCTACAATCAGGATACAGAAATGAAACACTTTTATGCTACAAGTTGTTTGAAGAGAGGTATTTCTGAAAGGTCGCAGATCCGAGAATGTGAGCATTTCGATTCCCTCTCGCCGGCTCTCAGCGCTCACGGTGGCAGAGTGCTCCCCATGAGACGCTACATGGTGAGGAGACTGGACGGCCTCGGCCCACCTGCGTGTGAGAAAGGAACATTGTGATAGACAGTGGGGGAAATGTGCCACCAGAGGAGTGAAGTCTTAAGAAAGAGGAAAATATGCCCTTTTGAGCCGCGTCACTGATTATCACGAGTTAATGTTTGATGTATTTGAATGAATATGCAGTTTTACGCCCAGATAGACCGTAAAAGTTACAAAAGGACTGCTCTTTTTGTTCTCACACTTCAAACTACTTATTTGTTGCTTGTGAATCTCTGCATGAACAAATACTTCTCATATCCCTTTCTATTAAAAAGGAGACAATACCAACAATGTTGATGCCAAAAAGCAGAAATGCTGGCAGTTTCAAATCAAACTTGTTTGTCTGTTATTTTAATCCACCTTTTTCAATGCCCCAGCGCTCTCACTCTCATTTGTTCCTTATCTTACCCAAGCTGCGACTGGGAATCATTTAAATAATCCCTTAATTTACAGCATCTGTTGTGCTTTAATGGGTCTCTTTAATTAGGGACAACGTGCTGAAGTAACTGTAGGAGGCTTAGTGTGGAGATTTGGGGCCACAGGGGCCGAGCAGGAGTGCAGGGGCTGGGATGCTGGGGGGGGGAGGAGCAGGGGCTTGAGAGACGATGCTTTGAGGAGGATGGAGGGGGCTTGAGGTGGGGCAGGAGTAAGGGTTGTGATGGAGGCACATGCACGGGGAGGCCCAGGCTTTGTCCATGGAGTGGAGAGGTTAGGATGGATGGGGACGACAGTGAGAAATGGGCCTTCCCATCATAATCTTTGCATGACAACACACGCTATTATTGTCTTACCATAATTACTTTGCAAATATTAGCTAATGCAGAGCAAGTGATAGATAACTTTGCATTTTCAATGAAGAAGTTTAAAATGTCTAAATATGCTGTTTCAGTTTTTGTTCAACATTGGCCATCTTGGCAGACCGTAAAACAAAGTTTGGCTTCTATGAAAGTGGAAGTGAGGGAGCTAAATAGTGAGGGACTAATGAGGGGATAGGCTGCAGGTGAGAAGGGCGTGAGGACCAGGTGAAGGTAATGAGGGACTAACGAGGTGGTCAGAGGCAGGTGAAGGGAGTTGGACTGACGAGATGGGAAGCAGGATCTGGAATGACATGATAGTTGGAGACAGGATGAAAACAACTAATAAAAAAGGAAGGTGTGGAGCTGAACTGTTACACTTGCACCCATCATAATTTCTCAAAAGCCCAATTTAACATAATCAAATAGCTTTTCTTTTGTCAAACCAACAGATTTAGTTTAATATCATAGAAGACTGATGAGAAAGAAGCATTGAGGAAATGTAACAAGATGTGCCAATAGTTCTCAAAACTAGCAGGCAGTTAATTGATTATCAAAACAGTTGCTGAATGATTAATGAATAACTGAATATGTAATGGACTAATTAATTCAGCTCATATTCAGTACAATTTAAGATTACAATCCCAGAAATAAGCCCATAGGATCAATTGTACATATGTAGTTAACAAAACAGTTTAAACTTGCTTTTTCTAGATCTTTCGACCGCTTTACACCGCCGTCCTCAGCAGACTGACTTCTCTCGACTGTCATGAAAGTGCAGATAATGAAATCAAAGGGTGATGATTTTAAGCAGCTTTACTTATAGTTATTATTAATTAGAGACCTTTTTCTATTGGATTGCATTACAATGAACAGGGGCTTCTATTTTCTTTTACAGGTCATTGCCTCTCATTAATTTCCTTGGTTAAAGAGAGAACATATTAATGTGACTGGTAACTGTTAGCAATGCTGCTCCCTTTACCTCCTATAGGGAGCCTTACAAGCAGCCATCAATCTTACTATATTTAACGTATTGCTCACAAGCTCCCCGGTATTGATCAACACAACAGACTAAGGAAAATCACGCCACAGGAAAGCCTCATGCAAGCAAGCGTTCGACACGAGCCGAAAGGGCAACTCAATTCCAGTCTAAATGATTTTGAAATGTGAGATATGAAGGTAAGAGAGCTGTGAGGTTAGGAAATTAAATAGGAGGAAATCACTTAAGTGAACGGCTGCAAAATAATGAGATTAAAAACTAGGTTGGTGTTTGAAGTGGACCAGGTATACAGTATGTAGTATATGTGTTCTTTGGTTAACATTTAGCTAACATGTGTTACGATATGGGTTGGATTGCATTGTATGACTTTGATCCATGCTGTGCTGTCAGATTATATCAACCTCATACACACCATGCAATATGTATATTTGTAAAACCATATCGGGGATTATGCAAGTAGTCTTTAGTCAAACTAGTGTTGTGAGTCTGGGGACCGCAATGTGGGTCTGTGTTTCACTCGGTCACTTGATCCACCACCCTGGTCCAGAATGAAATGTGTCAACACCTATTGGATGCATTAAACTTCTATTTTGTAAAGACATTCATGTTCTCCAGAAGATGGATCCTAATGACTTTTCCACTAGCACCACCATGGAAAAAGACATTTCCAATTTTTACTGCAGTATCTCAACGGCTATTTAAATGAATTTTGCTATCCAGATTCCTGCCCTCATCAGGATGTTGTAATAACTTTGATCACCTGACAAGCACCGTAACACTTAGGGTGAACAAATCCATGTCTGCAACATGTAAAGGCAAAGATTGCATTGGACCAGAAACATGTGCCTGTTGAGGAAAGACTGATCAAATGACACAGGTAGCAGAACACATACGGTTTGACAGCTGACCTGCTAGACGAAATAGCAATAAAGCATGCTTGTAACCTCCTGTTGTATAATATATATTGCATGTATATTGACTGGAGAGCTTTTAAATTTATACGGTATGATCCATAGGTCTGGTTCCTAAGTCTTACTGTCTTCATGTACATCCTTACATCTCCCAGCTGAAAACGGCAGATATGCAGCTTAAGCGATGCTTTGGCTCATGCAGGTACTGACAGGGGAAAGTGTTGATGTGCCAAAGCATTCAAAAAATGGGAATTAATGTGTGTCAGAGGAAGACAGAGTACAACCCATGCACGTGCAGCCCTTCCTTTCATAGGTGATAAGCGTCACACACCACGAACCAGCAGATTGATCACATAGTGCCCAGGCTTGGGTGCAGCATGGGGGGTGGGGGTAGAAAGGGGCCTGTTGGGGCAGGGAGCCAATAAAATATCACATCTGCATTCAAATGCCATCTTTAGGGTCCCAGCACAGGGATCTGCTATTTCAGAGACGCCTATTTAAAGGATGTTGAAGTGTGGGTTCTCCACGCTGGTATAGCACTGTACACCATCTCCATTATTTATGGTCCTCATCTCTGTTTTACTGGTTTACCGAAGGGGGTGGGGCGGTTACGGCAGTCATCACCACTGCTTGAACAACATGTGCTTAATGATGTCACAGGCCTGAGAGGGCTTATGGGGGTGGGTCGAGGGGTGTGATGAAGAGCCGAGCAAGCGGTTGAAATGAACGGTAGAGTGGGTGGCTTGGAGGCAAGAGGACATGTGAGGGAGGGAGATGACATTATAACATCACTGAAGCTTTACACCATGGCTGCAGTTTTGAATGGTACTGTAGGATGCATGTCCCGAGCATCATTACCTCTGTCATGTCAATGAATCCTCCACACTCCAGGAAAAAAGAATCAACATGTGACCATGTCTGCAGTGGAAATGTCTCATCAGATGTGGTCACGGCAGCAGGAGTCGTAACAGAAAACAGCAGTTTGGGCTTTTAATCACCTTGTTAATTATGTTCTCTTGCATATTTGTGTGTGTGTGTGTGTGTGTTTGTGTTTAACTGAACAATAAAGAAATGGATCATTACTTTTGCGCTATTAGGCAAAACAAATAAATCAGCTAGGGGTCATTCAAGAACTCTATTCTATTTGATCGACATTTCTTCTGTAAATAGATTTTAGTTGAAAAACACCGAAAATCTCATCTTTTATATTAGTGCTAGTTTAGTTTACTGCGGTCAATTAAAAAGAAAATACACATACAAAAATGACAAACAAAAAAACAATAGGTTCCTCTAAGACGAAGTCGACGAGGACCCTAATAATAAGTAATTATTTTGGAAATAGTGAAAAACTAGAGCAAATTTTATCCCGTTTCTCTCCTTCTGCATATGTTTATCTGCGTATCCAACCTATTATTTCTCTGATTGCGTCTGATCCTACGAGTGTGCCATCAGCACGATGGTCGCAGGGGTGTGGGCCTCTTAGAGAAACCATGTTTTATGCATGAGGGCCAAGGGTGGGGCCCGTTAGGGGGGTTGAGTAGGCGGACACACAGAACCGCCAGATCAGCGGACACCATGACTACTTGGCAAAGATGGACAAAAAAAGCTCCAATAGGCTCTGGTCCTCCTATTAAACTCCTTTGTTCCTCTCCATTCAAATGCAATGTTGTTTCCCTCTTCATGTCCCCAGTGTTCCCAGTACACATGGACAGCACAACCAGCAGTGTTCCTGCATGCTCGTATCTTACTTTAAGACTATTTCCAGTCAGAAAGTGCCTTTTCATCACATCAGTCCGTGAGCTGCTTGGTTTTTTTGTGTATTACGTTCTGAGGGATTCCTCGTTTTCTCCCCACTCCTAAACTTTTGAAGTGACAGTTTTGTTTCGTCTTTAATTTAGTAATACACTATGCCAGCCTCTGCCCAGGCTCCATATTACAGCCGGCCAAGACAGAAAATATTGCTCATTGAGAACCTATGAAAATGTTGTTGATGGCCAATGTTCTGTCATGTGAATTGGGAAATATCCAATAATAGATGTAACAGTTGGTATTTGGACATGCAAAGAGCTGTATGCGTGGTTTGGTAGTAAAAAATAATTCTGTTCTCTGAGACCTGTATGCTTCCCTGTGAGGACTAAAATGTAGGTCTCAGGTGAAGACATTGCACTTGGGCCACTTACTTAGGCCAAATTACCTCAGTAAGATATATAGCTGTCTCAGTGTGGCTTCATAGGAGGGAGACAAAGCAACCATATGATCCCAAGAAATATGTACAGTTGAGTAACAGTCAAATTTGTCTTGAGACAAAACAATGGAAACGGTATATATCTTCTCACAGAGAACTCGCAGCGTAGGACGAGTGAGCTGTCACTTCTGGAAGAATACTAAATTTGCATGTTTAAATTTTCATCAGAGCTCCATACATCTATTCAGAGATCTAAGGTCAAGTTGTGTTGGAGAATGCCACGCTTCTCATTAAGCTCTGAAATGGAATACTCTGGACCACATCGGTCTAAAGTACCGCCACAAATGAATTACCCCTCTCTCTCTCAGCGTCTTGTCCATTAAAACAAATGTGTGCCATTTGGGTACGTAACAGTCCTTTTAAACTGTACTATCAACCCTTTCCAAATAACTATGACATAACAAAGACTGAAATGTCTTTCGGTATTAGATGAGGAGACACAAACAGGCGGAACAAAAGGAATTTAGTGGAAAGACAAGCAGACAAGAAGCGTGCATGTTTCCTTTATAAATAAACATAATGAGAAATAAGTAGTTCCGCTCACTTCCTGCTCATCTTGTCAGTAATTAATGAATGCAGGCTACAGGTTGTGAGGAGCAGGAGGTTATGAAATAATAAGGGACCCGTCCCTCTTCTTATGCTAACAGTGTTCAGATAAGTCCTCCTGTGTCCAAGTTAATTATGGCTGACATTTAAATGAGTACACTTGTGTTGAAGAAGGTGGGAGAACTGTGGAAGAAGAGGGCCTCCCGCTAATTGAGTTTGTTGCTGGCTCCACTTTCGATGGCGCTTTTGTTCTGCTGGCAGTGGCAGTAGATATGTGAATGCAGCTCAGGGAGGCTCTCTGTAGGGTTACTGATACTGGTTCTGCTATATGTGACATGTGTATTAGCATGAATTTTTAAAAGCATGCCTGAACCACATACTACATGTCAAGATATATAGATATATGTATCTGCATAGTCTGTACACCGTATTGTATGTGTACATGTGGCATTAACATCTCAGCTCCTGTAGTTCCAGTGTGGATTACTACAGGGACTAGTAATTGAACAGCATTGTGTCTTAAGTTGTTTAGAAATGATTTCTCTCCAAAGAAGTAGAGATGTGAACTTTACAGCTGGTAAAGAGAGCAGATTCTTGTGTCCTTAATACAGCAATTCATAAGAATCATAATGTCTAACCTAAACGGAGGCATAATGAAAGTGACATTGGCACATTACACATCTTGGGAATCTATTGTGTTTGTACCCTTGCAGCCATATTGAGTAGATGGTAAAGTACATTATACATGTGTCAGATGAACTCTCTATGCTCAGTTGATGATTTAATAGATAGGTGGTACATTTTTATGATATTAAAGAGGGAAGTCATATTACATAAATATAAATATTTCCTGGAAGCAGCCAGGTGTGTTCTGTATCTGTGTTGTGATTGTATGGCCTAATATCCCCCTCTCACTCCCTTCCTCTACAGCTATGGCAGACTTCCATGTCCAACCGGAGTCAGTGCATGCTGAGGAGTCCGGCGTTGCTAGATTCCAGTGCCAGATCCATGGTCTGCCAGAGCCGCTCATCAGCTGGGAAAAAGACAGCCGTCCTGTGGACACCCTGGACGACAGGTTGGCCCACTACAAATTGCAAAATGGCACTTAGTGATGGCAGCACTTTTACCAGGCCTCATTGAATTTGACTCCTTCTGTCTTTGTTTCTCTCTCGCAGGTACACTCTTCTGCCTACAGGTGTTCTACAGATTACAGGCGTGCGTGAGGAGGACAGTGGAAAGTTCTGCTGTGTGGCCCATAACAGTGCTGGAGTGAAACACAGCACTGAAGCACTCCTCACTGTTTCAGGTTGTTATATTTAATCAGTTTTACATCTACACCTCATGAGATTTTCTGAACCTATTGTTCCTGTGCCTGATTGAAGAGATAGCCGCATATTGAGCTAATGCATTCCGGAGAAATCCAATTAAAGGTTGCCATCCATCACGCTCGTTCCCATCTTATTGTCCCCTCTCCGCTGCTTTCTCCCCAGTCTCTCAGTCATCTGTTTACAAAGAGCCGATGATAGTGGTCGGTCCAGAGAACCTCACCCTCACTGTTCACCAAACCGCCATCTTGGAGTGTGTTGCTACCGGATACCCTCGGCCCATTGTGTCTTGGAGCAGACTAGGTGAGAACAATTTGTGTTCATATCAAAGGAAAAGCCCTAGAAAGTGCATTTTTGGAGTTGACATTTTTCTTTCTTTTTTTTGCCTGCTATGTGTTTGCAAATGAGGAATTAAGTGTCACTGAGTCGAAGTGGGCATCCATGCATGTAGAATCTGAGTGTTTTGCATGGGTCATCTGTGCTTTTTGTCCTTGTGTCCTTCGCAGCACAGCTTTGATCTGTCTGGCATTGTGTAATAATGTACACGTGTGCACAGAATACATTTGACACAGTGGAGTGTCTTTTGGATATACAAAATAGGCAATGGGATTCATCACTAGCCCTCGAGGCCTTGAGGCTAAACATGGTGTTCGACTGTGTTGATAAATGCAAGCTTCTCCTCATGAAGTTGAATCACCCTCGAAGCATCGGCGAGCCTCTGAGTAATTGCTATGAGGTGGTGAAACAGACACAATTAGTTTTCCCCTTCCAGCCAGGCTTGTGTTTTTTTTTTTTTTTTTTTTTTTTTTTTTTTTTTTTACGATCAGTCAAAGTCTGTCAGATCCTTGTTTTTCAATCTGGTATTTGTTTTCTTTATATTATACAATACCATTTGATGTTCCAAATGTAAATTGCTGCTCCTCTCAAGCACTTGGGCATAATCTGATTGAGGGTATTGCCTTACACAATGTCGCTAGAATGAAATGCTAACACGATAGGATTTGTGTATTAGATTACAGCAGGGTGGACTACAATGCATAATTAATCTGATAGTTTCACATCAGTCATTCCTTATTGCCAGAGTCTGTTTACTGCTATTCATTCAACAGCCGGCTAGCTGCTGTGCTCTTTCTTTTCTGACATTAAGTTAATTAGAGCCTGATGGAGAGAAACTGATTGTGTGTGTGTGTGTGTGTGTGTGTGTGTGTGTGTGTGTGTGTGTGTGTGTGTGTGTGTGTGTGTGTGTGTGTGTGTGTGTGTGTGTGAGAAATAACTAAATATAGTAGAAAAGGAAAGACTTTACACAAAAGCTCACTATACTGATTAGTTAGTTAATGATAACAGAAAAATACAAAGAACAATAAGACGTGTCACAATGACTGACGCACAGCAAAACCAGCTGGCAGGGAAATTGTAGCAATTAATTTAATCTCAATTACTTGTCATTATTCATTACAAATAGTGTCCTCTTCATATTAAATAGCTTTACACAGTGTTATATCAATATTATATTTTCTGTGTTGTTCACTTTGTGTTTCATTGCTATTCCCTTTTATATTTGTGTTTTATATTGCTATGCTTTTATCAGACTCATGCAGTAGTACAAGCCGTTACAAAACAAAAGATAGTTTGAACTTAGACAAAAGCTGACTTTTAAACAAAAAATATTTGCATTAAAGCTACGAAAGTACACCTAAGGAAACACATGCTGACCAGGGATCATATGGTTTGTTTCTCCTGTCACTGCATGTGTCCATCGGGCTGCCCATCTCCTGGCCTCTGTTTTTTTGGTTTTAAAACTTAAAATCTGGAACATACAAGTTTACAGGCTGCAGATGGAGATTAAAATACCCACTTGGCCCCGTAGCTACTATCAGAGGCAAACTGGAGTCATTGTTGGAGCAGAGACTCCCACATAATGAGCACAGGAAAGAGTGAGCTTATCATGTAAGTATAGCGAGAGCCGGGGCTAGGGAGCCATGGATCGTGTAAGGAGTTGGAATATTAGAAGTTGCAGTTAGAGTTTCTGGTCCATCAGTGGCGGCTGGAACATCTCCTGTGTCACGGTTTAAAAGCAGCTGTACTTCAACGCTTTGTCAGACAAAAGCATGAAGAAAGGAGTTTAAAGTGTGAAAGCTTTAATTAACCGAACATCCATTAGAGAAGCTGCACTTAGAATAAAAAAACGGATGATGAATGTAGTCTTTAGGTAGCCACTCTGAAAACTAGCTCCCATTTAAGACAACTCATTTCAGCTCGAACGCCGCACACGCAGCAATCACAAACTCTGTGACCTTCCTGTCTTTATTACCCTTTTGTCCGTTTTACTGTCAGCTTTGTCGGAAGACATCGGACACAGTTCACTGTGACGGCTGTACGCTTGAAATAGCACACGCTTTGTCAAATTGAGTCTGTAAAAGTGCATCTATTCAATGAGTCTTTCAGGCCTCCTCTGACGTCAACTCGAGAACATGCACCACATTCATCCCCCACGTAACATGAATTAATGCTGTGCATGTGCACACCTGGTCCTTTTTTATGCTGCCTTACATGCATTATTTTCCATCCTCAACTGCTCTCTCTCTCCTTCTCTCTTTCCTCTCTGAGTAGATGGACGTCCCATTGGTGTGGAGGGAATCCAGGTACTCGGCACAGGAAACCTGATGATCTCAGATGTGGGTGTGCAGCACTCAGGGGTCTATGTCTGTGCTGCTAACAAACCGGGGACCCGTGTTCGTCGGACGGCTCAGGGACGGCTGGTGGTCCAAGGTGAGTTCTGGAGAAAATAAATGTGCTATTTTCAAAAGGTAGGTAGGAGTCGTGGAGGGAAACTCAAAGCATATAAATACAGCTGTGTTCGGGTGATAAGGTAAAGCGTGTGAATTCAGTGGGTGGCCATCTGTGCAGGCACCTGAATTCCATATGATAACTTCTCCGCCTTCACATCAAGCGTAAAAAATACACTACGTGCCGAGGAGAAAGAGTGATCCCTTTTATAGGGAGGACAAACTGTCAAATATAGTACAGAACTAATCAATCTATAACATTACATTAGGAGTTATGGTTTTAGTCAAATAAATTATATTTAATTAAAAAGAGTTTTTACCAATGTTGGTTTGTACACACGGACAGGAAATCATGTACAATATAGTATATTTACAGAGGCAACAAGTGATTACATCTTTTATGGCAAATTGCTTTTTAGAGATAGGGCCAACAAAAGATGTTTCATTTCGAGGCACTGAGCACAGCGTCCACAGAGACTATTCTCTTGTATTCCCCCAACTTTTTAAAATTCAATTCTGCCATATCATGAGAGTATGGAGAAGAGTATTTGTATTGGCTTCATTAGTGTTGTGCTGTTTTCCCACATCTATGAACGGGCACATCCATAAAAAAAATGTTTTAAACAGTTTTATCCTTCAAACTTGACATTTAATGGCATAATATAACCCAAACAAATACAAATTGATAAAATGTATCAGGCAGAAAGTCAAATACATATTTGCATTTTTACAGCAATGTAACATGCACAACTGGTATTTCCCTTTAAATTTGCTCTCTGAAAATGTTTTTTAATCTGTTATTTAGTTCTGTTATATTATTCTCTTTGTCCATGCTGTGTTGTAACCAGTAAAGTATTTGATGGTAGGTCAGAGAGATTCATGGTTTTGACCAATGAGATGCAGCCGGGTGTGGGTGGCCCCCGTGGATCAGTTGTCGTAGGAAACATCCAGCATCTGCCTCACTCTCATATTGATCAGATATACCACACTTTGCTTCAGCCCATAGCGGTATTGATCCTGATCAATATTTCATTTTTTTCCTGCCTGTCACGTCTGAGACAAGCCCCCATACCCCAGCAGGAACAAAGAGGAAAAGCCACGGATGTAATTGTGTGTCAATGTCTTCGGGTTTTGTCATTGATTTTTGGAAACAAAGGTGTGCTCTGGTGAGAAAAACAATAAACTTGTGTATGTCCTTATGAGATGATGTCAGTGGCTCTTAATTCAGAAAAGGATTACAGAGGTCACAAAATGACAATCCTAATGAATGCAGATCAGAGGTCTTATGAAACCATCACAAATGCATCTGATACAGCGAATTAATTAGCTTCAAAAACAAAGAATGGAGGAGGAGTCAAATGCGACTGCCCAAATGTGATAGATGGTGCTGATGATCTAACTCACAAATATACAGCTGTAAATCAATATCTTCTCCAGCTCCCTCTGACCTTCACCTTTTAAGAAAGCCTTCAAAGAGCACGTTGAGTGAGAGGGAAAGAGAGAATGAAACTTGGAATAAGGGAGAAATAAATGAAAGGGCCATCACACGCTGTCAGCCACCTCCTTTCAAGTGCCTATGGGTCCCTTAGCTTTGGGAGAATGAAAATTCTCCCATTGGAAAAGTGTCAGACAACATTTTATCATTTAGGTTGGGAACACGAGGAAGGACGGAACAATGCGGGAAAGATATTAAACTGGTATCGCAAAAGCAATAAGCAATGATATTTGAAGTGCTAGACACGGGGCCATTTCATTAAATGACAAGGATGGTTTGAGTCAACCTTTCTCCCTTTATTAATAAATCCTTTTAAAAGATCATCAATAAATCGATCTCAGTAACAATTATTTTCTGTGTATCCAAATTCTGATTCTGCCATAGACCTTCATTGTTGTCCAAAAGCCATTGATTCTGCTGTTTGTTTTGAGTCAATCGCATCCACAGTAAATACAAATGCTGAAAATTGTCCTCAACAAATGCATTATTTTGTCCTGATTGAATAACGTTTGCAAACAACTACTGTGCCAATGAAATTGGGGACATTATTTATTCTTTTTTTTTTATCAATCAATGTCCTTAAACTGGATATTTCTGGTCTGGTTTTAAGATTCAAGTCTTTCCAGAAATGTTTGAAACTGAGAAACACTCAATTATTGTTTTAGTCTCCCACCGGTGCTCAATCATTGGTGTAGTCTCTCACTGATACCGGTTACCTCTGTTAAAACTCGCTCAACAGAATTCAATGTTGTTTTATTCTATCCAGCATCTGTGTTAAAGGTGTAATTTCACATTTTGACTCCAGTTGCTCAGGTTCACCAGGTAATGATGAAGGATCGGCACAGAACGAATGTAGGAAAGCTGAGGTTTTTTATTTTTTATTAATACCAAATATGATACGCCCAGTGTTCCAGATTTCTACCCTCTAGTGATGTCTCTCAGATATTATAATTACCGCATTTTATCTTAGTTAATATGGGCATAAATAATTCAGGTTATTAATTCACTGATAACCGCTGGGAAAATGAGTGCAGAGGATACGGTACAATACCTCTCTGTCTGTCAGATCAAATGAAAACACCAAGCCAGAAATTAAACTCCAGCAGAGTAATTGCTCTGTGATTATAAAAAAAGTACCTTCTTTGCTGAAATAATAATTTCCTATGAATAAGTCATTACCACAAATTGACCACGCCTGTAGCATGGGATGAGACAAGATGTTATGAAACTACAAACTGCATCATTTAATTTCAATTTTAAATGTGTTTGTTTTAAAGCACATTAATCCCCAAGTGACATTGTTGTTGTTGATTGTCTTCCTCTCTTCCTTCCACTTTTATGCTTCTCTCATTTCCCCTGAGTAAGCATTAATCTGGAGTCTCTTTTGATTCCACAAATGTACTCTAATTGCTAGATTTTCAACAGTATGTATACAATAGACCTATAATTCAGTACACTACTTATTTTTAGTAAAATACAGCTGCCTGTATACCTTGTGGGATCTTCTTTATCCTCGCTTTTCTGTCATTCTTCTCAATGTTTCTGTGATTCTCTTTTTCATCTTGCACCTTTGGATTCTGCTCTAATCTTCTTGTTTTCCTCTCTGGCACTGATTTGTCTCGCGTCGTATCCATTTGTTTGTAAATCGAGGTCATCTTATCTGACTCGCTGTCTCCCTCCTCTTTCAGCTCCAGCTGAGTTTGTTCAAGCTCCGCAGTCCATCGCTCGGCCCGTCGGCACCAACGCGGTCTTCACCTGCCAGGCGGAGGGCGAGCCGGAGCCCCAGCTCACCTGGCTGAAGAACGGGCAGATTTTGGAGCCCTGGGGACACGTCAAACTCAGGAACAACAACAGGTGAACAATAACTTTTCCTTTTAATCTTAAGGAAATGTATTCATATATACGAGGGTACCCACTGATTTGTCAGGTTGTGGAAAAAAGTCACAAAGCAAAACAATATATATAGCAAAACAACAGCCCTACACGACATTACATTACATCACATGTCATTTAGCAGACGCTTTTATCCAAAGTGACTTACAATAAGTGCATTTCAACCTAGAGTACACTAACTAAGAACAACAAGAATACAGAAAGTAACATTTCCTCAACATAGTCAAACTACAAAAGTACCACAATAAGAGCCATTTAAGAGCCACTGAAGTGAAAATCTGTCTTTTAATCCAAACATGTATGGTGAAGCTTTTTCGGAGGTTGTTGAAACTGTCAGAAGTATTGTTTCTCCAAGCAACTCGCCATAATCTGTCATGTTTTTTAACTGAGGAGAGGTCTGCCTTTTCCATACTTTTTTTTGGACTAATAATAATAATAATATATGAATATCCTACATATGAAATTCTTCTCTGCATTTGACCAATCCTTAGTTATTACAGGCAGTGGGCTCCCCACTGAGCTACAGCCAACCCAAAACCCAAGACCCAAAACCCGAGACTAAGCAGTGCTTACATCTGATGCACCAATCTATTGTCCATGTATATATTTGACATGTACACGCGCAACACTATGGAGACTTCCTACTTGGAGGGATGTTGGTACAACTTTCTAATGAGCCACACTATATATGAAATCATTGTACGTCTTTATTCATGGATAATAAATGCATGTACACATAAGACATCAATAAGAGTAGCTTTTAGGCTGCCAGGTTGTGAAAATATCTTTTGTTTATCCTCAAGACACTTGTCTTTTTAGCTCTTAAATTCATCAGCAAGACCGTCTAATGGACCAATTTATCTGGATCAAAATCTGTCTTAAAGGCATATGAACATGTGTAACTTTAGACATGATTGCTTGTGTGAAACCCACATGTGTTGACTAAAGTATTATCAACATTTATAATTGTATTTTACCAAATAAAAAGAAGAAACATAGCCAGGCAACAAGTTTAGAAAGTAATCAGAAAAAGGGCCACTGTGGAGTGTGCCATCACATTATGCAAACTGTGAGTAACACAGCCCAAATTTCCCTCCCAAACCTGACTCTCACACACTCACTGTGTCCTGACAGAATTGGACCTAAATCACAGAAGAAATATGGATTTAAGTATTAAACGACCTGCCTTAATCAGATCATTGACATTATGAAATGCTCATTTTTGCTGCGTTCCCGTCACTTCTAGCGCGGCAGCTGCTGGAATTCACGCCTGCCAACTCATGAGCCTCAATTTATTTGTGCCTTTGTATGCGAGCAGCGTATTGACTGGATGTTGGAGGCTTTCCCATGGCAGTCTCCAGGAATGTACCCGGCAACCAGCTCTGTTAGTTACCATTCTCAGCTCCTCACAGTGGAAAGGTTGCATGTTACAGTGCCTGTTGTCTGTGTCAGAGGAGGGCTATCTTAGAGATAATACAGAGCACAACATACACGGTGGACCTACTTTTTTTGTGAGTTATACCAAACGGAGTGTGTGTGTGTGTGTGTGTGTGTGTGTGTGTGTGTGTGTGTGTGTGTGTGTGTGTGTGTGTGTGTGTGTGTGTGTGTGTGTGAACTACTATACGCTATCCTTCCAGCAAATAAAGTTACATGTTGGCAGCCAGCCATGCATGCATATTGTTGTTTTTATGAAAGAGAAATATGAAGTGAATTTATTGAATTTGCAGAAAGAAAAGCCATAGTCTACAGTGAGTGACGGGAGCAGACCTCTCCATCGTTCACACACACTGCTCCACTCCCACTTGCCTGAAAAAATATATAAGAGGCCGTTGGACGTATAAAAAAATGTGAGCCGGTGTTCAAAAGAGAAATGCTGATTTGGCAGAAAGAGCAAATGAAGAGAGAGAGGGCGATAGATAGACATCTCATGCATCACAAATCCTGCTCTGTGATTGGTTCAGGAGGCAGGCCTCAGCTGGAGATCTACCATTAGCTAATTATCTCATAAACTCGAACACATTGCAGTATGATTCATTATCACAGTTTCTTATTTATTATTACTTTATTATCTAACCATTGTTGATTAATCTATATGTCTCTTATTTTCTTACTAATAGATTTGTATGTTTGGTATATAAATAGTATAACATGTGCATTAGAATATCCTAATGCTTGAGTTGATGTGTTTTGTCCGACCAAAAGTCCATAACCTAAATTGATGTAATTTACTGCAATTGAAGTACAGTAAAAAATTAGGCCAACATGCTCTCCCATCAAGCTACACCCATCCCATACATGTCAGTTGCACATCACATTTTGCAGAGGGATGTTTGGAGACCTTACAGTTTTACCTGAAGCTGAAAAAAAACATTTGTGTTGTTGTAGTGGAGGTCCCGAAAAAGTGGGAACATATTGAGGCATAAGGCACAATGTACCTCTTAAACCAAGCCAAGACACAGTAATGATTTGCAAATGATATTCAAATGTCATATCTGGGCAGCACGACAATTGTATTATGTTATATATTACATACACATATACATACTCTGTTGGATACCGGAAGCTTCTATATACAGTGTTTGTATACAGTGTAAATTGTGTGTGTGTGTATGTGTGTGTATGTGTGTGTGTGTGTGTGTGTGTGTGTGTGTGTGTGTGTGTGTGTGTAAAGATATACATACGCTGTTTCTCCCTTCAGCATCCCTCATGACGCTGACCTTCAAAAGCAAATCGGACAAGGGAAGGAAGGGAATCGATTGTACATTTCATTCACACACACGCATGTACACACATTAATCAAAAACAAGTGAGCCTCGTATGTGCACAAGTAGCCCTGCGGTGCATGCCATCATTCATGTTGTGCACATGCATAGTCAAACATTAAAATTCACAAAATGTGTTGGGCCCTTTACAGCTTGTCACACAAGTGTTACGCACAAACACACACAAGGAAGAGACGTGAAACGCTGCATGAGATGCGATGATGTTAAAGAGCAGCTGATTAGCTGCTTCTGTAAACAGACTGAAGCTCAGTGTGAAGTTGTGAGCCTCAATCGGCTTTCCTACACACACATGCTCACATGATGGAACAAAAACACACACACTATTGCTATCACATTCAGTATTGGCCCTCGCTGGCAAGGTAAAGCATGTTATTGTGGCTTTTTGAAGCTAATGCATAATTATCAAAATGATGTATAAAGACTCGCCTCACTCTCTAAAGTTGACATGTAAACATCCAACATGTACAACCTGTGATCTTAAAGCAGGCAGTCTAATACACATTGAAATACAACCTTTGTTATTTTAAAAGTGATATTGTAACTGATGATGACGAACACATTTTATTTTCTTCATGTGACGAATGAAGATAGGAGAGAGAGATCCCTCTTTTTCTAAATCATTTAGATCTTGTTTACATTTATGTAGAGATAATTTAAGTTGTATAGTAAAGAAACAAACATTCTTCAAGTGTGCGTGAGTACTGTGGTGTGTTTTATAATTAATGAGCAACATCTGAAGGAGCAGGCCACCACACAAACCTGGACATTTCTTTGCGGAATCCTTTCAAAGGGTTTTCTTTTTCTTTTCTTTTTTCTTCTCTTTCTTTCCCCAGACCTGCCTTTCTTGTTTGCGGCCCCTCTCTGCGCCCCACGTCCCCCTTCTGCCCCCATTACACAGAGCTGGGGCCTGGGCATTGGCCTTGAACTCTGACCCTGCCTGTAATCAGTCATATCCCTTGGCCCTTCCCTCCTCTCAGGCCACAGACGCATTGCTCCTCCCCTCCCCCTTCACCACCTCTTCCTCCTGTTTTCTCTTTGTCCCCATATTTTATTCCCCCATTCTCTCTTCCTGGATCTAGAATGGCCACACTGGCTTTTGGTGGAGCGCTGCTCAGAGACAACGGAGAGTAAGCACAGCCGAACAACAGACCCAGAGCTCCACTGTCAACCACGTATCCATAAATCTGTTAAATGACCTTGAACTAATGGGTAAATGATGGGGTCAACCTGTCAGGACCTGGCAGCATGGCTTTGGAGCTCATGTGAGACAAAACAAGCACAAATTTAGGCCAAACCCCTCTCAAAATGCGGTGAGACGGGTTTCCATCCTTATATTCTTTCTCTCACACTGTATGTATTTGTGATGGCCAAGCTCTACTGCTGCATGTGAATGTAATCTAAAACTGAATGTCCAAACTATTTATTTGAAAAAATAGTTTTAAAGTAGAACCGTGTCTCATTTTGTGATCTCCTCTCTAGGAATATAATGGTTGTCTAATAACTAAGTACAATATTTTTATGAAAAGTATTGACAATCCTAAAGATTTTAATACCTAAATGTATGCTTTGTTTTCTTCCGTCTTTCAAAAATTCATCCTAATTGTGATGCAACCTAAAACAAATTATTTTAAAACATTTGGCATCGATCGGGTCTTCCCTGAGAAATATCCTGGTACAGGAACAAATGTGGTTTACATTTCCAGCTTCCGCAGCAGAGCGGAAAAAAGTAACACCTACTTCAAACAGAGACACTCTGCTCCTTATTTGCCCAATTATTTTTTAGAAAGTGTCCAAAAGCACCACGGTATCTGCTCCCCAAAGTGACACCAAAACACAGAATCTTGTGGAGAACAATTCTATACTAAGTCCTATCTAAAAAGTTAAAATAATCATATATTCTGATACTCTAAAATGTTTAAACCTCTGAGATTTTATTCTTGAATTTTGGAACGGACGTTTTGACAGCAGGTGTGGAATTTCACAAGTTCAGCAGGATCGGTCTGCGTGTAATTGGCTTGGCATCACACACGTGTGTGTTCACGCATGTGTATGTGGTTGAGCACACATGCGCTCGGATGCTACTGTACCTTTTGAAGCAAGCAACGTCTTGTGAAATGTCCCTGCATTCCCCTCACACACTCAGGAGGCCCATCCAGGCCCGGTGGTATCCGGTTAGGGCGTCCCCCGGGGGCCTCTACGCTACTTCTGTGGCGTCTGGTCGGGGGTGCCCATCTACAAACACTCCATCCATCGCTGATATGAAAGGCTGTCACAAATGTGATGGTTGAGTAGCGAGCTGAGGGCTGGCGACTGCTGCCACTTCCGCGGTCAGAGGTGGGATTGGGCCTCTTTGACCTGATAATTATCCAGATTGAATCCACCTGGCAGACAAGAGAGAATAATAACTCCTTCACCTCACATCCAATTCTGACCACGATTAGAAAACTACTGTAATTGTAGCCCAGTACACCATTTTAAAAAGGAAATGGAATAATTCACCTCTCCATCCTGCCCGCTGACCTAGAAGAGCCCCCCCGATTCTTACAAATCCATCCTCACAAACCACGCTGAGGCTGGTATGACTTCTGTCCCCAGAAGAAAAGCCGCTTTCCTCATGTCCCATTTCAAAGGTCGCCAGTGACGGACCACAAGCACCGCACATGGCTGACATGTTGTTCTTTCTATGAATGGCATGCTTCTCCTTACCGGGATACATTTAGATTTAATACACAGAGGACCTGTCAATCAAAGTATTTGTGAATCATTCTGCCTGCATTTGTAAATTGAATATATTTGTGAATTGTTCTCTGCATATTTGTGAATCTTCATGTTTGCATTTTTGAGTCTCTCTGTGTGCATTTCGTTTTTGTGAATGATCTGACCCCATAGGATGCTACAGGATATGTTGAACTCCTGTGGCATTAAATGTTTGTTTTTATATATCAGCCTGTCAGCCAGAGAAGACAGAGAACACAAGGAGGACAATGAGCCTCATGATATAGAGATGAGATTGTTCTGGAAGGTTTGATGTAGAACACGTGGGGTTGTGTGTCATATGCAAAAGACTTTAAAAGGTGAATTATATTATATTTTTGTAAAATGTATAAAATTCCCCCAGCCTCCACACACGCTGTCTGATGTGATTACTGCTTCATTTAGAAGATTTAGTCTTTAGAAGAAAAAAAACATATTTGCGATTAATCGCGATTAATGAATTTCAAAATGTGCGATTAATTAGTTTTTTTTTTTTAATGGATTGACAGCCCTAATATATATATATATATATATATATATATATATATATATATATATATATATATGTATATGTGTGTGTGTCAGAGAAACTAAACTTCCCAATTTCTAATTTTCTTTCCTTCCTTTCTTTCTGTTGCACCTCTCCTCCTCTTCTCTTCTCACAGCACACTGACGATATATGGCGTCAGCCAGGATGACGAGGCTATCTACCAGTGTATCGCTGAGAACAGCGCTGGCTCCACACAGGCCAGTGCCCGCCTCACCGTGCTCTGGGCTGATGGGCTGCCCGGCGAGCCCACCCATGTGCAGGCCGAGGCCCTCTCACCCACCAACATCCAGGTGTCCTGGAGGAAGCCCAATCAAAACACGCAGGACATCATCGGTTATGTGCTCCACATCCGCAGGATTTCAGGTGGGTGGCACGCAAGATCGAAGTCGTTCTCTGCAATAGGTGACATCAAAATAAGTCACCAGACGAAAAGCTGATGAAGATAGATGGCAGTGACATTGACAGCGAGGGCCCCAAATCACAGAAACAATGTGCGCCCACTGCTTACATGCGGATCACAAATGGCCCTTTTCATCAATGATTGTCACGCTCCTCTTTCATGCTTCATGTGGTGGTCCTTGTGATTGATTGCATGTGTCAAAATATTCCACAAGGAATTTATCTAATTTTGCAGTTTGAAACACAGACGAATATACTGTACACATACATGTTAACAGTCTCTGATGCAGATCAGGGAAACTATGATAAATGCACTGCGTTTTTAGTGTTTCCCATCTCATTTTCATGTATTTCATTTGGAAGATGCTTTTGTCCATTGCTGCTTACAATATTAAGAAAAAGCAGAAAGAAAATGTATTCCTGCCAACGAACAACTAAAAGTGTTCGGTGCTATGTAAGTCCCCACACTCCACTATCCAGATGGATATAATATAAGAACTACAATTTAAGACCCAATTTTACCTTGGGATCCATATGTTTTTACTCTTGGTATGATGCTTCCTCTGTGTGTCCATACATGTATATGTGCATGCTTGTTTATGAGCATGCAGTGTAGTTGTTTACAGCTTTTGGCAAGCGTATTAGTGTGTGCATGTGATTGTTTTTTTTTGTGCGTGCCGAGGGTCTTGTAGTGCCTGCTGCTGTTCTCTTCAGTAGTTGTATAAGACGGATAATGAAGGGCCCCGGGGGCCAACCAATAGAATCTGCTGTTATTGCCCTTCCAAGATGGTATGGCCCAATAGGTTGAGGGCTGGAGGTGCATATTGGTTATGGTTGGTTGTCTCCGGCTTGAGAGCAATAAAAATGCTTTAACACGTCCTTTGCGACTCCATTTTTTACCACCTCCATCTCCTAACTCCCCCCCTGCAATTCAGCCAACCTTCCCCATTTAGTTCAAACAAGATTAGCTATTATCTAACAGAGCGCCTCTGATAAAACCAGTGAAATGGGCAATAATCATAAAATAATGACCAAAACCGATTATATTAATTTAGTTCTTTTCCTGTTAATCTCATTTTACCTCCCCATGTTCCCTCCCTCAGACCCAGTGGAGATGGAGTATGAGGAGGCCGTAAGTAAGGTGACACTGCAGCAAATCATCAGGGACCTGGAGCCCTCCACCTGTTACACCTTCTACGTCAAGGCCTACACGTCCCACGGGGCCAGCAAACCATCAGACAGTGTCAACGAGACCACTCATGGGGAGGGTGAGCTGGAAGTAGAGCACACACAAAACACACTAACCCACACAACCTATATGTTTACCAATAATATGCATTAATATGAAGTATTTACAATGTAAAGAAAAGACTTTGGTTGACAGTCTGTATTTTATGTTTCAGTGCCAGCACCTCCATCCCTCTACACTAAGGTGGTGAACAGCAGTGTTATACAAGCTAGGTGGGAACCTTCCTCCAAGATGGGCCACCATCAGGGCTTCAGGCTGTATTACAGAAGAGCCCACACACTGATGTTCACTGGTCCCATCTCATTCCCTCGCAACGTCACCCAGTACAACATCACTCAGCTCGGTGAGATGTGTAGTGTCTTAGAACTACAACTTTTGGTCATAGCATTCTTCTATTTTTAACTGACTTAACTGTGTCTATGATCTTAATTGCCGTTGTAATCTTAATTAAATGAGCCACATTGATAGTGGATTCTGGTCTTGAAAACATGCATTTCAGAATCTCTCTGTGTAACTGTGCTGAAGATGGACCGAGAACTAAAACACACTCCAACCTCAAGAGATGTGTCCTTCATTCATTAGCTTACCATCTGTTCCTGTCTTCTTTGTCTAGATCCTTCACTTCTTTACGAGATAAAGCTTCTCGCATTCAACGAACACGGAGACGGCAACGCCACCTTGCGATTGGTTTCACTTCGGGAGGCGGTGGAGAAATCTGGTGATTGTCATAACGAACCAAACAGAGCCACGTGCAGCTACACCAAGCTGACCATCACAGACACATCCACACATGGACAGCGACCTGACGTAGTATTGGAGATTGATTTAATACAAAAAGGCAGCACCATCTACAAAATTGGCATATTAAAACTTGTGTTAATATAGTATGATTTGAGTGATTTAACATGGATAACTTAATGAATAATGACAAAAATGTAATACACTTTGAAAACATGAAAAAGTATTGGTATCATGTTTGAGTGGGCATGTTTGGGACTTCCCGAGACACAAATAGAAAGATGAAACTTTGGTGTCACTAAAATAAATATATACTATTGTCTCCAAAACAAACTTTAAATAGAAAGGAGTGTCTTCGGCCTCAGATGTAGAAATGCATTAGACAGCGGTCGGATGAGAATTCCAGGGCTTACTTCAAACATGTGTAGGACACCAATAGTTGGTATTGAGAGATAGACAAAGTGTTGAAGCAGTAGTTTAGACGTCTTCAACTGGCCCAGCCTGAGCTTGTGTTCTCCAATACTTCTTTTCACAAACGTTTGTGGTGGTTTGACTGTGAGGTTTTCTGTATCTTGTCAGTGTTGGACGCCCCATGCGACTGTGTGCAAGATGAACGGAGCGAAACATCCACTACAGGCATCATAATCGGCATTCACATCGGAGTCACCTGCATCATCTTCTGTGTGCTCTTCCTCGTGTTCAGCTACCGCGGCAGGTCAGTACCAACACGACATGATGGAATAACTTGTCATTCATTTTTGATGGTGGTAATTGTTGTGTTATTATCATGTGTGTGCGGCTGACAAGAGTTTTCTGTGTGTGTGTTTATGTAATCCATAGGTTAGTGATGTGTAAGGCGGTTCAGGCCACCCCCCAGGCGGGGCACAGCGCTGTGCTGGAATCCTCTTCCTCTTCCCGAGGGGCCTCTGGGCAGAATGGGGCTGCCAGGAGAAAGATGGAGGTCAATGGCAGCGCTGCGGGGAAGAAAGTTTCCGAGAGCAACGAGCTGGAGAGACTTTTCACTCAACCCACACAAGCTACATGCATGGTGAGGCCTGATAATAAGAAATTAAGTGAACTGGAAGCCAATATGAGTGATAGATAAAGATATTTGAAAGGTAAAAGAAGGCTTCTATTTCAGCCTGGGTTCTACATTTTTTGTATCTTCGGCTGCCTCCGGTAAAATTATAACCAAATTACAGTAAAACCCCAATTGACTTTCAGCCGAATTTCCTGGTTTGTTTATCATACTCGTCGTAGTTCTGCACATTCTTGGTTTTCCTTTTGAGAGATTATTAACAACATCACAGGTGAGCTCACTTACTAGTCCGGGTTTTTTAATTTTTTTTATTTAGGGTCTTCTGATCACTCGTGTTTCTTGCCCCACTGGACCTATTCTCACAAGTTACTTTTGTGAGTGCAGTGTTTTTGTTAGTGATATAATTGAAGCCCGGAGTGCAAACATAAAACCCATGCTAGAATAAAGGTGAAGAGTTATGCTTAAATTCTCATTCATACCCAATTTATTTTAGCTTACTTATTCCATCATGCAAATTAGAAGCTGAAACTGCATTTAGCAGCAGGGAAAACATCAGGCTTTATATATTACCATTTGTAAAATAAATTGCTGTCACTTTTTTAGCAATAGTACAATTTTTTTTTCTTCTTCCTGCCTTGTTTTCTTTGGATGTAACTTCTAAATGTCTCTCCTTCTTTTATTCATTACAACCCAAACAGTTGGGCAAAAGAAAGAGGAAATTATTCACAACACAAACGCATTAAAACAGGGTAATATACGTTCCACATAACACAAAGGTGTGAGCTACAGTTTATAATGCCTTCATAATAGTCTGGTAAAAGCTGTACAAAAATATATATATATATTTAAGATAAGCAGTAACTCAGATAATAAACAAAAGCTTTAACTGCACTAACGTTGTTTATTACACAACAAAGAAACGGGCATCCTGATGGTCCTGCCATGCATATGCAGCAGGACTCCTATCAGATTTCTGGCCAGGGACCTTTATTGTTTGTCATATGTTTCAGGTATATTTATTCATCTGTGGGCCAACATGTTCAATAAATGATTTAAATGCACTTTGTAACCCTATTTAATTATGCATGTGCTTTCAGTCCGACTCCTACGTGGTGAACGCCAGCCAACTGTCTACGATTCCGCTGGACAAGTTTTCGGTGGAGCGAGAGACGCATTTCCAGCAGCCTCCATCAGCGGGAGCATGTCGGCATGACCATGGCTAATCTTATGAAGGCCACTTCACAGGACAGTGTCCACAGAGACTTTTCTCTCACTCAGGTTGACAAGTGTTTCCTTTCAAAGTAGTTTTTCCTTTTGTGCAAGGATTTTATCTTCGGTACGTTAAGAAGTTCTAGAGAATCTAGGTATGTATATCAGAGTGGTTTTGGCTTGAGGTTTGGGAGAGCTCTCTTCAGACGGACGGTTGTTTCTAGCCAAGCAGGCCAGTTAAATGTTTTATTTTTTCATTTTTTTATTTGGACTTTTGTTAATGTGATGTTGGGCAGCATACATAATAGATTCCCCAAAATGTTCTTCTACAATGATGATTTTATACACACATATATATATATATATATATATATATATATATATATATATATATATATATATATACTTATATGTTAAAGAGTTTATAAGTTATTATATATATACATATATATATATATCACTTATATGTTAAAGTTTTATAAGTTATTGGTCTGATCTCTACTTTTCTGTGGATGTCAAAGACTCCTGCTGCCTGCTCTCACCTACCAATGATTCCACCTTCTCGCACACCGAAAGACCTCAGCCTTCGTCCAGGGATTCGATGTGTTCTGTCTCAGGACTTTTTTTCAGTGATATCGACATTTTCTAATGCGTTCTTTGCCTTCATACAGGCAATAGACTTGGCTGTTTGAACCTTACTATTCAACAAAAACCTACCTCAGCCGGAATGAATGTCTTGAGGGAAGCTTTTCGGGACTTTACCTTCCCCTGTGCTCACAATTACTTTACATGCAGAGGAACTGATTGGTTTGAAAATTACAGGATCAGGTGCCGCCCTACCTCAGATGTCAGGAATCGTCTCTCTTCTTCTCGTCGAAGCAAAATGAACAAAAAATGAGTATCCAACATAAAGCACTTCCAAATGCTGATGTTAATGTTCTACCTCAAAATAACAATGTTAATGTTGTTGCTGTTGTTTGTCTGTTTATTGCAAAATGAAAATTCCTCTTTTCCCCTCTCTGTGAAATCACGACGTTCCCTCTTTTGTTGAATATGGTATTTGAAGATACAATGTCAGTACCTCACGCAAGATGACAGACTGATAACACGTTGTATGAATTACAGTATGTTAGTTAGACGATGAATTATGCTATTACATTGTAAGCCTTTTTTTTACATTCAAAAGATCGTTATCTTTTTTTCTTCAGTTGTATGAATCTGTTAGAGATACACTGCATTTCTACTGACCTTTTCAGGACTATTCACTATTCAATGAGACGTGATACATAATGTTCAATTGGACAAGAGGAATTCAAATGTGTCTATAATTAGCCATGAGTTAATTGTGTGTATGTTTGTCTGTGCAGATGTGTTTTATTAATTGAATCAATGTTTTCATACATATGTGATATTTGTAAAAAAAAAAGTAAAGAAGAAAATCAAGCACAAATCTTACCAATATGTTCGAATAGTTGGACATTTTGGGACAAACTATTTTTTACTTTCTAGCTGTCAGTTAGATGATGCCACTCTGGTGTCTCTGTGTTTATCTGTAAAGCGTCATTATAGCTAAAAGACAGTAAGCCAAACTTAGCATGTTCAGAACAGGACATAACTTTCCCAGAAATCACAGATTGCTATATTCACGTCACTGTTCCAGCACATTATTATTGAATGTACATAATTAGTGAGCTGTTAAAGTGCTGGTTGTGTGAACTTTGGTGAACTGTTTCTCCCCGCGTCACATATTTGTGCTAAGCTAAGTTAATTGTCTCCCAGCTCAATCATACTTAGTTTGACATGTGCATGTGTAGGGGAAATGTATATATCTTCTTGGTCAGATGAGAAGATTGATATTACTCTCATTTTAGCAGGCAGTTAGCCTAACTTAGCATCATTATAGTGGGGTTGATTTTCTCAAAAAGCAAGACAGTGTGTTTCTGAAAATGTTCAACTTTGATTGGAATTGGCTGCAGTGTATTTCTAACCTCATTCTGGATATTTCTTGCTGCACTGCTCTTAGTGATTTTGATTTCATGTCACATTATCCGTCACCTTTTTACAACAAATTAGTAGCCTTTCAGACATACGGTGCCCGGGAGACATTACAGTTGCTGATCATGCTTGTTAGTTCCTTCCCAAAATCACAACTGCTGCTCTGCATTCTCCCTCCTGTCAACACTGACAACTTAAAGTGCTTCAGGAACACCGCGTTTTTAATATCGCTGGATGTTGACGACCACAGAAAGAGAGCTGGCCGAGGGAGATGGATGTTGTTGGCTGTCTCCTATCCCTGGGCTTCTCTCTGTGTTGTCACATACTGTACAGGACTTGCTCTGATGCAATATGGTTACCTACCTCAACCCGATGTTTGGCCTTGATCTCAGGTCGTTGAAAGAAACATACAGAGTATGAACAATGGAGTAGAATGATACACCCACATATATAGATGTATACATTGCAATGGAGCTACTTGCTGGACAGACATAAAGATGAGGTACACAAACAATGGAGGGGAAACTTGTTACGATATTTATCTTGTGCACTAACTATTAAAACAGTTCATACTTACTTTTTAGTGGATGTGAATGTGTAACTTTGGTTATCAGATGTTTTATTTTTCATATCACAAGCTTTCAACATTTTCTCACTGGTGTTTGACTGCCCTCTTTTAAAAGTATATTCATGAACTATGATACATTCACGTGATATCGTAAAATGTTTTTTTTATCAGAGGTCCGACATCTTCTACTTAGCAAAAAAGGGTAAGCCTACAGAAGAACTAAGCCTAACCCTAGAGCTCTTAGTTTTTCAGAAGATCAAGTTCAGATGAACTAGTGACTCATTTATACAACATGTTTTCGGGGGTACTTTGTCCCATCCGTTCACCTTTGCTGAAAAATGTTACTTTACTTTCTGCAAAATCAGCAAATGAATTTGCTTTTACACCGTAGTTGTTTACATGCAGCCAAAATTCCTCACATTTCCTCTCAGTCCGATTCACCTGATGTCGACTGTGGGTATAAGTCTGCCGTTGCCTGCCAATTATAGCCAGCATTCTCTTCGTCTCCCACTATCTGCGCTTTATATTTTTCAAGAGCAACGTCGCTCTTTCGCGTGCTTAAAGAAATACAAACAAGCCAGATCATATTAATTTTCCCCTGTAGAAATTTGAGAATGTGTGCAGCCAGATCTTCCTTTAGCGCTGACCCGTCTCTGTGGAGATAGGTCTGGCCCAGATCGTTTGGTATGTTTGTTCAGCACACCAAACAGCTTTCTCCATTTTGGTGTAGCAAAGATAACAAATCTCCAGTTTACTGATAGACAGCAGAGCATGTATTGAGTTAATTGAGCATTTTCTCTTTAAATTGATTCTTTAAATTTAGAAGTAGCTATACCCAACTTATTTGTATCTGGTTTCACACAACAAAACTGTGATCCTGGCTATCTAAATAGTGTGACTACACGGCTAGCATTGGGGCTAACACGAGAAAACTACAGAGACCCAATTAACTGTAGGGCTTTCAGTTTTTCCCATTGTGCTGACATTGCGTGAATGCAGCATAACAATTAGTGAAAAAATAAGTTTCAATAAATGTGGCTCTATTCACAGTATTGTATCTTCCGATTGTCCACACCATTCCATGTGAGTGTTGTTTCTGTCCCAGAGGATCACCTGCCATCTTTGTTAGTTCTGCAAACCTGCATTATACACAGTTTCCATGCTAGTGATCATCTTAGGTAATGTCATGTTATGCCTTTTACATTTATTTGTTCATGTTGATTTGTTTGCAGACTTTCTCCTTGCATCCATGTATTGTATTTAATTGTACCCTGTGTTAATATCATGTTACAATAATGGTACTTGTCAAAATAGCAGAACAAATGCTTGAACCTAAATGTCTCCTCCTTGTATATTTATTAACTACCAGTGGGATATTCTCTCTCCAGGCTGCTGCAGCCTTAATCAGTGTTTCATTTTCAGAGTAATTTCACAAGGGAAACAAGTTGTTTTCCTCCTTTCTTCCTTCCTTCCTTCCATTTCCTTCCTTCCTCTTTTCCCTCGATGTAATTTAGGGTTAATCTCCTGCAGGTAATTGTCCACATCTCACCCGTGGATTTTACAGGTTTTAGTGCCATGCTGTTTAACCTGATTAACTGGTAATGTGGTGCAGTGGCGATCATGTTTACGTGATTAGACTGTGATTGGTCAAGTTGGTCGTTTTGCTGTATAATATCTGTGTGATTTATCAGAGCCCTCAAAGCTCTTCTCGCTGCTGTAACTCCGTCAGCGGACGAGATCAGATCATTCCTTCACTATCAGTTATTGAAAAAAAGGGGCCTTCATGTGATATATTGTGCAGCTTTGGTGTTAGTGCTATGTCACCAAACTCTGCTCCTGTCAGTTAGCTAGCCTCCTTTTTTATTTGTTCAAGAGTCTTGACCTCTAGACAGAGAACATTTGTGCTCAGGGACTCTCTGATCCTCTTAGATGTGCATCAGCAGGCCATGCTTGGACAATGTTTTTAATTCTTCTCTGTGCCCAGTTCAGACACATTTGCTGTTCAGAGATGCCTTCTTTGTTGGCCATTTACTAAATAAGAGAATGTGTTAGCAGGATGATGAGTATTTAACATTGTGTCCTCTGATTGGCTACTTTGCTAAAAACAGGAGCAATTTATCAGAAAATAGTTTAACAGCTTTTATGGTGTCCTAAAAGTTGATGAAACCAAGGATATAGAGAGTATGCATTAACATGAGGTTAGGACTTCTGTGGGGAAATAATCCGTGACAATTTCACGGAAATCACACTTTAGTTTCTTCTCAGTGGAAGATTACAGTTAAAGCCTCTAAATCCTTCACAAGTCTGCCTGGATTACCTTAGAAGTGATTGACTTCTATGGTAATGTGTCTCGATAACTAAAAGGCTTCTGTAGTTCTGTTCAGGCAAACAAGTATTCAATCAATCAGTACAAAACAATATTTTAGATTTAAGTCTTTTTTCAAGCACAAAAGCCAAAAACTTTTCTAGCTAACAAATTGTGAGAATTTGCTAATGTTCCTATATATTTCTATATAATATGTGATGGTAAACTGAATATTTGGGTCGTTTAGTTATGTTGAGCTTCATAAAATTATTATTTCTCACTTTTTTCTGACATTTTCTAGACTAAACTAATAATCAACTAACTAAGAAAATAATAGGCTAATAACAAATACCAAATGTAAATAATCAATGTTTGCAGCTATAATCTATTCATTCTCCTCAAGTTCTTACAAAGAAGGCATCCTGACTGGGCATGTGCAGGATTTATTTTCATTGCCTGGACATGGCTCTAACGGTCTTATGCATTAACTTAACACAGGTGTCCACATTGGACAGGCTAGATGGACATTGTCTCTGTATAGTATTTGTTTGGATGTACAATGCTGGAATTCAACGGCTGATCTCAATGGTGAGGATGTTTTGGGTAAACTGGAATACTCTCACTCTGCTTTCTCCAAAAATCCAAAGCCAGAGGCTGTTAGCCTCTGCCTGAAATATCCTCACATTACGTGGTCCTGATCGTTGTGGCACAAATGATCAATATGATTGTGAATTGATCACATTTTCAATGCATTTATCTCTAGGGTGTTCTGCTCTGAGACCTCGATGACTGTACATGTAATGCTGATTTTTTCAAGTGGTTTATACTCTTGTCAAATGGTGATTTGTGATTTATTGTAAATGTATGTTAATGTTTGAGATCAGTATATTTTATATACCTCTGGCAAGAAAGCAGACGGATTCTGATGTGTTCAAAGGTAGTCGGCGGAGAGAAACCTACATTAGATCTGCATGAGAAACAAAAAGCTAACCTGTTATTTAAAATGATTCGAAAAGTGTTAGTCGGACTTGTGATGGTAGCACTGTGATATTTAGCCAAATAATGAAACAAATGATGTTGTGATCTCAATACGGTGCTATTGATGGTCCCGTCTCACATTATCGGTCAAGTGGTTTTGATGGTGTGTTTTGATGAAAATACACAGATATAATTTTTTTACCTCATCATCATCCTGTTTCCACCAGTCATCCTCACATGAGTGACTCTGGGTGAGGTCATGTCAGTCTCGTTACCTTTTAAAAGTGACGAGTTGTTTTCATTTTCCTTCACAGACCATCTTTGCCATATGAGAATGTGTTTTCTGTATTGATGTTGCCGTTGTGCTGTGAAGCCGTTCGCTTATACGTAATTTGGCCACATGAGTATATTCTAAACGCAGGTGATCGTCCCTCCACACCTGTCCTGGGACGTTAGTGTCAAATATAAAAATCAATAACGGCTTGTCAGTAAAAGCATCATTGTTAAAGCAAACATGCATTGTAAAAAACGTCCTATATAGAGCACCGCATTTATGTTTGTGAGTCACAGCCACAGCTCCACTCTTGCAGCACTACAGGCAAGAGTCTGTAGTCTTAAAGGGAAGATTATGCCAATATATTGTTGCCAGATGAAAGCATGTGGGCGTAATACTATTTGACCTTCTCTTGCCCAGTGTTGCTGGCTTTGATCAGGAACTGTACTCATGCATAAAACAGGACCTGATGTAAGATTAGTTTTAATCGTTAAAGCTGACAGTTGAACGTGGTTTAATTGGCCAAGCTACGGTTTGAATCTGTTCACCATCTCCACAAGGCTGTGTAGATGTTTTTTTCTCAATCTACATCTGCCAACTTCAAACCTAGAGAAGAGCGAAAACTCAAATGATTAGATCTCCAATGTGAAACCGCCAAAACCTTAAATATAACTTTGGCAAAAAATGTCTTCTTGTAGAGTCTGTTCTGTTCCTGAGACACATTGACTTCATTTTATAGTGAAATCACAGTGTTCTTTTCCAGTAGTATATGTGACCGCAACAAAGGGCAAGGCAAGGGAAAGGCTGTTGGCCAATTTATTCTTAGTAGAGTTGCTTTTACTGGTACTACGGAGTTTTATTTTCATTTTAAAATCCTACAGGGTTCAAATATGGTGACAGCCTGAAACCAAAAACCATATGCATCATCTGTGTGTAGACTACTTGTTATTGACTAAACAAGCCTCATTTGTAGTGTTGCCTGCGTTGAATTTACTGATCGACCAGTTGGATGGAACCAAGGGAGCACACACCTGTACAGCAAAACCATGATCACACGTCCGCCTGTCAGTCACTGTGTCTGTCTGTCTGACTCTCTTTGATGTCCGTCTGTCTGACCTTTGAGGTCTGCCTCTCTCTGCTGTTACTGTTTCTCTCACAGTTTAATTCAGGTCCACGTATATCTCGAGACTATTGTCAGGGATCACTACTGTATGTTTCCACAAGGTTGTGTTTTTACACTCTCTAGACCAAGGTTTTGAATTTACACATCTGTATATATGTCCACATATCTACAGTGTGTACTGTGTGTGTGTGTAAAAAGGCAAAATAGACCATTTTAGTGGTTTCTATTGTTTTAGGGTTCATTGTGCAAAACTGAAGACAAAAAAACCATAACAGTGATAATAAACTAGCTCTAGAAATAATAAATCCAGAGTCTGTCTTTATTTTGAGTGTGCTTGTGTGTGTATGTGTGTGTCTTCCTGGGACTTGGTGGATAAAGAAGCGTTATTTACAGCCCAGATGTGTTTGCTTGCTTCCTGCCTGCAGTCCACTGAGATGCAGCAGATCAATCGGATTCAGGCTTCTTGCTCTCCCTCCCGACTTCCCCGTCCTGCTCTCTGTTCGGCATATTAACTTGTGGCCTGCTGGACAGACAATAAGTATTGAGCTTGAAACCCAGAGCTCCCGGTCGATGAAGGTTAGTGCCGGACTTTAATCACTGTGAATCCCAATGCATGATTGAACTTCAAGACAAAGGGGGAGTTGTGTATGGACCCACCTCTTTGGCTTTTTCCTCTCTCTCTCTCTCTCTCTTTTGGGTGAGGCATTTGAGGACAATTCCAGTTTACTTTTATTGTTGTGCAATAAGGATTTGACAGGGTTTACACAGACCAAACCAAACAGGTCAGCCAAACTTATTTCAATCAAAAATGCCCATTTTAAATGAAGAAAGGATAATTATTTATTGTTAATAGATGATATGATAAAGTCTCAGAGTCTTTGGCACTTGGACTCTACAGGACGATTTGTAATGAGGACCTTCTCTCCCGATCAGCAACAAGATAAATCCGACCTGGTGGTGGTGGTGATGATGAGGCTGATAGAATGATGAGTTGATGAAGCTGATGGATCTGCAAAGACTGGGTGGAGATGGGGAGATGGAGGAGTGCGTAACAGCAACATGAATGAACTGGAGATAGAGAGACAGTCATATTTAAATGAGACAGCAGCAAGATGATTGGCTAACGATGTCCGTGTGTCGTGGTGCTTATTGGAAGGAGGAGACCAGCTGATCAAACAAGTGAATAATGAGTGAGAAGTGATTGGCAGATGTATGAGAAATAAACAACATGGTATTCTAACTGAACTTAGTCTATATAACTGTATTAGGTCGAGGAAATTAAGGTTAATTTTCACATATTTTTTTAAAAACTAATTCACAACAAGTTCCATTTATTAGCTCTTTTGAAGTTTCGGATCCTATCGCAGGGTCCTTCAGATGTTTTGCAGATGTGGAAATATAAATTATTCTGAATACTTATCATTCATTTTGGCTTCAAAGCTAAGATTAAAAGATTAAATTAGAGCAAAAACATCCATCACTGTTTACTCTCTGGTGTGCAGTTGCCTAGTAGTCCTTTGACCTTTTGGATTAGTATTGGTGTAAAGTTGCTTAGGATCCGTAGTGTTGGGCATTGTTTCTATTGGTTAAGATAAAAGAGCACTTTGCAAGATCATTTGCTGCGATCTATGATCAGTAAAGGCAGCCACGTCTGCAAAGAACATATTTCAAAGCTGATCTCTGTCTCCCAGTTCAGGACTGTTACTGTTTTGACATAAAGAAAGCTCTTTCACTATTGGTCTTAATAAAGAGACAACAGCAGCTCTCTTCTCTTTCCCACTCACAGAAACACAAGAGAGTCCAGACTGGCCGTATAAAGCAGTGAAACTCTATCCCTGGCTGGACCACCTCAACTGGGCCCCGGCTCCTCCTGACCCCGCAGCATTTAAAGTGAGTTGAGAAAGGGGACCTCGGTTTCCCAGAGAGAGCCCAGAGGAGGAGAAGGGGGGCTGCAGCTGTCTTCTGGCTTCTCACACCGCACGCCTTTTAGCGGCTCTGAGGGAGTAGCTAAGAGGGAGGGAGGCCAGAGGTCACACCAGCCAACTTTCATACCGCCTACCTCTGATGTTTTATGGGTTTTTTTCCTCTTCTTTTTTTACTGTTTCCAGATTTCTCGGGCCGTAACACACTTCCCAGGTGACATCACTCACCTTGCAAATAATCAAACCGTCTTGTCAGCTCCTGTTTTTAGTTCTATCCTCTGTGTGTGTGCGTGTGTGTGTGTGTGTGTGTGTGTGTGTGTGTGTGTGTGTGTGGGTGTGTGTGTGGGTGTGTGTGTGAGAAAGACGATTATATACGTATGTTCTTTTAGCAATTGCTGTTCATATATTAAATGGTATAATTGGTGGTCCATATAGTCGATGCTGACGTCTGAAGTCTGCATGCCTACATGGGATTGAGCTGCGTTCTGACACACAATATTACAATTTTAGACTTCATCGTTGATGGTCATCATTCGTCTTCTCTGATAAAACAACATGGCACAAGGATTCCTTTCAGCCCTCAGTTCTTCAAAGTATCCACTGTGTGTTTTCTTCTCCCGGTGATGGATACAGGTATCATTTTAAATAATTTGAAAACTATTAATATAATTCACTGCTGTTCAACAGGTGCAATCGAGTAGGTCTGAAATTAAACCTGCATTAACAGACTTTTGTTGGCCACTTAGGGGCAGCAGCAGTGAATACTGACCTATTATTATTTATTTTGGTAAGTTTGAAACACTTGTGAGAAAACAATTTCTCATTTACACATCCAGCTGTTAATGAGCAACATTATTAATTGGAGTCATCAATTGGATCAATATTCACTCTTATTAATCTCTGTCTTTCTTCTTTCGGACTATGGGAACAAAGACGTGAGCTGTTGAGTCTCTCCTCCCGTCTGTCTAATGTGAAGGCTGATTAGCATCATAGCTATAACTTTAGGTAGGTATAGAGAGAGAGAGAGAGAGAGAGCAATGTGATTGGTTCATAGCGGTGGTACTGGTTACAACCACTTGTGTGACTGCATGGTTGAAAATATCATTTCTGCCACTTCTCTCTTCTCTGTGCCTCCGGTTTGAAATGGAGTGTCATGTGTTGGAGGGTGACTGATGGAGAATGGGGGCATTAACATGCTGAGGCCACCGGAGACGTGGCACTGAAAGCATTAATGGAGTGACTGTTTCTGAAAAAAGGAGGGCTGATGTGATTGCAATGGGTGCCAGGGGAATCGTTCTGCAGGAGCCGACCATGCATGCTGTATGGCATGCCCATATAACACATGCATATGTATTTGAGAGCTAAATTGGTGAGCCCTTTCAGTAGCAGAGTGTACGCCTCACACACACATGCAAAGATTTTCTTTTTCCTCTGCGATACAGCAATCCCACCCATCAAGTTTCTTTTCATTTGTCACTCAAACACCACTGGTTAACACACACAACGCACCCACGCGCCCTCAAGAAAGAAGTGTGGGAGCGGGGGGGAGTGTTGAAGAGCAGGGAGGAAGGAGGAGCGTCAGAGATATACATCCCCTGTGCGCACAACGGCAGTGATGTGTGGAGCAAGACAAAGAAAGGACAGAGGGTGGGAGCGAGGGAGCGAGGGAGCGAGGGATGGAGATGTTGAGTGGCTTTGAGGAAAGAGAGCATTGAAGGGTGCTGGAAATAGCAAAAAATGGCAATATGTAAGGATGAAAAATAAAAAAGGGGGGAAACATGGTGCATGCTGCTTTGAAGTAAAACAACAACAACAAAAACAACCTCGAGTGGTCATGCAGATGCAAGCGTAGGGATTTCTGCTGAGTGAATGGAATTTCGTGTGTGGTGTTCGCAGGACTGAATGCAATTTTTTCATTTCCCCTGCCAGCATTTTTTACATTGGAGCACCATTAATTGTGAGATATTCCCCAAAGAAAGTCTGCTGAATTGCAGTCTCAATGAACGAGTGCAGAAATGGCTCAAAAAGGGCCTCAGGCACTTTGTGATTCCACATCAGCCTTAAACATCGTGTCAACAGTTTAGCAAACAAATATGTATTTGTAGAAAGTATACTTAACCAAGAAAAATGATCTGTGACCAGTTGATGTTTAATTAAATGTCCCAACTACTATGAGATGGATTGATGTGAAATGTGGTTGAGACATTCCTCAGGATGAATTGTAAAACACAATCGGGACAGAATATACAATTATATTTGGTCTATTACCAAATAACTGGAAAACTACATTTCTATCCGCCTCAGCGGTTCGTATTTAGAGCTAATAAAATAAATGTAAATGTTACATACTGGAGTGGAGGGAGATTAATTTTCTTGAGTGAAAAAGAAAAGGATGGTGGAAGGTGAGGTAGAGTTTTAGATTACTGCTTGTTGTTACTCTCCTGCACGGTCTACACTTTATCTTGCTGCGTGTTGCCCCAGGCCTGTCCCTGTCCATTACCCCCAGCCCTCACCTATCTCTAATCCATACTCAGGAGGAACACCACTGGGGGATTGTGGGCTGCAAACAAGGCTTTGTTCCAACAAAGGGGTCAGGGCTTCCTTACAACACGTGTCATTGGCCTTGAGGAAGCGTTGTTTCATAACAAGTGACATGAAACAAATATGGTATTAATTGTCTTTGATTGACTCAAGCATTTTCCACATTGATTTTTCAGGGTTTAATCTCGCTGCTTTGTGCCAAGGCCGGCTTCCTGTTTCATTGCCCTGAACAGTTGTTGCAGGCAGAGGGAAACAGCTGATGCTGCAATATATTCTTATCCATCAACGAAGGAAACATGGTAGTGTGGACCCCGCCTGCACCCTCAACACATCCTGTGCCGTCTTTCTCCCCCTTTATCTCCCCTCCTCTCTCTATCTGTTTAATCACACAGAGCCATATGGATGCACAGTGTGTTGTATTAATTAGACCCCAGGGTGTGGCCACACACCAGGGACTGGAGTGACTCGAGCAGTTGCTGAGAGGAGAGAGGAAATCTACCTCCCAGCATAAACTGTGAAGATGGAGATACAGAAGGTGAGCTGACGATGGGTCACAGGCAGCTAACTATTTCTCTGGTATAGCGCTGCTACAATGGAGACACAGTATGTGTTCATATAGAGCAACAGTTCTGGCCTCAGATCAGCTGGTGTTGGCATGCTGGTGGCGGCTGCCTGCTGGCTGGGCATCAGAGCAGAACGTCTCACAGGGGAGGAATGAAACTTGTGTTGAAGTGAACGTAAAATGATTCAAGGAAGTCACGAGGAATATCATTTGGATGAAAATCAAGTCAACAAACTGAGTATGTAGATTTATCAATTTGGAAAGTTAACCGTATTTAGTCCAGATCAAATTGTTTATTCAGTTGGATGGTTGCCACAAAAATAAATATATATCTCGTTCAGCTACTCAAATTAATGTCAGTGCAAATATTTGTCTCTCCGGCTACAAGATTGGACCGTTGTATTGATTGTGACATGTTTAGTTTTCATTTGCTTATCTGTGTGTGTGTGTGTGTGTGTGTGTGTGTGTGTGTGTGTGTGTGAGTGTGTGTGTGTGTGTGTGTGTGTGTGTGAGCGCGCGTGGGATGTGTGTGTTTGAGACAGATAGACAGATAGGGAGATAGAGCGAGAAAGTTTTAAAAAAGAGACGAGAAAATGAAGATGCCCAACGGCACAGAGAAAAAAACAATAAACGAAGGAATAAAAGTTGACATATGCAGCAATGTGCAACTAGGAAAGAAACCAAGAAAGATGTTGACCCTGCTGTGTGTGAAAGCAACCTTCTATATTTGTCTAAACTCCTAAGTCCTAAGCCACTCACCCACTGAGGGGCCGCAGACCTGGGTGGGCATCAGGTCCAGCTGCTGGTGCAGCCAGAGCAGGGAGCAGGGACCATGGAGGTCTAAATGGGGGCTGTTGAGGGTGAGGTTAGCTTAAGGGGTCATGGAGAAAGGGGCGGATACGGGTCAGGGTTTGCCCATCCGTTCCCTGGGCAGTTGAAAAGGAAGTAACTGGATGGAGATGGCTAGGAGTGGGGATGGGTGTGATGCTCTTATTCAGGGAAAGTGTTAATGATGTCCAAATGTGTGTGAACACAGAAAGGAAGTGATTTAAATTCAGTGTATTATAGCTGCCGGTATGTCTCCTCCTAACATGTTTTGCTCACATCCAACGAATGCAAATCCCTCGAGCTCTCCGAATGTTTTAACATCTTTCATCTTAATTTGGTTTAAATGTTTTTATCAACGACTTTTCCAGAAGAAGAAAAAGCTCTAAAAACCCAATAAATGCTACGTGCAGACAGACACAGGTATCAGGTATCATCCAGCTGGTGAACATAGCTCGATATTTCCCTCAGGAGTTGGTGGAGACCAACACAGATCTAGAAGAGTGTCAATCCTGGTCAAGTGGACTTAAACATAACTTGATAATGATGCTCCGTAACAGCAAGAGATGCAGTTAAGCAACCGATTGCTAACAATATGCTACTAGAGGTCATTTTACTAGTTCTTGGTTGTAGTTGTAAGCTCTCAATGAAGACCGTTAGGTATGTTTGAAATCTCCAAAAGCTAAGAAGTGGATCTTTGCGCTTAGGTTGTTTTGTTACCTAAAATTCAAATGAGTCTCAGCAAGAAGATTAAAATACTCACGCAGAAAGCGATGTTAACTACAAAATACATTAACGATTGAAAGGTTGAAGTTGCAGTGTCTGCAGTGTGTCTCATTTGAACTCTCTTCCATTTAGGTCACAATGAAGCTGAAGTTCATGTATGTAAGATTAATTATCTGAAAGTGTGTGTATCAACAGTTTGTGGATGTTTAGCTTGTGGTAATACAATCTGAAGGAGCCAGCGTTGCTTATTTCTTGGCTCAATATGTGGTTACTAATGTTCACTGCTTTGATCTTCTTCTAGCTCCAACCCTCTGCGGTCACTATAATCCTCTCAAATGTACCCTCCATTATTCTCCTGCCCTCTCAGGAGTCCCAGAAGAATTCATCTGCTTTACGAAATCCTGTGTAACAAGCATCCGACATACTGATCCTTAATCCTCTATCAAACAAGGCCACATGTATTACATGTTTAAGGTTTATATTTAAATATTACTCGTATTTCAAAGTTAAGACAATTGAGCAAACGGTATAAGTGTATGTACTCCATTAATAACTTCAACTTCCTATTTTTCACATCTACTTGTGAGGTATCTGCTCTTAAAGCAAGATCACATGTGTAAGCCTCTCTTGTCAAACAAAAGAAGACATCATTCTGTTCATGTATGCAAGGTCTTTGAAGCTTTAGGACCGCAAACATACAAATATAAAGCTGCTGAGCTTGTTTCATTGACAACAGGAACAAATACAGATGAGGACCGGCCTGAGGGTCCACTTTAACCCTGTTGTTTTACTCTAAGATTGGATCAAGTGGAATGATTGCATTGCTCTCAAATTGCATCATCACCCGCAGGACGAAGGCTCTAGTTGGCCTAATGGATGGACTGACTTCTGTCCTGAAACACAAGGACACATTTACAAATGTCATGTGATGAAGAGTCGAGAGGGTGGAGAGATGAGTGGATGGTGGGGTCACAGGTGGAGGTCGCCATGGTTGCTGGTTCGTCTTATCAAATCAGTGGGCTTGTGTGGAGGCGAGTTGAAGGTCAAGGTGGTCACCGCTGCTACCCTCACCCACCTCCACCATGTTGCTCTGGTCCTTCTTAACCATTGACAGCTCACTCAATAACCATTACTCTAACCGGACATGAAGTGGGTGGACCCCGCTGGGCTGCTAATCGCACGATCAATAGTTGACCATAAAATACCATGAGCTCACCATAGGGATCTATTAGTATAAAGAGTGTAACCCTAACTGAATCACAGCTCATAATGATATTAAGAGGGCAGAGGGTACAAGAATAACACACACTGTAATAGTATTTTATATGCTGTATACTTTATGGTCATTTCTATAACAAATGTAACAACTTTAGAATTGTATTTTTTGCCGAAAAATCATTTCTCAGACTCCTTCTTGTTATGAATCGTTGCACCTGACTGGCCGTTGTCTCATTTTTATAGATATTCCAGGGACGGTGGCCTTTGTTGTGGCTACATTGCACAGTGCTATTGGTCTCATTGCTTGGTAATGTTTGGATGATGAAACAAACACACCGTCACACGCACAGTATCACGCACACACGTGCACACGCACATCTACACGCACAGACACACAAACAAACACTCACGCACACGCACACGCACACACAATGTGGAAACACCAAGATTATCTCAGCCCACGGGAAAGATAAGCATTGCCACCTAATGGTCATTTGTAGTAACTGCAGCCTTCAGAGTTCACCTCAAATCTTCCACATGACGTAACCTACACTTTTTTCAAGTTTTACAAAAGATAAATTAAATTAAAATGTATTATTATATATAACTTATTCCTGTGTCCATAGAGGTTTCCTAATTGTTGGGGACTGATGACATGTTACAGAAGATACATACAATGTTGCAAATTTATTTCTGTTTTAAACCAAATGAAAATATAATCATCCATACCTAAAAATACTTTATATTTCACTATATAACAACGAGCATTAATGCTCATGCATTTATATAGTCAGTAGTAGGTGAACATTTAAATTAAAATGTTGTCAGATGAAAAGAAAAAGAAAAGTAAACCGATGGTAAATTGTGATTACAACATCGACATATCACCTTCTAAGTTTATTTGATGGACTTGTTAACCCACAGTTGCTTATTTACAAATCTAGCAGGCGCGGAGCAACATTATCGTTAGTTTGGAGTTTACGGTAATGTTCACATTACCGTAAACTCCTCGGGGAAATATCTGTCTTACAAAATAGTCCTTTCTGCTCACCCGGCTATAGCTAACTGTGCCTGTCAGATACTGTGTGTGTGTGTGTGTGTGTGTGTGTGTGTGTGTGTGTGTGTGTGTGTGTGTGTGTGTGTGTGTGTGTGTGTGTGTGGGTGTGTGTGCGTGTGTGTGTGTGTGCGTGCGTGCTGAATCCCAGAGGAAGTGAGCATGTACGTAAGTTGTCGAAACAGTGATTGACTATCTTGGTGAGTATTGCTGACAAGGGTGCAGTCTCTTTACCATGTCGATACAAACAGACCTGTATCTTACTGACTAGATGCACACACACACACACACACACACACACACACACACACACATACGCGCACACACACACACACACACACACACTTTCTTTGCAGTACATATGTCTTTGTCATAACACTCCTCCAGCTTCTTCTTTAGCAGTTTGCAGTGTCTCAGCAAGCTTTGAGGGATCAGTTTGGACGTATCTGTCCAGATGCTCCTGCATCCAATCAATATTTGGAGATTTGTCCACACTCCTTGGGGGAAAACGCTCCGAGTCCCCCTGCCTCCATTCAGCATCCACTGACTTAACCTCCCATACCTGTTACCTGTAGACGTCTCTTCCAAGATGCAACATGAACCGCCCCTGTGTTGTTATTGATTTGGTGCTAATGTGGTTTAGAGCAATACGGTAACATTGGTTTGGTCTGCTGGTTTTCTGATGGTGGAGTTACCTAAAAGTTCAGCGTCAGATTTTAATTCAGGTTTCATCATCATGGTTTATGACCCTCTTACATTGGATGTGAATTAAGCAGCTGCTGGTGATTTAGATGTCATCCAAATGTGAAGTGAATGAAAAAAACACTTATATTTCCTTTTTATGGTGGTAATTTGACCAAATAAAGATAACAGGGTGAGTGGAGGACCATAGAGATTCACCTGTTCTCTCTCTCTCTCTCTCTCTCTCTCTCTCTCTCTCTCTCTCTCTCTCTCTCTCTCTGCTTCTCAGTCACACACATCTGTTTGGCAACACACAAGATACATCAGCTGATGTGAGTATTTAAACAATGGTATATACAAACATGTTAGCACAAATGCAATCAAGCAGAGTATGCGTGAGTTTAGGATGAGTCATGTGTGCATTAAGAAAAGTGGATTGATTTTCAATAATGAGTATTATGAATATGTTTAGTTGTGCTACAAAGAGCAATTTCCCCTCACCTCACATCAATTACAATCACACTGAAGTCCCCCACCTTTATTCAAATCAAATAATCTTGAATAATTCATGATGCATAACACTGGCAGAACTGTTCATATGGAGATGGGATTTCAAAGCTTCCTCATTCAACTCTACTTGTTAATTCTCAACGTGCATAATTGCATACAGCGCAGAGCAGAGAGCGGCGGGTCCTGCATCCACATTCTAATAAATGCCAGAAGCAATTATATTTTCCATTGAAATGTTGAATTAATAAAGTGTTTCTAGGACAAATAATGTGACAGCGAACTGTACAGGTTGTTATTGTTTTCCTCGTTTAGCACTATGATAAAATGTGTTGCCGTCACACAATTTAAGAAGAGATTAATTAATATCTGGAGGACAGTATGTCCGTTAAAGCTCCCACTCTCACTGTGAACTCATCATCTCGATGGACGCTCACAGTTCCTCCCCTTCCCTTCGTGTCCTGCTGTGTCTTGCTTCTCCGTCCCTCCCTCTCCTTCTCAGCCAATGCAATTATGGAAATATGTTTTGGTGAAATTGAATTGGACGTACTGGAGAGGTGAATTTGTTGTCCGCCAATTTAGATCACATCGCTGTTCCTCAGGTCTGTGCACAGTTAGATACCTACAATATCACACAGCCCTCCAGCTTCCAGCTTTAATATGAGAAATATGCTGATGTTTGCTACCCCTGTAGTGTTTTTCAAATTAGCATTTCAATAGCTGAAGGTGCCACATGTAGTTTCCGGAAAGATAATGCCTGTCAAGCACATGGCAATAACGCTGAATGAGGGAATCTTTCCTCTTCTTTTCACTCAGGTTTTGAATGGAGACACTTAACTGTTAGAGTCAATTCCACGGCTGGAGACACATCCAGGGATTGTCTGCTGCTGCTCTGTATGTATGAGCAATCATAATTACCCAGTCTTCAATTAGTCTCTCTTGCTTCACGGTCGAGCTGAGCATTGATTTAAGTATGCTTAAGGAATAAAACAAGTGTACCTCTCTTTCTCTTTCTCTCTCTCTCTCCCTCTCCCCCTCTCTCTCTTGGAAAATATGTATTCATCCCTCTCTCCTCAAAACCACCAACAGTGACAGTCTCCTACAAATTAAGTTTATACACCACAACTTTGTTTTATCTTTGAGAAATGCTGCCAAGTTGATGTTCAGTGGCAGTGTTTTGACTTTTGTTGTACAGGAAGTGTGACCTTGTTTTATTACATGCATGTAGTGATAAGCCCCGTGTGTGGACATGTTGGCTCAACAAAAAACATTCAGTCATGATTAGTTCAAGATGGAGGTTTTGGAGTAATTTTAAGAAAACATGTGTTGTACTTCATCTCGCTGTTCAATCGTTAAACATATAGTTGCTCCTAGTGCAGTGCCCGTTACCCAGGGTCTGGACATTCGGCATGCACGCCCGTTTGGAACCGGCCGACTGCTTGGCTCCTGGTGTCGCTGCTTGTTGTATTAATGGCGGTGTGTCCGTGTGGAGCGCATATCTGATTGGAACAACTGCTCGGCCCTCGGTAATCTCTACAAACAGACTTTGGATGCACATGTGATGTCTATTGGCAACGAGGCAAGATTTTTGGATAAGAAGCGTTGTGGTTTCTCGTTTGTAGTCCAAGTAGCCTTGACCAATCGTGTTCGAGCAGTCTTTGGTGGAATGCAGAAAAACAGTGGAATGGATTGTCCAATATGCAATCTCCCAATGATATGTATTGGTTTATAATTTGCTTGTAAATTGGCTTGTGAAACAATCCAGTGCTACTTGTCGTCTCTCGACTCCGACTTTATCTCAAATCTCAAGTTGCTAATCTAGCTAAATGTGTAGCTAACGGAGGAGCGCGTCATGGTGTTGATATCTGCTGCTCGACCGATACCTCCAAAATACGGGCCTATGAGGTTTATCTATAAGAGGAAGAGCTGCTTGCAGGTTTGTTGACAACATCACTTCCAGTTATTAGAATTGAATAACAGTTTGGTTGTTATGTTAGTTTATCCAGCATCCAGTTGCAGACTCAACTCAGTCCACAGAAAGCTGAAGCCCCAACCCCACATCTGCAAGCACAATTCCTTGTTTATTAGTTTGTTTATTAAAAGTATTTGTGAGTCCGTGATACACTTTGATGCTGAATTCCCTTGAGACAACATCAGTACGCTCATCAAGTGTGAAGTAGATAAGCAGTTCTCGAGATATGCGAAAGAAAAGAGGTAAGATGAAAATTATTGAGTTATGTTATAATTCTAGATCATTGTACTCTAAAATAATTTCAAAAAGACCCCAAAAGAAATGGTTTACTGCATATTAAAATTGACAGAGAAGATTTGACTCACAAAATATATAATTATTACAATATGATGAATAATTAATAATGTAACTCAAAATAATTGAAAGCTTCATCTTAAACAGAATTAAGTAAATGTAAGAACATTGTGGTTAAAGAGCCCTGAGCCCTGAAGCTCCACTACAATTGCAATTATGTGTGCATGTTTATTCAAAGGTTATTAATATTGAATGTGTTACGAGTCCAAATTGCAACAAATTCAAGAATGCATGTCCTTGGAACGCCAGCAATACACCCACCAAATGTGAAATAGATAGATCAGATGAGTAGTTCTCAAGATGTGCAAAGAACAGACAGACAGACAGATACATGTACTGCTGTTGACATTTTTGTTAAAATGTTCTGAATAGACATTTTAGAAAATTAGCAGTTCATGGAATTATCCAAATCATTTGTCATTAGTAATTCTTTAAAATTAACTTTTGTTTTTCTGTTCAGGGAAAGTAGGTGAAAAGGGTGCTGTCACAATTGTGAGCAGTGGGATAATGTGTCGACATTTAATGACTAAATTAACATATTTCTCCAAGTATGCAGTCATCAAAATGTTTCTATACCGCAGCCCAATTATTAACACTATGTACACTTTGAACATGGAATGGTTGTTGTTGCCAGATGGGCTGTTATTTAAAAAACGGCTAATGTATTGGGTTTTTCACACACACCCGTCTCTAGAAAATGAAAGAAAAATATAGAAAATATCCAAAGAAAGGAATTATTTTAAAAGCTTTATTAATGGAAGGGTTCAGAGAAGAATGACCAGTAGTGTCGCTATACGCCAGCAACAGGAAACTAAGGCAACAATTGGCACAATATTTCCAAAGTTGGACATTGCCTCATCTGATGAGTCTTTCTGCAGTGACAGTCAGATATAGGGTCAGAATGTGTAGCAGCATGAAATCCACCTCCTCATTCATCATATTTCTTTACACATTTTGTGACATTTTGTATCAATTGAGCACCTTTGGACCACTTCCCAAAGGTCCTCAATTGGATTGAGTTGTGGTGACTGTGGAGGCTATTTGAGGACAGTGAACTCATCGTCGTGTCTAGGAAACCAGTTTGAGATGATCTGAGCTTTGTGACGTGGCTTGTTATCATGCTGGAGGTAGCAAACAGAGGAAAAGACATAGTCTTGTGAACTTGGGCTATACAAATAAACTGAACTGAATTGAATTGAATCCCCTTGTAATGCTGCAGCAAGGAAGTAACAAGATCGGGTCACATGTTGACGAAACATGTGGCTCTGCACATATTTCACTTAGGCTACACCCTTTATGATGTCAATATTTTCCTGGAAATGCATTGATATATCACACAGTAAAATCTTTAGAGTCTGATAACTTAAAACCCTTTTTTACGGTCACTATTGTGACCAATGAGAACATTACTTTGGTGTATGAAGCTGTAGCTAGCAGCCGGTTCATTTATTTTAGCTTAAAGATTGGAGACTAAACAATCCCTACAGAGGGATTATGTGACTGTCTCTACGCAAGCCACTTTCTGGAACCCAGCAACAACTCAATGAACCCCCTGTAATACCATACCCTGTTTATTATTTAAGGATAGTGTTAATTAATGGTCTTTTTAGTTGCTGGTGGGTTTTGTTATGGTTTGACAGAGCCAGGCTCACTGTTTCCCACAGTTTCCAGTTCTTATGCAGAACTAAGCTTATGTAACTTGCAGCTGAGCTTCACATTTACCAAGCAGACATGAGAGTGATCTGCAAAAATGAAATTAAAATAATGAATGAGCATGTTTCCAAAGATGTCAACCTTTTCCTTACGAGAAAGAATAATAGTGTTCCTGTAAAAATCCATTTCCCAGAAGCTATTTGCTTCCGAAGTGTAGTATAATAAAAATGTTATTTCTAGGGTAACGGCTTCCCATACAAGGCCATTAAATGCAGAAACAGGGATTTCGATGTACTCCTCACTCTTACACGGTCACAAGCACCATAACCGAAAACGATACATGCATGTGTGAGGAGAAAACACAGCATCGGAGGAGCAGAGGGAGGCGTGGCACTCACGTTATTATTGTCTGTAGGTCTGCTGAAGGTCAAAGCATGGCTGAGCAACAGCTCTGTTTTCCCCTTTCACTCCCTCTTCTCTCCCCTCCCCCACTCCAGATTGATGTTGTTCAGTCTCATGCGTCTCTGCCGACTGGCTGTCCCCTTCTGACTTCCATCAAATGGCTAAGGCTGCTGCTTGTGAACAGTACACCACTCAGATCAATTCACCTTCTGCCCTTCATCAGAACCACTCAGGCGCTAATCAAAGAAGAGGAGGAGCCGTGTCATCAAGCACCGCACGGAGTCGGGTATATTTTAAGAGACGAGAATTTAGTTTGACTTCTCTGAGATTATGAAACACAAATGTATTGGTGTCTCTTTTAATGAGGTGTCAAGAATATTCTTCAATGTAAGCGGTTTTAATGGCACGCCGGGTACCAATTACACTGTCACTGTCACAGCTGATCATTCACACATCTTTTTTCACATTAAATTCACTCTTACTTTCAGAGGATCTTGATGAAAACGACTTTTAGTGGCAATTTACAAGCTCATTCTTTTTAAAACATGATTTTTTCAGACATGAAACTGATGAAACATTTATTCTCCAATATCACATAAATATGTATTTACTTGAATGTGTGTGTGTGTGTGTTTGTGTATGTACATCTTTATTCCTGATGCTATCTCCAAGGCCAAGAAAGGTCATTATATCAGTCTCTAAGGTAATAAAGGAGGTTCTTACAACTGTGGCATCTGACAATTGGAAATCCATCATGATTAATTCATCAATACGGTCCAGGGAATATAACCTTGTAGGAGAATCAATTGGCCTCGACCACAGACCGACCAGAACTAATTTTGGCCCCTTCGACTCCTTTTAAAATCTATGAGAGAAATTAAAAGCCAACAGCAAATATGTCAAGAAGCCATGAAGATACATGTATCATCTTCCTTAACTGTCTGTAATGACCGGGCAGTCAGGATCCTCGTTAAGTAGTCACGGTACATGATTACCTGAAATATAGACCTGATGATAGACCTGATGATGGACCTGATGATGGACCTGATGATGGACCTGATGATAGACCTGATGATAGACCTGATGATAGACCTGATGATAGACCTGATGATGGACCTGATGATGGACCTGATGATGGACCTGATGATGGACCTGATGATGGACCTGATGATAGACCTGATGATGGACCTGATGATGGACCTGATGATGGACCTGACGATAGACCTGATGATGGACCTGACGATGGACCTGAAGATGGACCTGACGATAGACCTGATGATGGACCTGACACATGCACCATCCATCCTTGTCATGCAACAGAGAGACACAGTGTGCATTAGAGAAAGAGTGAGAGAGAGCAAGAGAGAAAGATCACCTACATAGCCGTGAGTAATGGTCTTCTAATGTTTTTCCTGAGGAGGATCTATCCAAGGGGTGCTATGCTGATGGATAGACAGGTAGCCTGAAAAACTGGAGCAACAGATTGGAGGAGAGGAATGTGTTAAAGGAAAAGTAATGAAAGGAAATGAAATGAGAAGAAATGGAATGGAGAAAGGGGATGAAAGAAAATGATCAGAAGGAAATGTAAGAGAAAAAGAAATGATACACTTTAAAGAAAGGAAAAAGGAACAGAGAGACAATGAAGGGGAAGGGGAAGGAAATCAGAGATAAGAAAGTAAAGGAAAATAAAAGAAAATCATTTAAGTTGAAAATATATTAACAAAACAGTTCATGTTGCTCTGTTGACGAGCAATTTAATGAAAGATTGTGTTTGTTAATGCTGATGTTTGACAGTCACAAGACCTTTAAAACAAGGTGAGGTTGAGGTGGGAAATAATAACAGTGAACAGTTAATTTATGCAGAGTGATGCATATTTCAAGATCGGCAAAATGTCATTCACATTCAAATTCATACCGTTTACAAATGTGAAAAAATATAACATGAACTGTGTTCAACCACGATGGAAAAATATGCTTTGTCTGTTGTGAAAGCATATGAAAATAACTCTAAACACTGCATGATTAAGTGGCTGACTGAAACAATTTAGCATTTTGTTTTGTTTTGGCCTCTCCTGAAAGCTATTTGATCAAATAGTCAAACTTATCTGATGATGCGGAGATCTGCTTCAATAAGAAGAGTGATCAGACGAAGAAGACGAGACGAAGAAGGGCATGGGCCGTGTGAGGGGCTGAACTTGGGGATGAATAAGCTTCTATGAAAGAGATCAAATAGAGGAGTGAATGGAGGTGAGAGAGGTCAGAGTGAGTGAGAATAAAAGGATGTGGATGGTTGAGGCCAACGTCGCCCCCGCATTCAGGTCAGACTTGTGGTTGCACGGCTGGAGGCGGCGTAATCAGTCCTTGTAGTGCGTGGCTGATCCACAGGCACAGGGACAAAATGAAAAGCTTTGAAAGTAATCTCCAAGATAATAGACTCTTGCTCGATCCAGAGGTGGATCAATGTCGAGCTGGATGGGGCAGGCCCAGAAAAGAGTTCATCTGCTAGAGATGGGGCCATTTGTGTCTTAATCTCATCCATTATCAAGACGAAAGCCGAGCAGCACAGTCAAATCCAAAGGCTTCAATCTCTGTTTATATCCATAATATTCCCGAGAATCTTTATTTAATTATCTCTCTCTCTCTCTCTCTCTCTCTCTCTTTCTCTACTGCACGCTGTGTCTCTCTGTTGTCTGGCAAGGATGGGTGGAACGTGTCCAGAAGAGGGTCACTTACTCTGTTATGAGAGTTCATTATCTTACACAGGGAGGGAGGAAGGGACACAGCGAGGTGTTCACGGGGATCGCGTCCACTGTGCGGAATTACTCCAAGCACTGAAAGAGGGCCAGGAGGGATGCTGATCCAAAAAAATGCAGGTCAAGAGTGTCAAACTCAAAACACAACACAGCATTCACAGCAGCCAGACACCACCACAATGCCGGAGTGGGGAGAAAAGTGTACTTTATTGTACCAGCAACTGTTCCACTGTTATGGAAATGCATGTGTAAAAAGGTGAATTGTAGGTTTTGTGTCGCTACTGGTGACGCTTTGTTGTCCTCGCTGACAGACACTTAAAAACTAAGCAGGAGCAAAGTTGATCTCTCCCTCTGTGTGTGTGTGTGTGTGTGTGTGTGTGTGTGTGAGTGTGTGTGTGAGTGTGTGTGTGAGTGTGTGTGTGTGTCTGCTCTGATATTGTGTGTGTGTCTGCTCTGATATTGTGTGTTAGTGAATGTGCACAGACTGCTGTTTGTCCCCTATCGGTATGCTGCCAATTGTCAGCCTGGATGCTGGCTCTTTCACATCAGCAACAAAAGGCTCCTTCCAAATGTTCACTCTCTGCAGATACACTGCTTTCCTCTTGAATGAAGCAAAGCCAGTAGTGCAAAGACAAAGCGTGAATAAACGGCGGGACACAAAAAAAGGATTTATCAACTCATGTAAGCATAGCTATCTCAAGAGGTGTGAAGAAAGAGTGAGATCCGGAGAGAAGTGGGGGTGGAGGGGGGGGGGGGGGGTGCGGGTTGTACAGAAAGAAAGAGCGCCACTGTAAGTAGAGAGGGGAAACGTTCCCATAGCCGCTGCCGTTATTTCTTCCCACCCGGACGGTTATTATGGTCTGGAGAAGAGTTCTGGCTGCGTCTGGTGTGGTCGCTGATACAGTGGGACCCGGTCCAGATGGCCTCTTCTCTTTCTGCTGGGACTGTGGCAGACGCACAGCAGAGCTAAGGGCCCACAGGGAGGACAGACAGGCAGACAGACAGACAGACAGACAGACAGACAGACAGACAGACAGACAGACAGACAGACAGACAGACAGACAGACAGACAGACAGACAGACAGACAGACAGACAGACAGACAGACAGGAGGTTTTTTTTAAATCAGCAAGTAGAAACTGACACATTTCCAGAGGAGTGAGAATTTAGAGGAGAAACCGGAATAATAAATGTATGGACAAACCATAACAAATGCATGTTACCACTTAAAAGTCAAATGCACTTCAGTCGGTACATTACCGCTCGTATACCGCCACATTGTTCGCTACTGATTCTCTGAGTCAGTGAGGTTCAGTCGGGTGCGCTGTTCAATAGCTCTGCAGATGATCACGACATCATGATACTGTATGGGGCTTTGTTTGTGTCGCTCTCTCTCACTCTCTCTCTTTCTCTCTCTCCCTCTCTCCAATAAAAAGCAAATCATCTGTAGAATTTGGAGAACATCCTCATAAATATATGACTGAAATGATGGGATGTACATCATTTGTGACCAAAAAGTCATCTTTAATCATTTTTAAAAGACAAACAGATTTTTTTTAAAGACAACCTGAATTGCTGAGTGGAGAAAGGCATTAGCCTTTGATGAATGAAACATTTTAATAATCTTCAATTGTTTTTATTATCTGAACACAGCCTAAACATAACTGAAGCTGATTTGGCTTACTGTAACAGTGTAAGTTCGATTACCATTGAATTTGCAACCACAGCTCCTTTAGCGACTGTATATCTGTGTTCACTGTTGTTTGAGATAGTGCCACCCACATTCAATACAATTCAATTTATTTTGTACAGTCCAAAATCACAAATTAGAAATTTGCCTCGGACGGCTTCTGTACACATACGACATCCCTGTCCCAGGACCTCACAATGAATCAGGAAAAACTCCCTAAAAAAATTAAATAACTCTTACAAAGGAATAAAAGGGAAGACACCTTCAGAAGAGCCACAGAGGTGGACCCCTCTCCAGGATGGACAGAAGCGATAGATGTCATGTGTACAGAAGGAATCATTACAGAGTTACAACACCTTCACATCTTATCAAGCCTGAACTGATCAGACTGACATGGAGCTCCATCATCACAGCCTCTGACCGTACACACTGTTGTCTGCCAGCTGCTCCTCTCCTCACACTTCTCTCAGCTGCGCAGGTGCATCCCTCCAGTCGATCTAACCCATGAGCACCTCGGCCCTCCTGCAGACCAGCCCCGGCCCTGCAAGTCCCAGCTCATCTATTATCATTGACAGACAGGGAGCTCACTTCACTTCACAGCTGGTAACGAGCTGCCAACAACATGTGGGATCTCCTCAGTCCCTCCTGTGCTCTGTTATTAACTTTATAAGCCATGCTGCACCACTTATACTTTTTATTTGACCAAACAGATCTTCCAATATATATATATATAAATATATCATATAATATAAATATATATATATACATATTTGTTTATTTATTTAACCAAACAGAGCTTCCTATATATATATATATATTCCATTTACTGTATGAGTCATGCTGCACTGTTTGCTCTCCATTAGTTCATTAAGCTGAGGAAACTCATCCACGTCTTCTTTCTCGGAATAATTCCCGGATATGTAGAAGTTTCCAACTTAACCCCCCGTACATCACACATTTAATATTGTAATCTGCCGCATGAGCTTTAATTGGGTAATTAAGAAAAGCAAGATGAGGTATTAAGTGTCCTTGCTGGGAGGAGAATTGCCCATTACCCGGTGATTTTCTCAAACATGACTATCCTTTATGGTATGTAAAGATTTTATGCTACAGTGACTAGTAAATTATATTCATTATCAAGAGTGGGTGGCAAGTTCCCACCTGGAAAAACACACGCACACACACACACACGGATAACAAACAGTCACATTTGCTCTCAAAAAGAAATGCACACATGCTGGGTAAACAGTCTACGTGTATTACAGCAGGTAGTGACGGTTCACAGTTTTTTTTTATATTTACCGAAGCTGCATATAACCTGATTATTCCAGCCAATATTAGAAAATAATGCACGATTCTATAAACTGACAAAGTAAACCGGTCTTGTTGAATGTTTCAAGAAACAAAGACATCTCTTTCTCTGAAAACATTTGCATTCATAGGTTATGCCAGATTTGACCTTTAAAGTTGGGCGTAATAACCTTTAAAGCATCATGTTTAAATATGGATCTGGTCTCTTGACAGAACAGCTGGCTGGCTGTGTGGATTCACTTAGGGCAACCTTTTGTTTCCCCCACAGCTCTGTGCCTGCGCTCTGCTGGGAGAGATCTTTTATCTGGACTAATGTATCTCATATTAACTCTCATTTGTCATTCAGTAGGTGTTGGTGGGATGTTATCAGGTCGTGTTGGAGGACATCTACTGCCAAGCAGTGACATCTACTGGTCAAATATGATCGGCTTAATCTCATTTGCAGGAAGATTAAAGTTAATTGATTTCGTATTAACAGTGAATACAGAAAACACTGACACTTTTCTTACTGCATAAAATGTCAGTTTTAATAAACAAAGAGCATAATAGTGACTTCTACTCTTAACTCTTCTTAAGATAATAGTACAAAATATGTTTCCAATTAAAAAGTATGAGGGTGAATTAAACACAGTTCCTCTGTCCATTCACAAGCATGAAAGACAAAGCTCATCAAAAAATAATCCCAACATTAACATGCTATGAGATATTATTTCAGATTATTTTTGGTGTTTGGAAATCTAAACAGGCCGCCACTAGAGAGCAGCAGTGCTATTTGTCACCTCGGTGGAACTCAACAAAACATGGTGTAATATATGTTATATATAAATAATCTATAAATTCCATTACAGAAGTTGTGTTGCAGATTACAACGAGGCTAAAGGCAGAAAAAGAAAGAAATACAGCAAGATTAGCGAAAAAGTGTTACTTTCTGGGGAAAAGAACCTGCCTTAATACAGCTGCACAAAGCGATGTCAAGTTTGACATCTTCTTCTCATTTGTTAACGAGGATCAGAAGTATTGGCTGGTCACACATGATGTCTAAAGTTGCTGATGTGGATAAACGAGGATGTGTGAGTGCTCGGTGGAGCCTTTGGACCTGAAAGGCGACCCACGCTCAGGAGTTCCTGCTTGCAGAGTATAAATGTCTGCAAAGGAACGGGTTTAATGTTTGGCTTTATCAGAAAAGTCTCAAACTTTTGATAAAATTCTAAACAAAGAGACATAGATACGTAAACTTTTTATTATAACCACACAGTGGATTCAGATCAATCCTCATTACACACTGACAATTATACAAACAATAGTGACTCTGTATGAATGATATTAAAAACACAGATTGAACTGGATGATTTACAAATAGCAGATACCATAGATAGACTTATTTTAATGTTAATCAGAAGATAAGTTATGGCTAAATAACCAAAAGGGCTCAATGACTAAAGGAGGACCGCATGTTTTTGGTACTGGGTTTTTCTTTTGGCTCAGGGATTTACAGTTGGAGGATAGATTATATGGATATGAGGTGGAAAAAAGAGACAGGAATGAGGCCACATCCTCTCATATCAGAGTTCATAGTTTTCTCGCATGCCAAACTACTACAACTGGTAGTATTACATCTTTATCAAACACAGTTACAATATATTTGAGTGTAAATTTTATGAAGAACATTTTTTTTTGAATGACCTTTTCTTCCATAACATTATAAAACAGTGTTTTTATTCCCCAGCAGACCATCTTTTGTTAGAACATTGTCTCCATCCAGTAGCCAACCTTTTTTTCAGATTGCAAGCAGATGTTGATTCAAAATGGACAAGCACTAGTCTCAATCTCCACAGCCAGTATGTGACGCTCACACAGACCAGCGTGCCAATAGTATAACCTCCCATTTCCCAAAAGACCCCTAATCCAAAGCAGGTTTCACACAGTAATTACGAGCAGGACATTGTGTAACGTTTCATCATCGAATAAATATGTCCTCACATCCACAGATGAAAGCCGAGCAACAGACTAAAACATTACCAGATCCAAAACATTTCAAACTTCTTTTGACAAAGTCAAGCACTCGAGATTACATTTTTGTTTGTGTTGTGAGAGTAAATAATAATCACTGTCTGACCAGGACTGAAGTTTCCATTGCGATTGTTGCTGGTTTGATAAGTGTGAGTGTGATGAGGGAAGGAGCTCCTCGACAGTGACGTCATACATCTCAGAAAAACATGTATGCACTCGAGGTGATTGCACAACCTCTTTCCCTCTGAGCTCGCTGAAAGGTTTTGTGGGGCAACTTTCTCTGCTTCTGAGGTTTAGATGGACAACTCGTGTTTGATAAAAACATAAATATTGCAAAATTGTTTGGTTATTAAACATGTTTCTAATCCAACAAGTAAGATATCCAATTGTTGTTTGAAGCAATTTAACACAACATCATTTGCATTGTGAAACATGTTAGCCAACTGCACAATTACCCTTTTATATTGCTGTTTTGGCATAAAAGTAGAATAAGCCATGTTTAGTCTCTGGAACGGTTTGCTGGGTCTGTACCTACTGACAGAGAGCTGTCTTCTGTTACTCTGGACTAGCTCGTTTTTTTCTCTGTTTTCCAACCTGCAACCGTTTTCCTCATTATGCAACGCTGAATTCCTCTAAAGTGTAATTACAGTTCTGATGCTGGTGAGCTGTGTGATTTGCTGACTGGCAAGATTAAAGAGATAAACAAGGACGTGAACATGAGGAATGAACATTTCTTACGTCTTAATTATTTGGATGAAGCAATGTTTTCAGGACTATACCAGTGTCGTTTTTCATTTACATCATCTTTGAGCAGTTTAATGTGCATATGTAAAACACACTGTGTACACTTGTGACATGCCCAACCAGAGTCCCTCTGTGCCCCTGCTTTGAAATAAATATACTAACATGTTAAAAAGGACAATGTTAGCTTGCTTTTTTACTGTATAGCTCACATGTTAGCATACTCATATTTGATCATTATTACGAACACAAAGCTGCTGCTATGGCTGCTAGTTTAGAAGATTTGGTCTTAAACCAAATAGTTAGACAAGTTGAAAATGTAACGTGATAGAGGAAAATCACGTATTTCTCTCTCTGTTAATACGAAGTTCCAAGAAAGTTCATCTATTAGACATTGAATATTTTACTAAATAAGTTTTAAACATGTTACGTGTTTATGGCACTAAATTAACATGAAGGGGATTGCATAAGATATTCAGATTCATTGCCTGGACCTCTTGTATGACATGATAAAGTTGCAAAGCAATACATGTCAGTCAACTATTCTTCCTCAAAAAAGAAAACTGACATTTTATTTCACTAACAGTGATTTAGTTTAAATGTATATACTCAATTAAGCGAGCGATAAGCCAGAGAGAGAGAGAGAGAGAGAGAGAGAGAGAGAGAGAGAGAGAGAGAGAGAGAGAGAGATGCTGGATGGAAATGAAGCAGCACAGTTTAATCATGCACAGAGTTTTGAGAGTCAGGTTTTTTAGATTCTCACAGTATTTTCCTGTCTTTCTCTATCTGAATCTCACAATAATGTTCTGTCTGAGTGAATCATTTGATTGGGGAACAGTTCCTTGTGCAGCACTTCTTCCTCTCTTCTCTTGTAAAGCTACAGCTGAATCAGGCCAGGTTTTAAACGACTCATGGAAACTCTTTATCTTTCCAGCTGTCGAGTTTCCTGTATTTTATCGTGGGACCGAAAGCACGAATAACTGATTATCTCCACATAAATGTTCTCCTTCATGATCTGGATCATAGTCTGCCATTCTTCCTGTTGTTTTTCCACATGAACCTTATCTCCTCTGTAAAGAACATACACATATACTCTTCATTCATACCAAAGGTATTTTGAGAACATTTAGCATTATGTAACAATAAAGAGAACAGGAGAATATATTTTAAGTATACATCTGAACGATACTTCATGTTATTGCCTATGTCAACTATTCTAAAGAAAAGAAAACCGATCAATACTTCATGACAGCAGTAGTCCCCAGTCACATGACCTCTACCAGCCAGCACTCCCTCATCCCCGTAATCAGCCAACATTAACCTGCCCACCAACACTGTCAGTCTACCTTGTCCTCTTTATGCCTGCATGCTGACGTTTTGGACTTGTTTGTGTCTATAACTGCTTGCCATGTTGCAGACTTCTTCCTTAAATTATGTAAAAGCTTGTTTAATTTCTTCTCGCCCTGTCATTGAGTCTTTTCAAACATCAACCTGAAACTGGTACAAAAACAATAGAGGGCTGAAAACAAGCAGATACAACATTCCTGTGTTAGTCTGTGGAGGGGAAAAGGAAACTTTTCAGCAGATCACAAGATTTATTGAACTATATCTTTTATTTTGTGTGCAACCGAGTTGGGATTTAAGACCATTTTTAAGAATGCAATAATTACATTTAGTGTTCAAATAATATGAAAACAAAATGTTTGGGGGTAAAATATTCTGCTTTTTCTACACTAAATCAGATTTCATCGTCCTCCTCCAGACCTTTAAAACCGAGGTCTCCAGAGGTCTCCAAACAACTGTCCAAGAGGAAAATGGATGACCTGGTTGAGCACATATCATCCGTCTTCAAGGTCAGCCGCACATGTTTCTCATCTAGCCCATAATTCTGCATGTCTTCATGCTTTACTGAGCTGGGAACATAACGGAGGTGCTATACCTTCACATGTGCCTTCTCTGGTGCATCAGCAGAAAAACACATTGCCAGGTTAACACAAAGCATGATTCAAACATCCAAAAAAGATTGTAAAGAATGCAGGTTTAAGAGTACCGTATAATGATTGCTGTACCTCGAGGAGATGCGTTATCAGAAGCCCAGAACGGAAACAACTCAACACAAGTGTTCGAGATGGAGACAGCCTTGACTTTACCTGAAGGACTCCGTCGTTCTCCACTGTTGCTCATAAAGTAGTGTTGTAGTACTATGGTTTTGTACTTGATGGCTCACGTTAGCAAAGTCTCGGAAAGGAATGAGTGAGTTCACTTCATCCTCAACCTCTCTGCCAGATGCTACCAAATCCTACACCCTGTCCCTGTAACTTCCTCTACTGATGTTTATCGGGATGATGGACACCACTGAAGGAACGCTAATCATACTATAAGTTACTGAAAGTCATTATTTTGCGATTAGATTGGGATTAAATAACACTTTGCACTCTGTATCTGATGGTCAGAGTGTGAAGAGAGTTAAAGTGACGTATTACATTGTCAGTGTCTCGTTGAAGAAAAAGCTATTCTTTTACTTTTACACTCTAAAAGGAATGTTACGGCCCTTATTAGATAAAAATTACATTACATTTCGCTGACGCTATTATACAAAGCGACTTATAATCATACAATGAATTGATTATCTCTGCATATTATACTGTAACAGGTTGGCACGGAAGACACAGCAGTCAGGGCAGTGCAGCAATCACAGGCAGAGTCAGGTCGGTAGAGTTTAAGAGTTTTAATCAAATAAACAAAAAATAACTGAAAGAGTAGCTCAAACTCAAGCTCTATCTATTCCTTGCTGAATCTATCTGAGCCGGGGTTACCGGCTTAGTCGTCTTCACGCAGAGGAGCAGGCGCTCTTCTCCTCCCGTCGTGTTTTTCCCTCTTTGGCCTTTTATTTGTCTCTCTGAAGAGGAGATCCCGATCAGGTGTGTCTCTTCCCACACCTGATCCCCACGCTCTCCTGAACGAGTGGGTGGAGCCTTCCGGACTGTGGGCTCCAGCCACCACCTTTCCCCTCAGGCGCTTACATTACTCAAGTGAATTGAAAGAGTGTTTTGTTGCTGTAATCATCAAACACACTCCACAGTCGTACTTCTTTGCAAAAACATTCAACACGGTTTATTTGAAGCCAATATTATTTTGAGTCCTTTGAATAGGAAACAGGAGAACTGTGGATATTGTTCCACTAATAACTTGTCAATGTTCAAAATGTCCATGTGAGGATGTTGTTTTTAAAATAGACTTGAAAACAATGTAGATCTATCCTTTAACCTGAGGCTCTTTGGAGTATCTCAGTGAACTGGAGGTTCAACAGAGAGGAGGCAGAGGTTAGGTGGAGAGCACTGGGGGTTGCTCCTGGTCCCTTTAATGACTCCACCAGTGAAAGTATGCAGAGCAACTTCTGCTCCTGTCATTAGGGGCCCGGCCTCACACAGAGGGAGAGAACGCTCACTCTACTTCCTTTAGGTAACTTCAGGGGGGGGGGGCATCATTCAGATTCAAGTCTATTGCCAAGACCTTAAGAAGTCCACACGTTTGACTTTTGGGGAAGGACATCATATTTTCATGAGAGGACATGAGAGGTTTTCTCATTGAGGATGAAATTGGGTTTGACCACAGAAAGTCCCATGAGAACAACATCTCAAGAGCTGCATCCCAACGCCTACAGATGGTGGTTAAGATTGGACTGAGAGAGCTGAGAGAGATGAGAGAGATTTGTTCGTCATACTAAATGCACTAATTTATCACTGTCAGATGTAAAGCTATTAACAATCAGATACTGGTAATCTCCACTTGAATGTAGTGGAACAAGTATTCAGATATTGTACTAAAGTAAAAGAATAAATACTACTGTGAAATATTCTGTTTTAAGTCCTGCATTCCAGCTACTACTCAAGTAAAAGTACAAAAGTAATGACATAAACAAATACCAAAAAAGGCCCCTTTTCAAAAGAATGTAAATAATTGCAGGATAACCGTTGTCAGTGTTATATTATCAAATATTTTATGACCATGAATTATTCCTGATTTTCTTTAAAATGTTTTAACATTTGAAGATAGTCACATAGTTATTTATCATATGAATACTATTATGACTATGCCAAACATGTTTTTGTGCAGTGTAATCTATGATAATGTAATCATAATGTAGATGATGATGGAAATATACTTAAGTAAAGCACAATTATCTAAAATTTACTTCAGTATTTGAGTAAATCTATGTGGTTAAGTTTCATCACTGCACAGCACTGCTCCAGATGAGGGTCCAATGAGGCACTAAAATGAGACATAAGGCCACACTAAACAAACCAATAAAAGATCTTTCCGTTTGTTCTTTTAAAATATTATTGTAAAGTTGTGAAGTATTTACTGTGAATACCAGCCTGATGAAGGACAAAACTACAGCGTGTTTAATCAAAGCATACCAAAATGAGTCTTATTCGATGTAATTCCACTGAGATGTCTTGAAAGCAGACAGTTATCTCCTCGTGTTACTCTCCTGCTGTGTCACATCCTTGTCCTCACATCATCAAACACCCCATCGTTTCCCCTCGTTTAAAGAAATAAATAAAGTCCTTTGAGGAGATAAAATGTCCCATAAAGTTGTCCTCACTGCACTGCTTATGAACGTTAGAAATATACTCTGTTGTAATTCACGACTAGTGAAATTAACGTGACATCTCAAGTATATGCAACATAGGCCAAAGGATACTTGCATATCTATATTGATATTAGCAATATTGCTAAGTTTCACAAAGAATCCACGAAGAAAATAAATCTGTTTTGAGGAGGATGCTGTGCAATTAAAGCATCAGGACCAAGGTCAACTAAACTCACTCAACCCTGTCAGTGAAAACATTTATACTTGCATGCCGTCTCGACAGGCGTGTGAATACAGACGTATACATCAATCAGTTGTTCTCCTGACAAATAATGACTGCAGGGATATCCCAGGAGCATAGCTTTGATCCTGTGTTAACTCCCTCCTGATTTTAGACACAGATACATATTTCCGCATACCTTACCTGCTTAACAGTTATTGGTGAGTATGAAATGAGCTAAGGCTTGTTGAACATAATATTGTTTCCCCCTGAGGAGAACTCTGTTCTTATGTCAAGTCTACAGGTACAATGTAGTCTATAACCACAGACACCCGTCATGTGTCCTCTGACTGAAAGAAGACTTTAAAGGGCCGAGGTGCAGAACCCTGTTATGTCCTTCCTCTTGTTCTTGTAATTGACAAGACTGACGAGCTGATGAAGGATGTGAGGAGAGACAACAGATACTGACGACTTTAAAGGATCTCTAACAGATATGGCTGACACTAGTGTATTTTTAGAAACTGGTGCTCCACATCCTGGTCATTAATGCACCACTAATAACAACTAATAACCAGTAATATAATGTATATTATTCTGAAATGGCCAATTCTGCAAAATGAGTACTTTTCATACTTGAAATGTATTTTGAGGCTCATATTTCTGTTCTTAAGAGACAGTGTTTAGGATTTGTTGGCATCTAGCAGTGATGTTTGGGTATTCAACCCCTCCTCTTCATCCTCCCCTTCCAAGTCTACGGAAACGTGAGTGCAACACTGCGTCTGATTGGTTCGCTCAGCGGCCGTCCTTCTAAGAGTCACCGGCAAACAAATATGTATTGTAGTAAAAAAAGGTTTTTCATGTCATACAGAAATAAAAATAGAAATTGGACATATGTTATGATATCTTCACGTAATTCTACAATACAACATGTTGTGGAGAAAAAGTCTTTGTGGTTTACTCTACGTTGACATTTTACAAAGATTTTTTTGCTGATGATTTCACGGCATTTTCTTTTTATCAATTTTAAAGAGTCGATTTATTAAACACCATCATTTGTTACTCAACCCTGTGACTCTCCTTCTTTAATACAAAGCACCGTAATAACTAATGGGTGTCATGGTTGTACAATGACAGAGATCAGATCTAAGGATAACAGCGTAATCAGAAGACACTGTGGATCTCTGTCAAAAGAGGGGGGGGGGGGGCGGCAGAGAGGTATATATGAGACGGTGAAGGAGTGAGCAGGGCTAGAGAGAAGAGGAGGAGGAGAGAGATGTGTGAAACATAACTAAAGGGAAAGCATAAAGGACATTTCTACACAGAATTCTGAAGCCAGGAGTTTAGTTTACTCATCAAGAAGGTAAGAAAGAAACAGATTAATAAATAAGTTAATATTGATTTAACAAACATGAACTTGATCAATATCTAAATCTTGAATGCTTATTTATATGATTTGAAATGTCATCAGAAAATAGTCCTTGTAATAGCTGTTTGAGTTTAAAATACATTACAAGTGAAGACTTATTACAAACATGTGCTTTAAAAATTACAGACAATTTGCAGAGCATGTCATTTGAATAGTTTTGTAATGTGAATGATTATGTAAAATGCATCCATCTGTACTTCAGATTGGTAACTTACACATACAATGATAGACTTTGTTGTAATTGCTTTTGTTTTGAACCCACACTGACCAATCCTAGTATTATCAATATCCTTTCTGTTCGTTTAATTTAAAAGCAGAGGCGACAAATTAGTCTGTCATCTGGAATTTATTTTACTTTTTTTTGTTTAAACTGTACAAAAGCAAACCATGTGTGTGTGGGGGGGATTTGGACTGTGAAGCCAGTGTGTTGTTAGTGGAAACAGAAATGTTTCAGTATCCAGTGACAAATGGTGATGGCTAACACAGATGTGTAATCTGAGTGTTTTTTTTTTATGTCCAGCCAAATTGTGTCTATCAATTCACTTAAGTTAAGCATTAAAACGTAATCTAAGAAATTAGCTTTGTATGACATAACACTGTTTAATTATAACATTGTGTTACTTAAAGAAAATATAAATGCAACATTAAATCTTTTCTCTTTTTTTTCAATGTTTCATGATATTTAATCTAAAATAATTTCCCCCAGTGAGGCTCTGCCGCTGGACTCTATCTTCTTTGGGGTTCCCGGTGTGAAAGGTGAAAGTTCATGGGTCGGACAGAGTGGAGAATGAGAATGTCAGTGAGGTCTCTTCTTCCTCTTCTTCTTCTCACCCTCGGAATCACGACCGCCCTTGATGTTACAGCTAAAGGTGGGTCAGTCACCAACATGCACACATAACACTTCCTGCAAATGTGTACAGCAGGCAGGATGATGTACAGGATATTAATGTGTTAAGTATGTTATGGTGGGCAGTCACGTTTTCTAAATTATTGTTAGCCCTATTGTAATATTCCAGGTTCTCAATCAGTAACAAACCAGCCTTTATGTTCAATTCAACGACAACTGAATGATAGTTTTCATATTTTACAGACGGCTGTAGTCAATATATTTCAAATATTTCCTCCTGAAAACGTTGTTCTGAATCTGACTTTTTTTTTTTATTCATAAATTTAATTAAAGGTATCCACAACTAGAACTCTACGATACATGAGCATAAGTTTAGATTTTGAATAGTTTGATCTGTTTGAGTTAAATGCAACACACTCATTTTGGAAAGGGGAGAACAAATTGCTTTGTCAGATGTTCCTGTATTGCACAGTACAAAAATCATCTGAGATACAGGAAAGAAATCAGTCTCACGATTGGATGTGTCTCTTGCAGAGTCATGGAGAGGAAACCACAAAGATTCATCTCCTTCTGCGTCCCACTCTGATGGTAACTTGTATTCCCGATGTACTAAAATGCATTAACTATAGTAAGGCATTTCATTCTGGTGTTGAGTGTTCCTAACAGGTTTTCTGTCTAGACAACTATGAGTGGACCACATGGTTCAATGTCGACCACCCCGGAGGCCTGGGAGACTATGAGCAGCTGGAGGCCATCCGCTTCTACTACCGTGCCCGAGTGTGTAAGACGCCCAGGGCAATCGAAGCCAGAACCTCTGAATGGGTCCCGGCCCGTGAAACTGGGGAGACGGTCCATGCCGATCCCACCATCGGCTTCTGGTGCCTTAACGAGGAGCAGGGTCCTGAACGCAACTGCTCCAACTATGCAGTCCGTTTCCTCTGTTCCAAAGGTTTGCTCTCATAACAACTTTAATATGCATTCAGTCACCAAAACATGGTATCAATGTAAGCCCAAGGCCCGACACTTTGAGGAAAATTAATCAAAGGATTGAGCGACTTTTGTGCCGATGAGACAAAAAGGCTCATGTCCCACTAAAAACCTCAGTGGACGGGTTTGCGCTGTATCATATCATTGGCACAATATCTTTTGTAAATTAGATGGGGTTGATAACTATTCCGAATGATTTGCAATTCATGGTAATATCAGAGGCCACAATCTTTGTGAATTTCCCCTCTGTGTCTTGCCCCTCAAATTCCTGACAATATAGATGCAAATAAGAAGAATTCTCAGTTGCCTATTTGACTGTCATTTGCACTTTTCCAACAGATAATACGAATATTGAGGGTAACTGGGATCCATGGTCGGACTGGAACCCATGCTCTGCCCTCTGTGGTCAGGTGGGGGTCCAAGTGCGCTCCAGAAACTGTCAGTCAAACTCGGTGCCTTGCAGTGGACCTAAAGTGGAAGCGATAGCATGCAGTGGACCAGAATGCCACAAAACAGGTGAGCTAGCCCTATATTACTCAGACAGAACCATCTTCTGCATGTCTTTATATATTCCTCTTACAATCTGGGAGACTGAGTATTTATAAAATGGCTAACTTGTTCAATTCCACTCTTTAGATTGCTCCCGGCAGTGTGTGATGGGGAAGGTAAATGCAGAGTGTGACGCATGTGTGTGTAAGGAACACATCCTTCTGGGGTCTGTTCGTGGTGCGGGGGGCCTCATTGCTGAAGGGGCTACTCTCCTGCGCTCTGGCAAGCTCCTTACCCTCACCGACCACAACGGGCATTTCCGCATCCCGGGTGTCTGCCCTGATGGCAACACTACCCTGACAGTCACCCTGAAGGGTCACGCCCCCCTTAGTGTTGTTGTGCCCCAAAGTGCTGAACGTACCTCTGTCGTCAGTGTCCAGTTGAAAAGAACAGGTACGGTGCATATATGTAGATTTACAACAACATATTTCATTGTAGTGAACCAAAAAGTTTATTTTTAAGTGCATTTTATTAACAACAATTTATAGTTCATGTTATTTGTGTATCTCCGATTGGGATTTTTCAGAGAAGCTCCATGTGCTGGGAAACCCTGAGAGCAAGGTCAGGAGGAAAGGACACACTGCTGCCTTCTGCTGCAAAGTGGCTGGAACACCTCCACCAGACAAGTACCAATGGTAGGACAACAGGGAATGTTTACACCACACATGTTTGAGTCACACAGACGCAAGACAAGTCGGAGTCTAGACTCTAGACCAAGTCAACGTCAAGTCCAGAGCTCATCGAGTCCTGTTCAGGGCCATAATCGGCAATCGTGTCTGTCCAACGCTAACATAGCGATTAAAGATTTAGAATGGATAGAAATAATGTATCTATAAACAATATTCACATCTTCTCACATCAATTCAATGCATAAAACATTAAGTTTGAAGACCATGTCTTCTACAGTTCAGTTATGTATTTATTTTCTTCTTGCAAGCCCAAGACAAGTACTGGACTTCCACAATGTGGTTTTGAGACCGGACTTGTGGACTACAGACCTTCATGGATGCATTAAATATATTAATAATATGTAATATTAATATTATAACCACTTTGCTTCCCATTTCTGCCGTGTGAACCGACAGGTTTCATAACAACAGTCTCCTTGAGAAGCACTCCGAGAGCACCTTGGTCCTAAAGAACCTGCAGCCTGAGCAGAGTGGGCAGTACCACTGCAGAGCGAGTGGTCCCTCTGGGGCCATTAAGACCAAGCCAGCTACACTCAAAGTCTTAGGTGTGTTCTCAGTAAATGTATATTAAATACACAGGAATAGGAATGCCCAGACTGTGTAAGCATTGTGTATAGAGTAAGATAAATGAGATTCCTACTGTATTTTACATCTAAAAGTTGGAAGTATTATCAAACTAAATTCAACATTTCATCTCTTACACAGGTAGAGATGAGCATTCATGTAACCCCAAGCCTGAATCCCACCTCATCCGTCTACCACATGACTGCCACCAAAACAGCACAGACTCCTTTTACTACGATGTGGGCAAGTGCCCCTCAATTGCATGTTCTGGACAGCTGGACAATGGCATCAGGTGCAAAGACAAAGTGGCTTACTGCTGTGGTGTCAACAAGATGGAGAAGAGGCAGCTAACGTGCCAGGGCTACCAACTGCCCACCATGGTGGTGACTGAATGTGGCTGCCAGAAATGTGTGGACACCAAGGCCATTGTGCACGGTAGGGCCATTGCTGCAGACAATGGTGAGCCAATGAGGTTTGGCCATGTCTTTATGAATGGAGTCCGGATCAGCCGCACAGGCTACAAAGGTACATTCTCCATCCAGGTTCCTCCAGACACAGAGAGGCTAGTCCTGACTTTCGTCGACAACATGCATAAATTTGTCAACACCACAAAAGTACTTCCATTTAACACCAAAGGAGGGGCTGTCTACCATGAGATCAAACTTCTAAGAAAGAAACTTCCTGTGACCATCAGCCCAACAGAAACCAACACTCTGGAGCTTGGGGAGGTAGAGGGCCAGGAGGCAATGGTTCAAATCCAGATTCCTCCCAATGCCTTCTATACAGAGAAAGGAGAAGTCTTCACTGGTAACGTGAATGCTAGCGTAACGTTTCTAGACCCCAGAGACGTCTCCACCGCTGCCGCAGCTCAAAGTGATCTCAACTTCGTAGGAGACGAAGGAGATACCATGCCGCTGAGAACATACGGGATGTTCTCAGTTGACTTTAGGGGTGAAGAAAACAACGAGCCGCTAAACGCAGGAGAAGTGAAGGTGTTCCTCGATTCTGCCCAGGTGAAGATGTCTGCGCACCTTAACACCATGAAGCTGTGGTCACTGAACCCTGATACGGGCCTGTGGGAGGAAGAAGGAAGTCTGCAGGTGGAGAAGAAAAGAAGAGGAAAAAGGGAGGAGAGAACCTTTCTGATTGGTAACATGGAGATCAGAGAGAGGCGTCTTTTTAACCTGGACGTCCCAGAGAACCGCAGGTGTTACGTGAAAGTGAGGACCTTCCGTAGTGAACGCTTCATGCCCAGTGAACAGGTGGAGGGAGTTGTGGTGAGTCTTATAAACATGGAGCCCACCGCTGGCTACTCCTCCAACCCACGTGCCTGGGGCCGTTTCGATAGTGTCGTAACTGGCTCCAGCGGTGCCTGTCTTCCTGCTTTTTGCGACGAACAAAAAGCGGATGCCTACTCTGCGTACGTCATGGCCAACCTTGGAGGAGAGGAGCTGGAGGCAGTTTCTTCTGCTCCCAAACTCAATCCCAACTTAATTGGAGTGCCCCAGCCTTACCTGAGTAAGCTGAACTACAGGCGGACTGACCATGAGGACCCGAGATTGAAGACCACTGCATTCAGCATCAACGTGGCGAAACCAACCGCCAACACAGCAGAGGAAAGCAATGGGCCAGTGTACACCTTTGAGAACTTGAAGGAATGCGAGGAGGCCCCGTTCAGTGCAGCACACTTCCGCTTCTCGAGAGTAGAAGGAGACGGCTACGAGTACAACACAGTCCCGTTCAATGAAGATGACCCAATGAGCTGGACAGAGGACTATCTGACGTGGTGGCCCAAGCCCATGGAATACCGGGCCTGTTACATCAAGGTGAAAATGAACAGCCCGCACGAGATCAACGTGCGTTCCCGTAACATGGGCGGAACCCATCCGAAGACGGTAGGCCAGCTGTACGGCCTCCGAGACACTCGCAGCATCCGTGACATGGACCAGGCGACCCTTTCGGCCGTGTGCCTGGAGTTCAAGTGCAGCGGCATGCTGTATGATCAGCAACGCGTGGATCGCACCCTGGTGAAGGTGATTCCACAAGGAAGCTGTAAACGAGATCAGGTCAACACGATCCTTCAGGAGTATCTGGTCAACCATCTGCCCCTCGCCGTCAACAATGACACCAACGAGTTCACCATGCTCGCACCTCTTGACCCCCTGGGCCACAACTACGGAATTTACACAGTGACCGACCAGGATCCCCGCACGGCCAAAGAGATGGCTCTGGGACGATGCTTCGATGGCACTTCTGACGGGACTTCTCGCGTTATGAAGAACAACGAGGGCGTAGCGCTGACGTTTACCTGTGGAGATCGCGAGGCAAACAGCCAGAGTGTCTTCCAGACCCTACAGGGTTCTCAAGGTCAAGCAGTAACAAGCGTGGTGCGAGGAGAAGGTAGGCAGAACCGGCGACGCCAGAGGGCCAACGCACCGCGCAGCAGCAGCAGGCGCAGCACAAGAAATCCTGCAGGAAGGCGCACAAAGGCCAGAAGCTGAAGACCACGGACGGGGAAGGCTGTGTGCAGGGTTCTTACATATGTGGGCCGATGGATTTCCATGACTTTTCCTTGACTTTTAACCAAATTTCCATGACCAAACTGAAATCTCAGTATAAATATGAACATTTTTTAATATGTTGCGTATTGAGAGTGTACGCCGGCTTATATTTAGAGCGTCTTTCTTTAAAAAAACATGAATTATTTCAAACTCGGCATGAATGAACATGTGATTATAACACATTTCCATGACTTTTCCAAAACTTTTATGATTTAAGTTTTTTTCCATGACTGGAAATTACCATTTTAAAATTTCATGACTTATCCAGGTTTTCCATGACCGTACGAACCCTGTGTGTGGAAACCAGTCAGACCAGCATTGGAGAGGACAGGGTTGAGCTGGTCTTGATAAACATTTTACTTTTCTTTCAAATTAAGGGAATATTTAACAAAACAAAGCTAGACCTATTTCTTGTATTTTTGTTTATCTTACATCAACTATACTGTGGCAAATATTTACTTGAAACTGTAAATAGAGTATTTATTACACATGCTTTAAACATGTATAATCAGGTAGCTGTGTTATTGCATTTATGTTTCTTTCATTGATGTTGTAAACAAGAACAGAAACAAGTAGTTTTTTTGACCAGTGATTTATTAAATTAGATGCTTATAAAACAATGCAGATGCTGTATCTTCCACATTGTGTATCCAATTGTCCATGTGACATTGAAACTGATCAATTGCTTTGGAAAAAAAAGGAGAACTACACCCTTCTTCAATTAACTATAGCCCATATGAAGACATGGTGGGTGACGCCTATAAGCCCCCGCTCCTTCATCACACTTGATACAAGCCTGCAGAAGCAATGATTAGGAGACCAGTCGAAGAAAGTTAGTCCACTCGAACGATCCATTCCTTTTCTGCATTAGTAGAGAGTAGTACAAATTAGTTAATTACTTTTTCTTTTTAAAGGGACAAAAAAAAATACCTTTCGGTAATCTTTGCTCCATAATTTCAAGGATAGTCCAGAGATGTATCAAGAGAATGGCTGAGGTTTTAAAGTCACATTTAATATAGCCGAAGTGTCTATTCCTTTTACCTTACAGTGAATGTCATGTGCTCTCTGTAAAATTACTACTTACACGTTGCATCAGTCTCAGAAAATCACCCACAACGCAACCCTTCCCGAGATAAGGATGAATAATTATTCTGAATTTGGCAACCAAAGTTATAGATACTATATACTTTCCTGTAAGAGAACCATCCACAGGTAAGCACGACCAATAATATATCCATGACATTCTGGTTAAGGAAATTGCATAGAACCGTGTTTCTATGTCACTTTACTTACAACTGCAATACTGTATCTGCCATTTTAAAAGAAGCAACATTTAATAAAAAATGAGGCCTGCAAAACCCAGAAAACAGCAGTTATAATGTATTCTCCATTGAAGCTGGGTCACCCAACAGATAACGTATGATGTGTGAGAATTGAGGCTGAATGAGACAGGAAAAGGCCATTCCATTCGTATGAACGTACAGAGTTGGTGAGACTGGATTCTCCATGGTATGATCCCTCTGGTCATTGAAGCAAAATGAAGGGGGCAACACATAGTTCAGATTTTCCAGGATGGCACTGGACAGCATGAAAAAGGTACAGCTGCATTTCTGGAGGAGGGTCAGGAGGAGTACAGGGCGGTAGTGATGGCGCCAGTGTCACATGAAGTCCTCATAGTCTTGGGCGTAGCCACCATCAAACTCTGCATACTCAAGGTCATCTCTCATCTGTGCTTTCAATCCACCTCCAGCTACGACCCCTTTCTTCTTCTTCTTGCCTTTGTTTTGCTGTAAAGACAAATCAAATTCCCGTTTAAAGAAATTACTCCATTTGACAACACATTCACAGCAAAAACATTTTCTAATTTGATCTGAGAATTATCTGGTTCAACTATGCAAAAAACTAAATATTAATGTGTTCCGCTGGTAAATGATTCGGTTGATATTACAATTGAATGAACAAATAGGACTTTTTGGATTCAGTAGAGAAATCACATGGACGTTTCAGAACAAACAGCAGACTGCATAGAACAGTTGATTCGAGTATGACCACATCCTGCTGTGCTTGGTGAACAGCACCCCCTTCTGCATAGAAACTACAGAACAGAATTTATATGAGGAACTACAAGCATGCGATCACTCACTTTTTCTTGTTTCTGTTTTTCACTAAGTAGGGCCGTCAGGGAATTACTGACTTTCTTCAAGTCTTCTATTTCCACTGTAGGAGGGAGAAAGAAAACAAGTTATTTTTTTGTTATTCGATTGAAATACAAGGTACCGATAGCAAACAAGTGTATTGGTCTATATTGTAGAAAAGACTGTAAAAGATGCTGCTTACATGAAATGCAGAGTTCCCGAAACAATGAATCCAAGAAACTTGAATAATGCACAGATTTTTCGAACTGGGATATCTTTTCTTTCAGCAAGTTTTCAAACTCTGTGAAGTCTTCTTTGGAAGATGGACTCATGGCGTCAATCCCGGCGACACTGTTTGAAGAGCTGCCGACACCTGAACAAATGCATTCAAAATACTGTTTGAAGTCTCTTGAAAGAGGGGCATACAGAGTAACGGATGCAAAGCAAACCGACAGATAATTAACAAATGTTAGTTTTAATAATGTTCTTAGGAGGTAGTGTAAACGGATCATAACTCATCTCAAATATTTAATTGCTGTGAAAATATCTTCATAGAACTGGATTTATTCTAGTTTTTCACCAAAGCTACATTTTATAAGATTACATGTGAACACATCATGATGAAGTTATAATTTGCCTGAAGGCATCATAATGGAACCAAACGAAACCTTCGTTCCACTCTCCCGTCATTGAAACGTAGATTAGTCGTTTACAATGTAATATTATCAGAGATTGGCAACTAGAACAAAATCATAAATGCTGATGTCCTGATCGTAAATTTGATTGAATATTTCCAATAGTCAGTAAACTTTATTTCCCACTGAGGTGGTTAACTTTAAACTGTTTTTAATCCGCAGTTCACATGCGTGCCGAAATGCAATGGGTGGGATCCGTACCGATCCACAGTGGTCAAATTATAATTCTTCAGGATCCAGATACATTTGTTTATGTTATGGGTTTGTTTTATTAAAAATACCTTGTTATATTGCCCAGATCTAAAGTAGAGTGTAAAAGGAACATGGACTTTGTTCACACTTGATCTTTTAATGAATTTAGCTGAAGAGTGATCATGTCTTACCAAAAGCGTCTTTTGCTAGCTCCAGGTCGGCGTCTTCCTGTAATTTCTTCACCCGTATCTTCTCTGTAAGTTCTTCTTCAGGTGTGAGCTCTTCCTGTGATAAACAATGTCAAAGTAGAAATGTAAACATTATGATGAACAGTTTGTGAATACTACAATACTGTAAAAGCCACAATGGAAAGAAAATAAATGCAGATTTAAATAACTCACTTCCTGCAACTCTTTCTTCTTCAGCTCTTCTTGTTTCCTCAACTGGTTCTCTTTCTCTTTGATCTTCTCGCTCAGCTTTTTCTTTTCAGAAACCTTAGTCTCCAACGCTTTAAATAATTAAATAATAAAACATGTGAATTTGCAGTAAAGGCAGACCACTTTGCTCATTATTGACATACAAAGCAATGCATTACATTCTCCTGAAACAGAAATCAAAAACATATCTGTACCCTTTTTCTTCAGCGCTGCCTTTTTCTCTTTTTCTTCATCCTCATCATCCCAATTGTCCTGTGAATAAAAATGTGGGATAGTTGCCATTTTATTGTTCAGGTTACACAGGCAACATGTGGACAAAAATGGTATTGAAACCATGATAAGGAAGTAAATGTAACATAACACACAAACAGTACATGACTCACAACCACACACTTAAACAAAACCAGATTAATGGCAAAAAAATATTTTTCCCTTGGTGATATGGAGACAGTCACATTTGTTCTCAAAAAGAGTCACACATGCCACGTAAACAGTCTCCATGTGTATTACAGCAGGAAGTGACTGTTCACAGGTCTTTTTATATTTACTGGAACTGCATGTAAACTGATTATTCCAGCCAATATTAGAAAATAATGCATGATTCCATAAACTGACAAAGTAAAGCGGTCTTGTTGAAGTTTTCAAGAAAGAAAAGCAGCTCTTCCTCTGAATCACTCATGGGTTTTTTATCTTTAAAGTTGGGCGCAGAGTTGGGAAAGTCGAGGTCAGCGCTTGGCTCTAGACGCGTGTAAAGACCAACTGGTAATACAAATGAAATGACAATTTGGGGGTTTTAAGTTAAGGACAAATTGGGAGTGCAATTGTTGGGTGTTTCTGCCCGCCTCTAACATACCACCATTTGTACACACTTTGGGAACATCAGGTTGCTTATTCATTTTATGAGACTTTGCATTTATCTTTTATATTGTGATATGATATTCCTTTATTCGTCCCACAGTGGGGACATTTCAAAATTCACACATCAGAGCGTCAATGAAAATAAAACTAAAAAAACAATACCAATACTAAATATACAGGGGGAAAACAAAATAAAGTGCTGAATAAAGTATATATATATATATATATATATATATATATATATATATATATATATAGAGTAACACTTTGTGTATTGGTATTGAAGCGTTCAGTACAGAACTTTCAGTTTGGTGTGTGCAGTTTCTTTCCAAGCAACACAAACAGCTGTTCAGTTTAACACACACGTTTAATCCAAAGCCTTAGAGTATCAATCTGTGAATGGGACCAGCCTAACCGCAATGCTTTGAATCTGGATCATCTATGATTGAGTGTTGCAACTATTTGAGTTCACATGAGCATTTTATTTTTCTGTAGATTATGATCTGTATAAACGAGCATTAACTACAGAGGAGCTCAGGAATTGTCAACGGATCAGAATCGTGTGATTGGCAGGATAGCAGAATAAGAAATACTTTACATTTATATTACAGAAATGTCTGTTATGTGTCATTTATGTATCAGTTACTGTCAATATGCCAGTATTAGAGAGCATCAACTGTAAAAGTAAGAATTGTGGTCAATGAGCAACTGTTTAATTTGAATCATTATCAAATAAAATATTTGTTTTCCATGTTGTACCAAAGAAACCCGAACCGAAAGAACGTACTTATGTTTACTAAGAGATGCACACATTGCTCAATGAGCTGTGAAAAGAAAAACGTTGCATTTTGAGCATATTGTTATTTCAACAATACCTTAAAACAACCCGCGTGCACATTAGTGTACCACAGACTGTACTATGGACGACATGAACTCATCAGTTTCTTCAGCTTTGAGTAGCATATGTGACAGAAACGGAACAATTGAGGCCTGTACCAGCACTTTCCCCGAGTCAACACGAGAGGTTTCTGGACAGCCGCCATGTCAACATTCAGCCAACAACCACTTGTTCCCCACGCTGGCGGCTCGAGGCCTCATCCTCGGCTTGAGTCGAGTCATCAACCCAGCGGATGATTTCATCCGATAGTGGCTAAAGTTGGTTAGCAAGCCAAGGCCGCCTCATGTTGAAGGCTAGCTCCAACCTACGTTGTCCCAAACTAGACCGGACATCCAACAATCCCATCGTTAAGTGTACGTTTCTAAACGAAAGCAAACCACTCTGGCATCCAGAAGATTACGTTTAATCCACATCTCGCATCAACTGAACACGTTAGCTAGCTCTGGTGGAGTTACTCCAGGCTGCCAGTGAGAGCCACATGAGTTAGCTTGTTGCTAGCAGGCGGTGAAGAGGGCCGATACGATGGACGGGCTCGGATCCCCAAAGGGTCGCTCGACATCGGCCGGGCCCGGCTAACCACTGGATCACCGGCCGCCCCGACACACGCAGGCGTCCGTCCGCGCGCTCGGCTCACCTTAACGTCGTCCTCGTCGTCTTCGCCTTCCCATTTGTCCATCGATGCCGCCTTTTTATTCGGCTCCTCAGGCTCGAAGGTTTCAGCGTCTGTAAAATGAGCAACATGAAATTCGTTAGGCAGACCCACATCAAACAGCCGAGTTGGAACACAAACGGAGCGATAGGCTCGTGAAACAACGAGTGTGAGCAGCGGCTGTGTACAGATAGCGATCCCTCCTAACGTAGGTTCTCACCCCAGTCCGCCATGTTGGCTGTGTTGGTTGTGTTTGACAGGCGGTGGAGCAGCGCTGCAGCCCGTTGGCTACGTTCACGAGCGGCTCCCACCTTCTGGACGTCACTCTGCGCGCAGATCTTGTGACATTCCCGGTGCTCGCGTTACTTCAGGCGACGTGACACCGGTGTGGGAGCCTGGGCGCCTTTATTTAATTAAATAGTCGCTTAACATGATATAGTGGGGGGTGGATGATGTAACAACCAGTGGGGGGATTTATTTACATTATTTCAACACTTTTTTTTTTTATAGAAAAATATAGATACGCCAGAATTACGCCAGAATTACATTCACAATTTGTTTCTCCAATGTCCCTAATTGTAATATTTAACTTACTATCTACATCATGTTAACTTTGAAAGCCAATAAGAAATGTTTCAAGGTATTTATGTATTCTTATTTTCTATGTCCACGTGGTTTATTATATAACATGTTTATAAAAAATGAACAGTCAATCAGAGGGAGATTGGTTAAGTTTATTACTTCTATCACCCCAGAAAGTGTGCACAACACCACAAAACACACAGCAAAAATAGAGTTGAGCATCACTATAATCAGGTCTCATTAAACACTATATACCAGTTATCGAATCAAGATAACTTAAAATAGATAAATAAATGTAGCAAATAATACTATTCTTCCTCTGACAAAAATATTATATATTTTATATAATTTCACAAAAATATATAGCTTTTTATATTTGTATCACAAATTTCAATTGCTCAGTATAACTTTGTCTCATAACTACATATACATATTGTAAGTGTTTTGGTTGCCTTTCTGGGTAAGGATTCATACATAATTATATTATGAACACATACATTTATATATATATATATATATATATATATATATATATATATATATATATATATATATATATATATATATAGTATGACAATAATTATGTGAGTGTTGGTTTGACTTGTTTATATTGTATGTTTTAAAAATTTTCATTTTTATTTTTTATTAAACAAGACATTTGGTTGCTTCATTGCTGGAAGTTGGTATGTGTATATAAATATTAGTTGCACAGAATACATGACAATCTCAATAAATACACTGTATAGACATCCTGAAGTGTTGTATGTTATTGCACAGATAAATTAGATCATCTTGTTTTATGTGGATGTGAAGGTGTTGCCCGATCCAGCAGGGGCGAGTGGGGTCATGTGCCGGGGCAGATAAGGGCAGGGCAGGGCAGTAGCAGCATCAGCAGTCCCAGTATGAGACACAGGGAACTGTAGCTCAGTGCCAGCCCCAGTGACTTCCCTAGAACAATACAATACAACGTTTTTGCAAAGCAATGCGAGTTATCCGTCTTTTTATGTCATAAGAGAAAACACTGTTAAACAATATATATTTCAATATATCTTCTTTAACTGGTCAGTTGGTATATTCCAATATTACAAGTGCATTTTTTATGTCCATGAAATAAATAGAATACACATCCCCATTGAATTGCTTTCTTTTCATCCCAAAAGAAAATTACTCCTCCCCTCTGGTTGGTGCTACAGAACGCTGTAGGCCAAAACAACCAGACACCAGAACAGCTTACAGTGTCAGAAACAAATCTGTGTGCAATAATCCAGGACCTATATATTCTAAATTATACTCAGTACTTATCTCAATTTCATTGTCATTCACTTAGTATGTATATGTATATGTGTACATAGCAGTTTGAATGATCCCTTTGTTTTATTTGTCTATTTCTGTGTATCGACATTGAGATCAAGGGCGAAAAGAGTGAAATTCCTTGTATGTAGAACCAAACATGGTCAATAAAGCTGATTCTGAGTCTGATATGCTATTGTTTTTTTTATATTATACAATGTTGTCTATAAATCAGATCCATGTACTTGTGACATTTTTTTAATTTTCAAACTGCATAATTTTACCCCATAATACTTTTATACTAATTAGTGTTAATTAATACGACATTATATTCATATTCTTTGTACTTGACATACTGTTATAGTATTAGTATGGAATTGGGACACAGCTTCAGTTTGAGCAATCATAGTCATCAGATAAACATAAGAATAAGCTTCTAAAAATGACCCTTCTTTACAATCATAAGTGGACAATAAGAGTTTCAAAGATTTAAGTGGTTTACCCCTGAAGTCCACAGGCCTGTCCTCCCACGGGGTCAGCACCATGGCCAGAGCTGTCCTCTGAACATCTGACAGAGCAGAGAGCTGCTCATCAGTTACTTCAGCTGCCTGCTCATAGGAGAACATGCTGATCTGTCTCTGGTGAAACACCACCTTTGAGGAAATGACAAGACAGATGGACACAAAGAAACAGAAGAGCAGATTGACTTAATAAAAACTATGAAATATAGTGTGAATGTTGTTTTGTTGTTGTTTTATCAAATGTTGACTTACAAAGAACTTAGCAGCTGGTATCATTGAAACAGCAGCAGGTGCGATTCCTTCTATTTGCTCATTGACCAAAGCTGACATAGCCATGTCTGGGAGACCAGCTGTAAAAAAAGTGCAATTTCAAAGAGAGTGAAGTAGCACAAAGGTCACCTCAGTCAAAAACACAGGGATCTGACAATAGGAGTGATAGAACACAAGATTCCAACTCTGTAAAAGCTAAACTCGGTGAAGGTGAATACCTGCCAGAACTCCGATTTCAATGAAGACGGCCGTTCCCCATGAACTTATGGGTCCAAAAGCAAGACGGTGGGTCAGAAGCCCAACGAGAGCCAGGAGCTGCTCCTCTGAACAGGACAGCCTCAGCTGACCCAGCCAGAGCACCGCCTTGCTGCAGCCACCAGGGAGAGACACCGCAGAGGAGGTGGAGGAGTGAGGCGGAATCACTCCAACTACATCTCTTCAGCAGCAGAATAGTTCTCAGAAAGCCAGCTTGTGAAAGAGCCCGTTTTTATCTGCTCACCTGAACTCTACAGCATTTAAATAGTTCATCTCTGTGGTTTTGGCTCCACACACGATGTATCCCATCGCCACCAGTGTGCTGGAGTCAAGCTGGCTCACACTCTGCTTTGTGGAGTTTAACACGGTGGTAAACAGGACAGAAAGCTGGAATGAAAACAAGAGTTATGATCCAGATATGCTCTTTGAATATACACTCAGCTCATTAGGGAGCTAAAACTAATGCAATCTAATACGACAGCCCTAAAACAACAGCACGGCAACAAGTCTACTTTCATGAGGACATTGTTTAGTGTTTTTTAAACTTCTTGAAGAAGAATTGAGTCAACTTTATTGCCATTTAGTATAAATCTTGTCATCCATGAAAATTGTCTGTTGTCAAAATAAATTGCCATATTTAATCAAATTTAAAGTATCAATCATTCATTTACTTATGACATATTTTGGTTTATATCAAACAGGTTTGAAACTACATATAAGCTGATCTCACTGAGCACATTTAATATTGATGCATTTATTTAGCAAACAAAAAGGTGTCCAGCCATACTGAATACAAATGAATCGACATCTGCACATTAAAAAGAATCAACACGTGGCCATGGAAAATGCAAATTTTACACTCTGCATTCTAGGAGAATTCAAATTGTGAAGGCACAATATGTGTTATGTGTGAAAACAAGAAAGGAAAAAAAAGATTCTGGTCCTAACTATTGTGCATATTTGGTCAAATTGAGGTAATGCAGACCGTTTAGTTAATCTATGAGATACAGTATATTAAGTGTTGTGGCCCAAGCAGCTACCTGTCTGTTGCTCCAGGCTCTGACAGCACCGAGAGCAGCGATGCTGCTTCGCTCAGCCAGTCTCAGGCTGCTCAGCTCCTCTGGTGACAGAGCTATCGCTATCCCGCCCAGCTGAGAGATCACAGACTGGGAGAAGGACGAGACAGGGCCGTATATCTTCTCACGTCCAGTAAAGACAGAGCAGACACATAGTATTAACATCTGGATTGAAGAGGGGACATGCCGCTCTACAGCCTTGAATCAAACACACCTGGTGGTTAATGCACTGAGGTGGTCTGCAGAAGGATCTCACCTGTTTGACTTTCTTGAGCACTTGGCTGCGTTGATAGGACGCAAGGAACGGGTCGTGACCCATCAGCTCCAGACAGTTGGAGAAGGCCGATGGAGACATGCTGAGCAGACTGCTGGAGGTCCAGACAGAGGGAGCTGTCGTATGCAGAATCTCACAAGTAGGGACCATAGTAGCCGCTGGTGAAGGACACAAACACCAATGTCTTATCAGGAGATGCTTTTGGCACATAACATATGACTAATTTCGTATGTATAAATAATTGGAATACAAATGTAATCTGAAACAATAATGTTGAGATGATTGTGATACATTAAAGGAATAGTTTGACATTGGACATCAGGAAGTAACTGTGCACGACCAAGGAATAGTTCTTCATATAACCTCTGTGAAACCACATTGTGTTGTTTCTAAACCAACATATGATGTTATGATGTGTTGATTGGTGCACTTCAGAAGTTGGATTTTCTTCCCTTTTAGACAGATTCCCCTGTTTCCAGTCTTTGTGCTAATCTAAGCTAACCAGCTGCCAATTGTAGACTTATACTAAATTGACAAATAACAGTGATATTAGTCTTCCCATGTAACTGTCAATCTGTTACTTAATTACCCATCTATTTAGTTAATAGCTCTCCGATAACCTCCTTGGTTGGAGTAACGGATATTGGTATGATTCCCCAAATGTTGAACTATTCCTTCAGAGAGTACCATGTGTCTTTTTTATATATTTTAGGAACCATAGTGATGCTCACGTGACAAAGGGTATATTTTCAGGAAGCCCAGGAAGAACTGGAGAACAAACTGCTGCTTTTCAAAGAACTTCTGGCGCTCATTCTCGTCTGAACAGTGGCTGCCGACATCCCCCCGTTCCCATCGGTGCTGGCTCATGAACAGCTTCTCGATACGCCCCACGGTCATCAAGGCCTGTGGAAAGACAAACAACGCACATGAACACGTAGAGACACACACACTGATGCTTTCCGGGAAAACAGGAACTTCACCACCTGATCCTGACACCTATTGGAGATTTGACACCTGGGAGATTTATTTACAGCCTTTGTTTGCCAACCTGATCAAGTAACAATCCCAACACCTCGCTGTGGATTTCAGTGCGGCCAATTATTCCGGTACAGTTTAAAATGTTCCTCAATCGCAAACTGTCAGTCAATCTCAGGAGCAATTCAAATGTAAATTCAAATGACCAAAAGTACCGCAGAACACTCACGAGCGGTATCTCCTGCAGTTTGTCGTCAGGCAGGAAGAAGAGGAAGCGGCCCACCTGACTGAGTGTTGTCTGGCTCCAGTTGCTGACTGGGCTGTGAGGAAACAGAAGACCACGCCATCAGCTTGATATTGAAAGCTTGTGATGTATGATCCCCCATGTTTCTCCTCTTAACTTTACACATACATATCTCTCTGTATAAGTTGAGGAATCCCACAAACACACTTTTTAAAACACCACTAAGGGGCACGAGTTTGCTTAGAAATGGTCACATTCTAATCAAAGTCAAATTCACACCAGAAATGCCCACTTTTAAAGCATTTTATAACTCATAGAAATGCAAAATCGAGAGCTGCAAAATAATTCTTAAGATGCAAGACAATCATATTATTTTATTTTATTCAATATGTCAGGGGCGGAGCCCATCCCAGCTGACATTGGCAAGTCGCCAGTTTATCACAGTGCACATTTAGAGACAACATGCATCCTCACATTCACAGCCCATGTCTGTTTATTATTTTCTTTTTTTATGTATACTCTGAAAAAAAAATCTGGTTTGAGATTTCATTTTCGTAATGAAATGTTTATGGCTTTCTTCTCATCAGAGGATATGTGACGTGGTGGCTGTACTACCTTGTTATTTGTTAATTCGTTAATTCAAGAAGTGTCTTGTCCCAAACAGATAAAAGGTTCAGTTTGAGGTGATGACGTTACCCAAAAACTGCAGCTTCCGGCAGGATACGAGCCACAATGTCCATCTTGCTGCGGCTGTAGCAGAGGCCCTGGAGGAAGTCCACATGGTCGGTGAAGAAGCTCCGCTCGAGCTGAAGGAAAACTTCATCCACCACAAACGGTGCCATGATGCCCAGTGAGCGAAACTCCTCCTCAGTAAAGACCCCTGTGTACATGCCCTGCAGAGAAAGAGTCCACACAACTGAACACACAGCAAATACAACACGCTCTCCACTGCTGACCTCCTGCACGTCTTCTTGTATGCAAACTCTAAATCTATCTTCTTGTTGTTTCTTCGCCTTTTAACTGTTTTTAAAGAGGAAACAGATCAGTAGAGCACCAACTCTACTGACCATCCTCTGCACAATCTTGTCAACCAGCAGCTCCTGTTTGGTTCGAGACAGCAAGAGAAATTGATGAGGGTCCGAAACAATAGTCTTCCTCAGAGTGTCCATCATATCTGTGGGGAACTTCTTAATGGTGCTCACCCTGCAGGCAAACACACAGGAACACAATTATGAAATAATATTGTTATTATATAGTGAATAAATACATTTAATCCAGATTGTATGTCCAAAAGGAGGAAGCGGCCATTTTACCTTCAATATTACTATAATATACAATTTGATATGCTATACTATTGTTTTGTTTTAATAGATACAATATGATAAGGACACAAGGGTTTACCATGTTTTCTGCCAACATGTAGCAATTTTCTTTTGAGAATGTTAGAGACCTAATTCTTATTTACTCATAATGAGATAGCTATTTTCCTGCAATCATTTTCGAAGTATCTAAAAAAACACCGTAACACATTAATAGTGGAGTGATTATTGCCATCTGCTGACTTACGGAATGGACAGGGCAATCTCAGCTCCGAGATCTTTGAGCAGCTCAAAGAAGAACTCAAACTGATACAGCTCATCGATCACACACCTTTTCTGTCCAGAACAACACAAATACATGACAAAGGAAATATATTACATGCATTACAGACCAAAACAAATAGATATCTAACAAAGAGTCGAATGGCATCAGTCAGACAGGCATGTGTACCAGTGAGGTGTGCAGAGGACCAGGCTGCTGGCGGAGGAAGGCCAGGACTCTTCTCACTGAAGAGGGCGAAGAATCAGCACGGAGGTGCTGCTGTAGAGCGGTGCAGCTCACGCCCTGACCCACTGTTCCCAGAGTTCTGGGGACGGACAGAGGTTAAAGAGACCGAAAGAATACAGAAGGCATCTGCTGCCAATAGTATGGAATACATTTTGGATAGAGACGTAAGCACAGAGAAAAGAGTGTATGTATATTTATCACAGAAATGCATTGTACTTACAGAAAATGTTGTTCAATGAGGTCTGGATTAGTATCAAGCAGTGCTTTGAAAATTGCTTTAGCCTGGGGAAGAATGTGGAAATAATTGCTTTAAGTGTTATGTTGTAACGCGGCCATTCATTTTGGTTGTGAGCTGCTTCCTTTCTCAATTTTCATGATCCGAGTCAAGGGTAATTTGATATAAATTGTGATTGATAGTTTTGTTTGTCTTCACAGGCAAGTCCATACACAGTGTCATGGATGATGACATCTTTGCTTTTTCCTCTCCACTTAATAATTTAGCAGTTAATCAAGATACTGTCATACACACCCCCTCATGATAGACAGACGAAGCATATTTAATCAGAGGAAGCAGGAAGAGGTCGTAACACAAAGTAAAAGTCACAAGCTCAGGTTCAAGCAATTTGAAGTGAATTGACGACACAATGGCCGTTGAGCGAGTCATTGTAATTGTGTCTGTTAATTCACTGTTATTTTCTATTAATTGGTTGTAGTTTTTTTGGCAAATTTTGACCTATAATGTTATATTAGTGTTCTTTATTTGTCAAAAACTCCATTGGTTGACCCCATCTGAACAAGCAAAGATAAATACATTTGATACAGCTATTTTTACAGAATAGTGTTAAATATATTGACACTTTCTAGGTCGTGTGACTTTCTGATATTTAACCAAACAAAACCACTTGACAAATCAATTGATGACGCCTCATGAGCTGGCAACACATCTATTCAAAGTCTGCTGTGTGTTCATGCCTGATACCTGCTGTGTGTTCCAGGGTTTTATGGATGCAGTGTTGATGTTGTCCACAAGCTGACGAGTCCTGGGCAGGACGCTGAGCAGGGGCGTCCAAAAGAGCAACGGCTCCACATCGTCCAGCCAGCCGACCACTTCTGGGAAGCCCTGGTGAGGAAAGAGGTAAGACAACAAGGAAGTGTGTTGCAGTCGCCTTCTTCAGATAAAACACACAAGTCAAAAAGTATTTAACGGAATGCTGACGATCAAGTAAGACATCTAGCGAGATAAAGTGGAAAGCTTTATTCTTATAATTGCGTAATATACACTACCTAGTAACCTCTTAATAAGACTATACTGACATTTACAAAATTTGCATTTTACTGTATGTGTATTATGACAATTACATTATTTTGTTCTTTGACTTTAACAAAGCCAACCTGACACCTTAGATTGAACTTCAAAATGGAGATAGAATAGAATAGAATAGAAATATACTTTATTAATCCCCAAGGGGAAATTTGTGGACACAGTAGCACCAATAAACTAAACACACAAGAATAAAATATAAATATAAGAAAGAAAGAAACAGTGGATGTGCATAAACTATACAAAGTGAAATATAAAATACAAAATAAAATAAAGATGTCGGTGTGAGCGTGTGTCCCTGCCCTTTGAGGGTGTGTGTTGTACCCATAGTTTGGTGGATACAGCATTGACTTGTGGCTGGCTGAGGCCGGCTATTGGTTGGGCCATGGCGGGCAGGGAAGACAGCAGCCGGTCTGAGGTGAGTGCCAGCAAGGTCTCCGTCTTCATTCCCACAACGAGGGAGCCGAGCCTCTGCAACTGGCCTGAAGCGGTCAGCTGGGCAGAGGGGAGGAAGGTGTGAGAGGAAGGTCAGAGAGGATCTCTTTACTAACTTCACAATGTGTGGTGCGTTCACAAAATAACTCACGGTGGAAATTGAAGACATCTTGTCTACAATTATGGAAGCCTGAAAAACAAACAGAAAATTAACAAAATTACAGGAATGACCTGTAATAAATAAATACTTCAATAAAACAAATTGCCCACACAACATTGTTGTTATGATGGGCCTGCCAAACTATCGGTGGGTTTTTAGAGGTTCATGCTCTCAAGACGCCTTATGACATACACGAGTGAGACAACAGCTGTGAGGCGGAGGTAAAAGTAAAAAGAGGGTCAGGTCTTTGCCTCATTAGCCGTCTCCCCCCAGGGGTCAGTATGTTGAAGATCGGCTGCCTGTCAGCTGTTCCTCAAGCATACAAGCCCCACCAGCTGCCAGGAAACCCACCCATGAACAATAAATAGGGACATATGCAGTGAAAGGGACCGACTGAATCCCTGACTTGTTTTTTACACGGGAAGAAACTGTGAATGTTAGATGACAAGCGGATCCAAGCTGCATATCTGCCTCTCGGGGCTACAGATGAATATGTTTACTAATGTGCACTGTCCCGTATCAAATAAACCAGAGTAAAAATATGATGCCTGCTACATCTTCCACTGTGCATTACAGGTTGAGTATGTTGCTCTACCTGCGCGGGGCTGAATGAAACGGAGGCGAGGGCAGGGAGGGCAGCCAGCAGCTGAGACGGTGCGACACCCTGCAGGAAAGTCACACCCAGCGAGGGCAGGAGGTGACTGAGCTCTGCCAGTCGATCAGGACTGAGCGAGGACGGGGTCTTTAGTTCTGTGCTGTTCAGTAACACACTGGAAATCTGACGTGGGGTTCAGAAAAGCACAGCATGTTTATTATACGTAGTGCAATTGTGAAATGGAAGTACACGTATAACGAAAACAATGGAGGAACCGCAGAGCAACTTCTCTGTTCCTACCAGATGGCTGGGCAGACCGAGGCCCGCTCGAGTGCACTTCATAACAATGTCCTGGATGACACTGAAGACCTCAGTGCTTTTGTACCTGAGGAGGTCCTCTGGGTCTGCCAGGCATGAGAGATTTCCCAGCCTAGAATTACAGACACTGTTTTAGTAATACACACCTGGGAGCAGCAGAGAGGTTACTTGGTTACATGTTAAAAAGATTATCATTCATTATTGCCCATTTCACATTTTACCGTAATATGTCTTTAAGTTATGTTATTGTCGTATTAGTACTTTAGTTTCTATAGTAATATATTGTCTTTTCTGTTGATGTATCTGTCTCTATATTAAATATCACTTTATTTCATTTCTAAAAAGCAGTGTCCATGCACAGAGAGGTTGGAGGTGCATCCAGTCAGTCAATGCCAACCTGGTAAAATCCTGAGCTGTCAAGTTCCTGTCGGTGGCAATGAGACTGTGAGCTATGAACTCCAGCTTTAGAGGAGTGAGGCTGTTTCTCTGCAACACATCCAGCCCGTCCAACAGCTGTGGAGATGCATGATGGACGAAACGCATTAAAACTTTTTTGCATTTGTGAGAAATAAATATTAGACAAGATTCAGCTGATCACACTCAGAATTATGAACTCATTCAAAGTAGAAGACATTTTTATATTTGTGTTTGTGCTATGTTGAGCTATTTATGATAGCGAGTAAATGCATTTCTCAAAATGTAAAACCTATTCCTCTAAACCTTGCGTCGTTGAGCACTCAAAAGGTCAAAGGTCAACCCCCCTCTCTTTATCTTCAGGTCCTTCTTAATTAATGTCTTCCTATCTTTACACATTGCTGGAGACATAAAGAAGAGTCTGTGCTTTCCTTTCATCGTTCGTGACTAGTAGCTATATGCTATATCTCTGAGGCTCCTCCCACTGACAGAGTCCTGGCTTCTTGGGTTTCCCAGCCAGGTGTCAGAGCTCAGAGGGCTGTTACCTGAGCAGATGAGAGGTGTTGGAAGTTGTTGAAGGGCAGGTAGGCGATCACGTTTCCTGTGTCCCTGATGAGGGACTGATTACCTCTGATGATGAGGGAGGGGGGCAACACTTTGCTGTACCAAATGCCAAATGCCTGCCGCTGAGCCAAAGCCAAGCGCTCCAAGTGTCTGTTAATGGTCTCCCTCCTAGAAAAGGCATTTCAAGAAAGAAAATGACAATAAAAGGTGAATAAATAAATGGACTGTAGCCTACATGTACAGGGCTATTCTAGTCTCCCCACCACTGATCATCAATCAGTCATTCGTACCCTGATAAGAGGGGCTACCAGGCAAGGTGTTGCATACAACAGCGCTTACAACATGCATACGCCGCAGGAATAACCTGCGTTGGCAAACGGGGGTTAAGTCTGACTAGCAGAGTTGGACATCAACCCTTTGATCGAAGTACAACCCTGCTCGACCACTGAGCCACAGCTGCCCCCTGTGTCACCCATCTTTGTTTAGTCTGTACACAAATTATCAGGGTGACAATTTGTGGTCGTGCGGGTTTGTGTACTGGAATTTCTGCTGGGAATTTAAATATTTGGTTTAGTTACCGATACACAGTGCGAGGCTAACTGCTTTTCCAAATTTTCAGTATTTATGCTAAGTTAAGCTAATTATCTTCTGGCATCAGTTACATATTTACCATACAGATGTAATTGTGGTATCATCCAACAAGTGACTCATTCATTCCTACCTCTATCCCTTTATGAGACATGTTTCGTATTTGTGTTTGTTCAATGCTTGCAGACAGAACTTCCCTTCAGTAAATATAAATTTCGACTTGAATTAACATTAACTATGTACAGTTCTGGTATTGCTCTACATTTAATGTCTCTTTCTCGTCGATATGGCCACACACATGATAACAAATTAAATCTAGTCAGTGAACTAGTTCTCTTTACTTTCTATGGACGATTCATGTTCCTGGCACACTGGGGTGCAATGACACATCACTTCTCGCAGAGGACACTAGTACTGTGTGCACAGTGGCGGTTTTGGGCACGGGAGAACCGGGTGACTGTCCGTTAGGTGGCTGATTTTTTGTTTCCAGCCACATCACGCCAACTGCATTGCTTAAAGAACAAGCACTCAGTTAGGCAACAGTGTTTAACATCCAATCGGCGGAGTGGTAACTATTTATCTGACAGGGTAACAACTCCACTCATGGTAGGACATAACATTAGACCACCCTAGTGCATGCTGGGTAAAGCTCGCCCACTTTTCATGATAGGAGACTGCCACAGACACTAGGAGACTAACTCAGTCACTGTTTTGTTTGACAAATATTACTTAATAAACTTATTTTACTGAGAGTATAAACCAACAGTAAAATAACACTAGACAGAATAAGTAACAAAATAATCATTAATAAATGTGCAGCTACTGGGCTCATTACATCATTAGAAATGATCCGTGGCCCTGGTACTCACACATTGACGTTGTTCTGCAGTGAGGGCAGAGCGTGGATGTCCGCCGGGCTCGCTGCAGCCAGCAGCGGAGCCAGCTCAGGGAAGAGACTCACGGCTTTCACCAGGTGGGTCTGGAACAGCACCGACACCATGGTAGACAGGTACTCATCGGGCAACTGGCAAACAGAAAATACCAAACTGTGAAATGTGTAATATACTAAGACTAAACGAATGCTACAGCAAACTCCAAACTCAAGTTATTTAGTGTAGGGTTCACACGTGTAACGGAGTGATTATCCACCTGCAGCGTGTCTTTGTGCCCGCTATAGTACTGAAGGATCAGTCTGACGGTGGAGATGTGAGCTGCACTGAGCACTGAGCTCAGGCTGCTCAGCGGTATACTGAAGTACTCCTGGAAACACAAAAGAATTAGTCCAAAAAGACATGAAAAAACACACAAAGAATACAAAGGGCATCACTGGAAAGAAAGTCCACGAGGCTACAGGCATGCAAGCAGCTGCAGCGAGTCGCGGGTTTGTTTTTAAGTGTCTTATCTGTGTGTTTACATGTTTTATTGAGGCTGCCATCTTGACCAGGACGACCTTGTAAAGGAGGATAAACAGGATGAGTGAAAACGTTGACATCATGACAAGAGGAATAGTCAAGGAATTGCCAAATTCATAAGGATTCATCCTTTGGGAACGATAAATGGAAATCCATCCAATAAGTGTGTGGACTAAATGTGGACCGAGGTGGTGGACCGACCGACAGACTGACTTTACCATCCCAAGAACCCTGCAGCTTGCAAACCTCCATATTAATTATGTACGGCGGTGTGGTAGAAATCACCTTAATGATGAACATGTCATCACTGGTCACATCTCTTGTTGTCTGCATCAAGCTGGTTAAGACCGTCTACAGAAGGGACACACACACACACACATACAGGGATTTATGTCACAAAATCATCTGGAATTCTGTTTGAATACATTGTTGTAATGATTAAATCAAGTGTGAGCCAGAAGAGATTACAGCCAGAGGAAGCCATATTGATGACAGGAGTGTAACTGTATAGCAGCTGCTGGAGGTCAGCTGCTACGACGATGAGGGTAACTGATATAGACGAATGATTAGATAAACTATGAAGTCAATGTTTTACACAGAAACATGAATAAAAGATGATAATCTCTATTTACACTATGCTCAAATATGCATCATTGGTCACTCAAAGTATAAGTGACAACACATAACAGTACATTTATCAACTGCTGTACTCAAGTAGAATTTTGCTGGATTATTTCCATTTCACAAAGCATTCTTCCTAATTATAAATACTTGTACTGTTCATCGTAAAAAGCACATTTTGCTATCAGCACATTTCCGATTCAGGTAAGTTAATTATTAAATGACATCATCTGATAACTTCCACCGGAACAAGATACCTTTCCTTTCAAGCATCCAGCCCCTTATACATAACTACCTACCCCAAAGCACTGCAGCAACACCCTCTTATTGTCAAAGTTGTTTTCCGTCTCGAGGTAGCGAACTACCGACGCCAACACACTCAGCCGTATGTTCTCGGTGACATGCAGGGAGGCGTTCTGGGCCTCCTCCAGGGCCAACAGGATCACCACAGTAGTGCTGACTGCCTGCTCCAGCACTGCGGCCACAGGTGGAGTTAGCAGATCCTCCACCCTGGAACTCAGACTCTCCACCCAGCAGCGCACCATCATCTGCAGGGCCACGTTCTGACTGGCCCCGGGCTGACAGGCTGAGGTGAAGTCAGCTGAGCAGGTCCAGTTGAACCTCTGCACCAGATTTCTGGCCAGGCAGAAATGGGGCTCTGCAGTGGTGGTGGGGGTGGAGGTGCTGGTGGTGGTGTAGTTGGTGTAGGTTGTACACATGCTGGCAACCCACATGCTAGAGGGCTCCCGGGATAGCGAAGAGAGAAGATCAGCGTTAGGGCAGATGGAGGAGACAAAATTGTTCTGGTCGTGCTCCCAGCAGAGAGTCAGGAGTGCCACATCTGGAAGAGATATGCTCCAGCTGGAGTACTGGCACTGCTCTGCTGGGTTGAATCCAATGGGGCCTGGTCCCTGATCTCCTCCTGGAAACACCCCTGGAGTTGAGTAGTTGGCACAGTGCTTTATTAACCAGGTGTTGTCCTGATTAGCCAACAGGTTCTGGAGGACTGTGTCATTGGCGCAGACTTTGGAGGTGAAGTTATCCGGGTCGATCTCAGCGCAGAGAGCCAGCTCCGTCATGTCCACGATGATGGGACGGGTCCACTCAGAGTACTTGCACACCTAAAGTACAGATGCTTGTCAATACAATATCAGAATACAACTGATGTACTACCGTGTTGCTTAAAATAATTTAGATTTATACAGCCCAATATCACAAATGTGCCTCACGAGACTCTACAGTCTTCAACATATAGCACTGTGTTCCCCTTTCAACCTTTGAATAAGGAAACACTCTCCAAACAAACCCCTTTTAAAAACGGGAATAACATTTAAACTGTTTTTTGTAACTATTTACTGTCCATCATGAATTAATTAAGTAATTAATACAGCTACATTTAGTGTTGTGTTTATACAGAAGTGCACGCGTTGTCCTTGTCGGTCATGTGACCACACACTGCTGATGAGGTCATGTGAAAATAGAGAAGAAAAAAAAAAATCATACAGTTTCAGCTTTTGCACATGCAGTAAAGTTGTTGCTTTTGCATATTAAGAGCCTATTCTAGTTTTTTTGTCAGTCTGCGGGCACTTTTTCGATGAAATGGGACTTAAAATAGCATGTCATTTGTTTCTGTACATGCAAATAAAGGTGTTGGATACACAAGACCCGTGGTGATCCAGGTAAAACACCCACCTGCGGTAACACCAATATTTCCTCGATGCCCTTTATGTCGGTGCAGACTGATTCCACCCATTGGTTCCGAGGGTCTTGTAACAGCTTTTCGAACAGAGACGCCTCGCAGCAGACATTCTTCTGAAAAGCGAGCTGATCGTGCTGCCAGCAGAGGCCGACCACTGAATCGTCCACCCGGCGCTCTCCCCACGTCTGGTAGTCGCACCAGTCGGCCATGCTGAAGGCCTCGGTCGGCTCGGGGAGTGCAAAGGCGAGAGAGGAGTTGCAGTGATTCTCCAGCCAGGCGTTTTCTTCATTGCGCAGCAGACGGCTGAGAAACGTCGCGTTAGAGCAAACCGCTTTGGTGAAACCATTCAGATCGAGGCGGATGCACTGGGACAAAACGTCAACGGTGATCTGGGTCACGTCCTGCCACTCTGAGTAACGACAGGAATCCAATATTAATAAATCCACGTTGGGGAACGGTGGTGGAGGAGGCCTGTTGGTGCAGTTGGGCATGAAGCGGCCGTTTGCAGGATTGGAGAATAGAAGCATGAAGAAGCGGCTCTGCTCACACATGAGTGCGGTCAGTCTGGGACCGTCCAGGCTCATGCAGAACTCCAGCAAAGAGGGCTCCACCAGGAAGGAGTGCTGGGCGATCCACTCCTCATAGACGCAGAACTGACTCACCATGTAGCCGGGGTCCGTGGACGAGTTGGCACAGTATCCGTACAGCCAGCTGTTCATCTGATCCCAGAGCAGCTTCCTCATCAACCAAGCATTGTGACACACCTGCTTCACAAACTCCTCCCGCTGGTTATCGCTGCACAGGGACACCAGGACGGCGTCCACCGTCTTGTGCTCCGCCCAGCTGTTGTAGTTACAGGCGAGCAGTTTGAGGTTGGACGCTTCTCGGACGACTCGATAAGGTGCAGAACCGGGCGGGGGAGGGGTCCCAGAGGGGGCGGTGCTGTCGGGGGAAGGCCGCGAGTCGCCAACGCTGCACTCGGACCAACCGCCGAGGAGCGGAGACGCCACTGTTTGAATCACATGACACATGTTGCTCCACACCTGCTCCACCTGGGCGGGGCTGAGGGAGCTCAACGCCTGGCAGAAGGGCAGCACCGATGTAGAGGACGCCGCTCTTGACCCCGCGAGGACGTCGGCACAAAGCGTGTCATTGAGCCCGGCCAGGTTTTGCCGATCACATTTGAACAGGATGTCGTGGCTGTTGTCAGCGGCATCTTTGGCCCCCGAGCGGCTGCGCTGGAAGGGGGCACTGGGAGGATTGGGGCACTCGGGCCCTGGATATGTGCAATGAGTCTCTGCTGGAGCCAGGAAGATTTCCAGGAGGATGTCTGTGATGGAGTTGGTGAAGGACCAGCTCACATTGTGGTTTATCCCCCTACACAAAACAGATTGTTGATGAACGTGACAGATTCCTTCAATAACACGATAACATGAACTAAAATGCCTGTAGATGTAGTGACACCTGCTCACCTAACAGAGGCTGTACTCTTACAAACAAAAAGCCTGACAGGGCAGCTTTAATATGGACAAAAAGCTATCGCGAGTAGCTATTGTGTATCGTTGATTTTATATAACTGTTCATTTACTAATTTTTAATTCATTTTTATTATCTTTTTATATTTTTTTTATTATTTTTTCTCATTAGATTTTGTTTACTTTAGTTTAGTTTTGTGTATCCTCAATTAAGAGGTTGTTGGTTGAAAAAGAAAAAAGCTAAATGTATCACAATTGCACTATCTCTTTGTGTAAATATATATATATTTTTTAAATATATATATATATATATATATATATGGACAAAATCATTCCCAAGTAACTTACCACATAACGAGCTGCTTGAGGTCTCCTGCCGAACGAGTGGAAAAACTATGTTATTAACATCAATAAGTTATACAAACATGTATTATACAGAGCGGGAGTTATACTGATGAACAATGACGCTGTACCTTGCTCACATGTCTCTTTCCCATCTAAAGATGGCACTTTAGTTCCTAACTGTAAAGCTATTTGGATGTAGTCCAGTGGGATTCGGAGCACTGTTGCCATGAACTTTGAGACGTACATCAGCGCCGCATCCACAACGCCACTCAGGTTGCTCATCAAGCTCCCAGAAAGAGGGAGACTTGAAAGTATATTCATGAATGTTTGCTGAAAGCCATTCCGTGCTGCCGACGTTGAAGCTCCCATCCTGAAGTAGGCCCTCAGGAAGCTGCTGGACTCTCCATCGCTGCACGTCTGGGACCTCAGAGATGACACGAGTGCCAGCAGAGGCTTCCCCAGCTCCAGAGACACGGCCTTGGCCAGTTCGGCCTCCAGCCCACAGTCCCGCCTCCCGGACAGAATACACACTAATGTTCGTGGAAGGTCATCGATGAATCGCTCTCTCGTCGGCGGTTGAAAGACGGCGTATAAGTTACTCAAAACACTGTAATATGCGTTTAGGTCAAACCCGTCTCCTGGGGAGGAGATGCGCTTGTTTCCATTTTCACCTGACAACGAGTGAATTTGATTAATAACTTTCTGGATGTCTTCCTCTAACTTGATGGCATCGTCAGAGGTCTGGTCGGACCTTCTTTGGATTAATTTGGGTTGTGAAGACACCTGCTTGACATCACATATGATTCCTGTAGTCAGAAAGCAACAACACATGTTTATTTCTGCTTCTAGTGACCATTATGATACCAATTATTATGGTGTCCAAAATGTTATTGCACAACATATCAATAAATGTGACATATTTAACCAGGTATATCCCATTGCAGTTTAAAGCCTCTTTTGCAGATACGACAATACATCTATTTTCCTTTTTATACGATTCCTGTAGTCAGAAAGCAACAGCAGATGTTTATTTCTGCTTCTAGTGACCATTATAACAATTATTATGGTGTCCAAAATGTTATTGCACAACATATCAATAATTGTGACACATTTAACCAGGTATATCCCATTGCAGTTCAAAGCCTCTTTTGCAGATATGACAATACATCTATTTTCCATTTTGTATACTTAGTTTTAAGCAAACTCTTCTTTTTCCTAATCAATTCAATACATTAACAGTTTGTATTGATATAGCTTTATTAAAAAACATTGCCATATTTTTTCCTTATTATTTTCGACAATACAGTTTGAAAGCTTTCTGAAACCGTATGGCGTACTTACCGAACATGATGCACACCATGCGTGCCGCTGGTGTCGACCACATTGTAACAGCCGTCAATCAAATGCAAGCAGGCAACCGCTCCAGATATTAATAACAAATCCACTTTGTTTTATCCTGTTGACGTAGAGATATTCATCTGAGGCAGAAGAAAACGCTTCATGGTGAACAAGCTCATCCTTCAGACTCATGATCCCACTCCGCTCTGAGGCTGCAGCTCCTCTCCGCGCCTCCTTCTGCAACTCTACACCGGCTGAGAGCAGCGTAATTAAGGCCGCCAGTAAAGGGGGAAAAGGAGGTGCGAAATGAGGGCTGTGAAACACAGAAGAGATTCAGCAACAGGTCTGGCCATCGGTGTTGAATTATTAATGGGGTGTGTTTATTAAGTCCCGAGTCTGAAACCCGAATCTGGTCCGAAGAGCCAGAAAGACGCCAGACCGACTGCTGCCGATTTATGAGGACTCAAAAAAAAACATGTGCAAAATGTCCCCAATAGGAACATTCATCAAGCCTTTTAATTTAGTGCTCATGTCAGAGGAATATATGTGTCATATTTTATTAGAAACCCTACTTAAATTGCCAAAAAAGACATTCACAATTAATGTATTAGAATAATCGTCATTTTTTTCTTAAATACTGAAGAATTAATGAAGTGTCTCTAGCAAAAAGGGCACTTTTCTTATCCAGGGCAAAAGGAGCTGGTGCTTAAGCACCACTAAGGCTCTATCTGTGCACGTGCCTGCATGTACATATAAACTTATATGAGAAAAAAAAGAACTGTGGAATTATTTTTTGTTGTTGAACTATGTAGTTTTTCCCTTGTTTTTTTTTTTTTTTTGGGGGGGGGGGGGGGCTAGTGAGAGTTTGCCAGTTTTCTGGCCACAGACCCCGATGGCAGTGGCGGAGGCGCAATTCGCCATATTAAAAGTAATTGTAGCAGCACCATTTTTTTCAAGCGGTCAGAGCGCACGCGCTGCTCCGTGTCAAGCTGTCTGAGCGCACTGCGCAGCGCTCACAGAGTCTGGCGTTAGGTGGCGGAATTTTTGAGTCTTCGGCTTTAAACAAATATGCCAGAAGTGAAATGTTTAAGTACATTATTGTCTCCAATGCAGACAGTCTGTAAAGTTATGCAACTCTACAGCTGCTCATCCTGATGAACTCAATCCTCTGGTCAGATACAGACTAACGGCCTCATAGTGTATAATCAATGCTATGATGGCTCCATGTAGTTTCATTAATATCTGGCTGTAGGCTAATGCTAATATTACTGCCATCTGTTAAGTGTTGATAAACTTAGTAAAAAGTGAACCATACAGATATTTTATGTATTACTATTATAGATAAATATACCAGTATCGTATTTTTGGTATACTGTTTTTATGGTATTGTATCAGTTATGATATTTATGGCAGGTATGGCATGTATTACATGTAGTATTACTCATTAGTGAGGCAGATAACAGCATTTTTTGATGAAGAATCGTTCAAATGTGGATACAAGCACCAAAATTGGCACAATTACTCTATGGATTCTGCTCTTCCAATAAAGAACGTTAGCCAACACAAAAAAAAGCTCATGTCGGTCGCGGCGGCCATTTTATTTCCCGCAATTATTAAAATATGCGTTTTCCATGATATCTCCTGAAAAAAAACATCAAAGCACATAAAATAATGTCAACCCCTATGTTTTGATGGTCAAGGATTGCAATGATACCATAGACAGCATCATTGAATGCTTTGTGGCATTCATGGCCACCATTTTGCCTTTCTCCATAACCAAATTCTGTATTTTGCGTCATATCTCTTCAGCCAAACACAATAAATGAAAAGTGGTAATATCTACCCCTATGTGTTGATGGTCAAGGATTACCATGATACCATAAACAACACCATGCACTTTATAAATCTAAAGATAAGTCCAATTGTGAGGTATAATACTGTGGAATGGCAATGCTGTCACCGAGGCAAGTGGGGGAGCCATAGGTTTCACTGAGGATCCATCAGCACTCAAGAGGTGGATGGTAGTTGGACCTGAGGTCAGTCGCTTGGTTCTTCAATATGAATCATCATCCAGTGCCAGGGAGGGTGCAAATCACACCAGTCACCATGAACAGACAGAACATGCTCAAATATCATTCCTTGATAGAATCAATAAGCTAACCAGTGTTCTGGAGGATCTTGGGAATCCTTTTGCTGAGAAAAGCCATGATCTGTTTTCACTTGACAAAGGATATTGCAAACCCAAGTGTCGCCGTGTTTATTCATACCCATTTTGAGAGAGGTAGAGCCCGTTTCCAAGAGTTCATGAAAGGATTAGAGGAAAAAGAGCCCAGGCTTTATGAGCCTATCAAGAAGAACTGCACAAACTTCTTCCATCATGGCTCACCCTCAGTCAATTGTCAAAAAAGAGAAAGTGCAGCTGTAGGTGTCTGGACTAGAAAGAACTGCAATGAACTTTCAAACATTTTAGATGTCTCAGAAAAACAAAATAGATCTAACTTCCTCAATAACATACATTCTGTTTATTAAACATTCTTCATATTAAATCATTGTTCTGTCTTTTTCCATGTTATTTACTAGAGATGTCACCAAAAAACCCTCAATCAATAAAGCAACACTATGTAACAATTGTACCTTAACATAACAGCTTGAAAACAATTAGTAGTAAATAACATGTGGCTTCGCGCGTACACGTACGTGAACGCGCATTTAAAATTTAAATTAAACAATTATGTAGATAAAAGGGGTATATGGCTTGTAGTGGGATGTTTTAGGCATGTATAAGTACTTTTCCTGAGCCTTTATCATCGATATATGGCTGTTTTAAGAGGTTTAGTATAACAAGTGTTGCTGCAAGTGACTGATCCAGGGGGCTGTATGCTAATGTCAGAGCAGTGGGGGGTGTGTGTGTGTGTGTGTGTGTGTGTGTGTGTGTGTGTGTGTGTGTGTGTGTGTGTGTGTGTGTGTGTGTGTGTGTGTGTGTGTGTGTGTGTGTGTGTGTGTGTGTGTGTGTGTGTGTGTGTGTGTGTGTGTGTGTGTGTGCGTGCGTGTGCGTGCGGGGTGGATGTGTATTGGGTGACACATGCACGCGCCTAAGGATTCAGAGGTCAGGGGTGAACTGTTGGGGTCACAGTTGTTGCAGCATAAAGCCTCTTAAATAAAAGTGTTAAACGTGTATGTTATTTGAATGGGCTGATGTCTTAGTCCTTTATAATACCACAGCACTACAAAAGTAAAACAATTTAATATAAAGAAGATGAGCGTGATACCAGTTTTTGTTTTAAATGATCATCAGGTTAATCACAACATGAGGTCCTTCAAATTAGAAGCTCTACCATAACGACTGTACAAAGTATATTAAATAAATGGGGTAAACAGTGTATGTTATTTGAATGGGCTGATGTTTTAGTCCTTTATAAGGCATTTTACTGACTTTTATTATCAATATAAGAACGTATTTTGAGAAACAGCATTGCTGCTGTGTGGGCATACAAGCATTGTGTTTGGAGAGACGTCCACACAGAGAGAGAGAGAGAGAGAGAGAGAGAGAGAGAGAGAGAGAGAGAGAGAGAGAGAGAGAGAGAGAGAGAGAGAGAGAGAGAGAGAGAGAGAGAGAGAGAGAGAGAGAGAGAGAGAGAGAGAGAGAGAGAGAGATATTATATCGTGAGGCCTGATGGGTAATATGGAAAACCATAATGGGAAGTGTTTTTCGACTGAAGTGTGTCACTATCCCACAGCAATAAGTAGAATGGCATTCTGGGGTATTTTAACTTAGTAGGGGCTGCCGGGTAATATGCAAAACCACGACGGGAAGAGTTTTTCAAGGTTTTTATCACTACACTATGAGTTAGGCCAATATTATTATATTAGATTCATTACATTACATTACATGTCATTTAGCAGACGCTTTTATCCAAAGCGACTTACAATAAGTGCATTTCAACCTAGAGTACAAACTAAGAACAACAAGAATACAGAAAGTAACGTTTCCTCAACATAGTCAAACTACAAAAGTACCATAATAAGAGCCAGATTCATCCCAGCCAAACAGTCTATGCCGCCCGCTGAATCCTATAGTGCTTGTGCCCCCAATACACATAATGCCAACTAATTTATCCTTACACCTTCACATACTTGGCTTGTTAGGATTAGGTCTGCTAATATTATTAGATATTTCAATTGTGTAAAGCACTAGAACCGGTAATGCAAGGTTTTTATCACTAAAACTATGAGTAGGCCCAATATGATCATATTAGAATTAGCACAGCCAAACACCCCAGCATGACTCCATGAGCTTAAAGTATGGTTTTGCATATTACCCATCATGCTTTACGTCAAGTTAAAATATCCCAGAATGCAGAATAGTTTCAGACATGTTTTTGGTCGATCATCAGTCATACATTACGTGTACGTCTTGCCACGTTTATTTAATCTCCTCATTAAATGGGATAAGGTCTTTAACTCTTGTTCCCTTTTTTTTCTTCTTCTTAAAAATAAAACAACCGCCCAAGTCTATATGGTGAAATTTAGTGTAATACAGCATACACTAGTTTAAGAATCTATCTATCTATCTATCTATCTATCTATCTATCTATCTCTGATAGGAGTAGGACGGCTATTATTATTATCAGATGTTTCAAATGTGTAAAATAATAGGAAAGGGAATACAAGGTTTTTATCACTAAAACTATGAGTAGACCCAATATCAAATATATTAGATTTACAACTCCACTCCAGCCCTCAGACTGAAGAGAGTGCATATGGTCGCAATACACATCCAACCACACACACGCACACACACACACACACACACACACACACACCAGGGCCTTGCTTCCCTGCAGACACTGTCTCTCCCCACAAAGTTTGCATAGCATTCTCATCTTCATTATATTTAATTTTTAACTCTTGTTTCTCTTTTCTTCTTAAGAATAATAATTAAAAAAAAACATTCAAATAACATACACTTTTTATTTAATATACCATATACAGTGACAGCTGCCCACCAGGGGACCTGTTGCCCTCTTTATTTAATCTCCTCATTAAAGGTCTGGGATGAGGCCTTTAACTCTTGTTCTACAACAACCCATTCAAATAACATACGCTTTTAACACTTTTTAGTTAAGATGCCAAATAGTTTATCCTTACACCTTCAAACACTTGACTTGTTAGGAGCAGGTGTGCTAATATTATTAGATATTTAAATTGTGTAAAAATAATAGAACAGGGTATACATAGTTTTTATCACTAAAACAATGAGTAGGCAGTCGGCCATCCCAGCACTTCTTCACGTGCTCAACCAGTTCTTTCGATCCTGCTTCCCGTCGTGGTGTAAAAATTAACTGCCATACAGCAGTGCTATGTTAAAATCCCCAGAATGCACTTCTACTGATTACTGTGCCGTAATCACACCTTTTAGTTGAAAAACAATTCCAGTCAGGTTTTTGTATACTACCCATCATGCTTTACGTCAAGTTAAAATATCCCAGAATACACATCTACTGGTTACTGTGGCGTAATCACACATTTTAATTGAAAAACACTTCCTGTCAAGTTTTAGCATACTACCCATCATGCTTTACGTCAAGTTAAAATATCTCAGAATGCAGAATACTTTCAGTCACGGTTTTGGTCAATCATCCGTCATACATACTTCTTGCCACGATTATTTAATCTCCTCATTAAATGGGATAAATTATTTAACTTTTGTTCCCTTTTCTTCTTCTTAAGAATAAAACAACCGCCCAAGTCTATATGGTGAAATCTAGTGTAATATATCATTATCTATCTATCTATCTATCTATCTATCTATCTATCTATCTGCCCTCTGAATCCTTAGGCGCGTGCATGTGTCATCCAATACACATCCAACCCGCACGCACACGCGCACACACACCCCCCACTGCTCTGACATTAGCATACAGCCCCCTGGATCAGTCACTTGCAGCAACACTTGTTATACTAAACCTCTTAAAACAGCCATATATCGATGATAAAGGCTCAGGAAAAGTACTTATACATGCCTAAAACATCCCACTACAAGCCATATACCCCTTTTATCTACATAATTGTTTAATTTAAATTTGTAATTGTTATTTAAAAAAAAAAAAATTGTGGAAATTTGCATATGATGTGCAACACGCACACGCGCACGCGTGTGCATGTACGTGTACGCGCAAAGCCACATGTTATTTACTACTAAAATGGTGCTGCTACAATGAGTTTTAATATGTTTTTTTATTTTTTTTTTGCCATTCCTCACTGCCATAGGGAAAAACTTGGAAATAAAACTTTTGTATGTATTTTTTACTTTGCTTGGTGCTTTGACCTGCTTTCTGTCAGTGATTAGTAGTCCAGTCCACCACCCACACTTTTTTTTTTTTTTTTTGCTCTACGCGGCGAGAGAGAGAGAGACATGCTGCTGTGCTGTGCGATCAATCAATAGATGTTTAGTTTAATAAAAAAGAACAAGATGTTTTTAAGAAAGGGACCTGACATTACTTCTGTGTCATCTGGGATATAGAAAGTAGAGAGTGGCGGGCGGCGTTAAAATTAAAAAAACTCAAACTCAAAAGAGCCATATAAAACTCAGAGCCAGAGGTTCCCGACACCTGATCTATCGTAACTGGGTATTTACGATACTGAAGTAAACGTTAAATACCTGAAGGGGGCGCTACAAGGGAAAAACTACATAATGGGGCTTTAAGATTTTTTACATTATTGATGTTCCCAGGGAAAATAATAGTGGATTTAATGGTAAAGATATAAAAATATGTCCCATGGGTACAATTGTGGCAGAATAAGTCTGTCAAGCAGCAAAATTGGCAGCCATCTTGGACATTTTTTTAAATGTTTTTAATTTAAGTGGCTAACGTTCTTTATTTAATTAATGACCCCAGAGGGATACGTATACCAAATTTGGTGCTTGTATCCACTTTTGAACAATTGTTACAGTTATCCGCCCCAGGCATTACTAATCACTAATGGTATTAGTAATGGTAATACTTATAGTATTACAATTGGCATTATACTTATAGTATTACTTATAGTATTTTATTACTCATGGTATTACTTATAGTATGAGTTATAGTATTACTTATAATATGACTTATAGTGTTGCTCATGGTATTACTTATATTATTACTAATGGTATTACTTGTAGAATTACTCATGATATTACTAAAAGTATTAGTTTATTAGTTATAGTATTATTTATAGGATGGATTTATGGTATAAGTAATCTAATCTATTCTTCTATTCCAATATATTCTAATATACTAATCAAAACAATTAGAATTCTATTCTAATTGTTTTCTAATTGTTTTAAATGTTCGAGTCGTCCATAAAAGCCCATGAATGGAACTGGGACCGTCTCGTGTTATCTAGCCAGCCAACAAATGCAAGATAACCAAAACTCCAGCAGAACCACTCAACGCTGAGGTCTGGACCCGGCGACTCAAACCCCTTTGGCCCCCTAGAGGAACCCTTAAGACCTCGGCGCTGGTTTGGAGTCCGCCAGCCACCTCTTTATATACTCTGCTTCTGCTCTCCGTGACGACACATATTACGTCACATTTGATCAAAGACGATTCGAGTAACCGTGGAAACGCTGGCGCGCGCGCGTGTGTGTGTGTGTGGCTACTGCTCAAGAAATCCAAGCATCGTGCACCAAAAAAACAACACGGCGTTGCCGTTTCAGAAGAATAAAGCGGATTTATGCTTTTGCATTCTCATATCCATGTATTATTTTTGTTTTTAACTGGAGGGACAGTGCACATTCATAAAAAAAACATGTAAATGTGTCAGAGTTAGAGGCCATTGTTCCTCTTTCGTCCCGATTAATGAAATGCATTAATGACTAAACTAAGCCAGAATTTTTTTTTTTTTTAAATCACTTTGGAAGAGTAATGAACATTGTTATGATATATTACATGATATATGATATCATTGTTTCGCCAACCCGTCGATCGCGATCGACCGGTCGATCTCGGAGACGTTCCCTGTCGCTCTTTAAAATAAATTCAGAAACACATTGTTCCTCATTCTCGAACATTTCCTGAAGTTTCTTCTGAAATGTTTTCTTCCTGACTGGAAGATCGACGTCAGAAAAGATCTCTGCCTGATTCATGAACGCCTGAAGACGGGTTCTCTGCAGTGTTGTCAGCTGTGCGCCCCGAAAGAGGGGAACGTAGTCAACAGTGGTCCTACGAGTGGGGCGTGCCCCTCTAGTGGGGGGAAGTGGTCCGACAGGTAGGGTGCAGGGGAAATGCAGACAGACCAAAGCGTTTTGATTTCCTTCAATTAGAATTAGGCCAAATAAAAAGCCTCAAGCTGTAAGTCCAGTCTGGACAATCGTTTTCTCTCAACACCTCAATAGGTAGATCTTACCTGTTACGGAGGCGGAGGTCAGGGATCAAAAAGGTTGGTGACCATTGGTATAGAAGATCGTGACAACCAGGTAGAGGCAGAACAGACTCAAGGCTCAGCAGAGCACACAAGACTTGAAAACGTGTTCACGCCAACAAAAAAAGTAAATTAGTTCATGAATGACCATATTATATACACAACGACAATTTATATTTATCACTATTATTATAGGGCCCGATCACTGACTTGGTGTCAGAATAGAGGACCTATAGATTATCATACGTCGATGTTCGTGGAAGTCACCAGCACCCCCAGCACCCCCCCCCCCCCCCCCCGCGCGCACCTATCCATCTAACCTTTTTCACTCAAGACCCATTTCCATGCCTGAAAAATACTTACATTTGGACTGTCCAATAAAAAAGGTCCTTCATTGTTGTCTTTTTATGCTACTCAAGCCAAGAGTGAGTATGTCCCCATTTTTCGACAAAGATTGTGTATTAGAATATTGGCGCCGAACCATCTCGTCAGCGTTAATGTTGACAGTTGACAGAAATAAAAACAAAAAAGCATGCACGGCTTAACTTTAAAACTTTGTTTCAGAAATTCAATGTAACTGTATACACACACACACACACTGAAATATCGTATAGCCTGATGGCTAACAAAGATGTCTTCAAACATTTTGAAATACATCTTAAGCTAAATGAGCAATTATTGCAAGAAAAATGGCATAACAGATATTGTGAGAAAAAAAACATTAACACGATAGCTCTTTTCTGCAGAAAAAGTGCCATGATTAAAATTTAATTCAGGACTTTCCCACAAAGCAAGCGGTACTCTCTACATGCCAAGTTTAACCGTTCAGTGACATTGCGCTAAACTAAACATACAGATATTTGTAAGAAAAGAAAAACACTCCATCTGATGTCAAGTTAAATCTTCATTAATACATTTAAAAAGTAGATATGACATGCTGTTTGAAATAAAAAAATAAGACTTTCCTTATTTTCAAGGATTTTTTAAACCATGAAGCCGCATGTATTGTACAACACTTTGTGTCCATAAAAATGGTAATACACATAAAAATCAACTGGATTAAAAGTATCAAATGCCTCCCACCGATCGTTTCGAAGCAAGCCGGGAGTTAGGAGGGTGAGAGGTCATGGAGGATGGGGGGGATGGGAGAGAGACTTCTAGACACGTTTCCTCTTCCATGCACATCGTTCTTGCCTCCACAACAGAAACGAGTTGCCACAGATCATCTTTAAGTTGATAAAGAGAACAAAACAAGGTATTTGGAAAAAAATAAACACGCAAGACTTCAACCCCCATGTTCAATTTACATTCATAGTCTGGACATGTGACCTTTTAAACAGTACGTCTGAGCGATCACCATTATGCCCTGTAACAACTTTAGTACAAACTAAATTCAAATTTTCTGAAGAGCAATCAACCCTGGGTGACAAAAAAACTCCAGGACCCAGCTGGTAAATTAATGATGGGGAGGGGGAGGGGGGGAGAGAGGACTCAATAAAATCACAGTACACGACACGTACAGCACAAGAAAAAAAAATTATAATAAAAAAAAAAAAAACAAGCTAGCTGCGTCTCCAGGGGTCCACCTGAAGAGCTTTGAGGTCTGATTGTCTCTTTCCATCTAAGCATTTTGGGGGGCGAGCGCAGGAAATGCCCTGAGGGGAGGGGAGGGGAGGGGGGGGGGTATATGGTGGGGAAGCGTATGGCACTGTACAGGCAACCGAGACAAATCCAAAACACTCACATTTTTAACACATGCCAAATTGTCCCACTGAGTGTTTGGGCGATGACAGAAGGTAGTCCCAGGGTTAGGCCCGCTAGGATGCCAACTAAACATCTACAGGTCGGCCTACTGTTTGTCTCACTATCAAATAAATTAAAGTTGAAACAACAGGGTAAATGTCAGTTTGTCTAAAGTCGAGTGTCCAGGCTGATTTCAGGCAGAAACATATTCTTAGTTACCATTTTTAAAACACATTGCTTAAAACTGCACTAAACATTGCAAAAATAAAAATTGAAAAACGAAAGCTTAAAAAGTACAAAGTAAAAAACATGAAACACGTAGCGGAGCGGTCAGGAAAGCTGACCGTTACAACCGTATGTTGCTGGTGCCAAATGTGGCTGGTACAGGGTCTGGCCATAGAGGTCTACCACGGGTGGACTTTATGACACACTGGCAGAGATGTGCTACATTAGTCAGAATGCTACCGATATAGCCACCAAATTACACATCACAACTGAAAGAAAATGAGCTCGGATTTTAGCCCAAATACTTGATTAGGAGTTAAAGACAATACTGATTATACAAATCAAATAGTAATATTAAAGAAAGGCCAATGTTGACGCGTCACTTTGAAAACGAATGCCCTTAAACCTTTACAATATGTCAGATTTACAGGTAAGTCTAAATTAACATTTAAATGAGGAGCCGTCTTGTGTCCACAGTGATGCCAACACGTCAACGTAAACCTCAATGTGTTAGAATGAGAACAAACTATCTGTTAAGCCTTGGTGCAATTAACTTGTGTGACGATGCAGCGGCCTGTCATTAATATGCACCCATGTTCTCCTAGTAGGAAAAAGGCTTACAATAAAAACTTACGAGAACCCTTTTAAAACATCGTATCTTAGAGAAGTAAAATATTTTGAAACGCCATCCTTTTTTTTTTAAACAATGACACGCCAGTTTTACCAGAAAAAAAACTGCAACCAACAATAGAAACTTGACTCAGCTACAGAGGAATGCATATGATTTTAAAGGCTACAGCTTGTAGGTTTGTCAAACAACAAATCAGAGTGTGTGTGTGTGTGTGTGTGTGTGTTCGCACAGGTAGGAGTCAACATACATGCAGATTGATTTACAGGCCACTCCTTCCTGCTGGAAGCCAGAGTGTGGTTCTTCGTCACCAGCGTGAGCACCAGGGGTCGTTGTGGGGTCAGGGACTCGGTCGGGGAGAGTTCCTCTTCACCGGGTTGCCTTTCATGTCCACCAAACCAGCACCAAGACGTCAGAATTTAACGTGGAGGAAACATCCGGCTCCACAGCTGGAGAGTCCGTAAAAAGAAAAGCAGTATACCTGGGGCTTGTTCATAGCGTGGGTAATTTCATCTAAACAAAAAAATGTCACCCAGATTTTAAAAAAGGCTAACATTTTAACAGTAATGGCAATGTTGTAGTTCGTAATCCAATGAGGGGCTTTTTACACGCATGTTGTTCCCAGTCTTTTCACGTTGTCCCGTTCCGAGAGACTGCGGTCGAGTTCAATCAGGGGGCAACAAGTCGTGAAGCCTGAACCGCTCCCGAACATGCGGCCTTACGTCCTCATTCTGGAGAGGCAGCGGGAAAGAACAAGTTAGATTCATTGAAATGGTCAAATATATCCGATGTAGGGATGTCAGCGCTAGAATTGTATCGATAATACTCCCATCAGTTTTGTTTATTACTCGAACAGGAATAGAATAAATGTATATTCTAAAAATAACTAAATGTTTCTAGAGCAGCAACAGGAATATTTAAAGTTGCCATGTATTGAAACAATCTTGCTTGAAAATAATCTAAAAAGTCAATAAACTAAATAACATTCTTTAGTGAAATGTATAAAAGAAGAACAGACATCTGTTCCTCTGCGGATGAGACTCAGTCCCTGCAGGTGACACCGGGCGAGCTGCTTCTTAAAATGTATACGAACTTTGGGATACGTGGTAAACTAAGAGAAGCAGTTAAACTAAATACAGACAGCTTTTGTTGTAGCCGTCAATGGACGAGAGCGTGTGGACGGAGCAGATTGAACAATCGCTAACATTTTTATGCTTGTTGAACATGTGTACTGATATAGTATTGGTCGTTTACTCAAAAAAGTGGTATGGTAAGTAAAAAGCGCAGTAAGTGCCAACTTGGCTGACTTTGCTGTGTGTGTGAGTGTGTGTGTGACAGAGAACACTCAATACAGAGCACAGATGAGATGCAGCCCAATAATAAATTACAAGAAAACAGAAAAAGATAACGTTGTAATTTATCAATAATTTAGGTTCGCTCCTCTGACAGTACTGTCCGACAGTACTGTCCGACAGTAGTTATTAAACATTAGGACATCTCACCATCTTAACCAACTTCTCCAGGAAGGGCACCAGCTTCAGGAGTTCATTGTCGTTCCTGTCCATGAACCAGCTCTCTATGGGAATCCCATTGGACAACTGTGGGGACCAGAAACAGGCCAATGTTGATCAAATGAGTATTGTCATGGTTTTTCAACATCTTCAGTGGTTTTCAAGCATTTTTATTTCCTTGCCGGCAATTAATCAGAGCAGTACACGCCAATGTCAAAAACAAATACAAACAATCTGCTAGTCACAATCATCTTGGGATGTGTGAGAAAAGACACAGGCTCAATCTAGTTTAGTAATCTCCATTACAAATATTTTGAAAACAAAACTGTATTAAGTTGAGATTACTCTCAACATTGCTGTGATCAGCTGTATTTGTATTGACGCTCCATATTGTTTGCATCAATTACTTATCAGTCAAGGGTTAAATGTTCCTCTCAATTTCTTTGGTTGTCTACGATGACATTTCCTGAAGCTTGAACCAGAAAACACAAAACCCCCAACGTCATACTTTGTTACGGTGTCATCACCTGATATGCAAAGGCTTGCGGTGAATTGTCAATGATGATGGTCTTTGACAGGTCTCTGCCCAAGATGTTGAGGTCCTTGATGTAGTTTCCCTGGACACAGACACAATGCTCCCGAAACAACCTGTGTCTACAGTTACAGTGGGGAAGGAAAGGAGAGAAAAAAATGGAATCAGTGACAAGTCACAGCCATCAATAATTCAGAAAAACCACAACACCGACACCGCCAACGGTGCTGCCATGAAGCTTACCGAGCTCCTTTCACTCAGGCTAAAAACAAACAGACAGAACACATCGTACCTCACGAGCTGCTTCTTAGGGTCCAAGATGTTGAGCAGTTTGTCGGCATACACTTTTTTAGAGGCGGTAAACAGGATGATCTAGGAAAAAGAGCACATTCAAAAGTTATTTTTTGTTTCAAAGCCAATTCATGTATAGGATGCATCAACAGTAGTCGGGTTGTATATTTACCTCATAGATTTGAGACATGCGTTCCAGAAACTCTCTAAAGAACGGCCTCAAGCGCACATACACCTGCACGACAACACACCACAGGGAAGCAAACACTCACGGTCAACACAATGTTTACTGCAGGTCAACATTGGCATTGATCAAAATAGTGCTATTTTTAGTTTGTCTATTGACGTGGACAGTTTTCTCTCTCCGACGAGAGGTTCCGTCTTTGCAAGCACACCTTCTTTAATAAAGAAAGGCTTTTTAGAAAGCATACTTTATCCCCCTCTAGTGGCATCATCAAATAAAGCAGTGCAACAGTCCTGTAACGCGGTACTCGCCTGGTAAATGACATCTTGAAAGAGGACAGGAAAGGTAAGTGCTGCATCCTCCAGCTCATTTAGACTGCAGTGAACCAATGTTTCATCCTAAAAAAACACAACAAAATCTCAATCTCATGACCTCTTTCACAGAGATACTTTTTTTTTTTTACATGAACAAACATAGAAATAACTTGCATGTTACATTACTGACCAGGTCAAGCACCAGAGAGAATTCAGGAGTGCTGCGTGTTTTCAGCGGCAAAGCCGGCTTGCGAGTGAGCTGCTCTTCTGTCAGTGGAGGGACGTGCTTGATGAAGAAATATCTACCAATCAAAAACATCACATTAGTAAAACGTCAATGTAAACCACAATAGTCAAACCAACGCGGACTACTTTGTCAGGTCAAAATGTGTCAGTTCTGCTGCTGGTTTTATTGCATTGTTGTAGGTTAGAGTGTCTGGATATCATTTGCCGTATCTTCAGTTTTGGCCTGGTTGGATCAAATATCTCACTATGGTACAAACAAAGCTCCCATTTGCAGTAACTTGTGTTACATCCCGAATGCTTGGTTAAATGATCTCAATAGCCGATTGAAATCCGGGTCGATGTCGTCTGGCTATCTGACTACCCATTTAATGACTGTGGTGTTTTACTCGGGAACCCCCAGAATGGGCTGGAAAATGTTGCGGGTGAGAGGGAAGTCTGGGTCAGCCTGCTGGGTCTGCCGACCTCGAGACCCGACCCCGGACTAAGTGGATGAGAATGGATGGATGGAGTGTTTTACTCACGGGTCAAAGACTTCCCAGTCTTCCTCATAGGTTCCCTCCGTTTGTACTGTAGCAGGCGGAGAGTACACATATGCCATATCTGGACTGGAGCCAGGAGCTTGGAACAAAATGTTTAAAAAAAAAAAGAACAAGATGAGAAGTGGCAAAACAAAATATCAAATTACAACCGCAAAGTTAATTACAATCGTTTCAAAATCACATGGTCTTCTACCTGTGAGGGGCGGAAGGTCAGCATCAGCACAGAGCTCTTCCTCCTTCCCTGTGGGAGAAACCTCGGGGATGTGAGGAGGTCGCATAGGTGGCAGCTGCGACACACTAGAGTAGAAGTTGGTGGTGGCGCACAGCTCCTGTGTGGATGTGGCCGTGGTGCTGGGCGCTTCCTCAGCTTGCTCTACGTCCAGCTGCTTGACGACCTCCTCAGCCTCCAAGGACTGGTCTGGGGAGTCTGAGCAAGTAGAGGCTGATTAACAAATACAAAGGAGGTGTTTTAGTCGTGTACTACCCTGACGTCATAGACACAAACGATTAGGACTGGGTATTGGTACTCAATACCGTTAAGGTATCGACCAAAATAAAGCAGTAGTGAGTAGTATTGATAATTCTCCAGTCGAGATACCAGTGATAGCGATGACTGGCTGTAGAAGTGTAGCGGTGATTAGCTAACCAGTGGGACACACAGATTCCATTCAAATGATGGAATCAAATTAAGTACTCTGTAAATTGCCATAAATATCACTTAATCCCAGAGTACACCAGTACCAGGGTGCTGGTATTGGCACTGACACTGTATTTTCTTAAATTATACCCAGCCCTAGAAAATACATACATCAGCACTGATAAAAGTGCATACACACTATAAGTGTGAGCATGATGCTGGCAGCGAGTCAAACGGGCCACCTCAGGTCTACATACCATTTTTAGCTGGTGAGAAAAAGTTGAAAACGGGGGAAAAGATGGTCCCAAGAAGGGTGGATCTGGGAGGGCTTGTGGGCAACTCCACGGCCGTCGTCTCCTCCACACTGCCATTGGGCTTCTCCTTACTTCTGTCATGATTGGTTGCCTCTGTGGGGGAGAAGACATGTGAGGTTTAAGACAGGCTCAAGTGGAACACGTCAGTGCTTTGTGTTTTTGTTCGAGGACGACTCACGTCCATTCAGGGAGCCTCTCCGGCCAACCCTGCTGATAGACTTGAGGGGTGTATTGGTATTTGGGGCTGTAGAGGTGATGAGGTTATTGTCCACATCACAGTGGAGGCGTGTCTTCTTGGCAGGGCTCTCCTGCTGTACCGTAAGGAGACAAGAAAACAATAATTTAGAAAATCAGGGCTGTCTCCGATTGATTTAGTGAAGAAAAGTGACCTTTTCAACATGATTGGTGCCTTTTCCTGTTAACATCTCTTATCATAATCATCTTGTGATGTAGAATTTACCATCTAGATCACAGTTGGCGTATACGCTTTAGAGGCTATGAGATATCATTTAATTGCATCTGAATTTACATAATAAATAAAAAGTAAACTGAGGCAATATATTTAAACTGGGACTTAATAAAGAAAAAAAATGGTCAAGGGAGGACAATTTATTGACCATATAATTGAAAAATATTAACAATGCTTCTGGTCTCTTTCCAAAATGAAAAGACGTTTTTTGTTGTTGCAGAGTTGACTTCAACACTCGTTACTGCCTCCTGTTCCTGCACACCAACTCTGAGCCAGAAGCTAAAATTAGAACGGTGTCCAAATTGTGAGATAAGATGCTGCATTCCTTCAGACATTAGGAAACACTCTACACCAAGAAACACTATTTATCTCAGCTACCTGGAGAGCACAGCGCTAAACACAGTATTAAAACTGAGAAGTGCCAAAAACTGTAGCTAGGACGGTAGAACCACATTACAACGATCCCAGGAGCACCACTTATATTGACATGATGCAAGTCAATACAAAAAACAGAATCGTTTGATGTGATCAATGAAGAAGTTACCTTCACAGCATTTCCTCTGATGAACTTCTTGATGGTGGAGAACAAGCCCCTCCCTCCAGTAGTGGGCGTGTCCTCTTCGACTTCTGAATGCTTCCGCTTGGCATGGGATGGGCGGCTTGCCAGACTGGGGTTCGGCTGCTGAGAAGCCTTACGCATTCTCAGCCTCATTGTTTTAGCAGTCACATGTACGGCTGTTTATATATAAAAAAGAGAAAAGAAGACAGATCAGACACATGGTAAGATGGTAGATAAGGAGAGGAAATCTATATAACTGCAGTCAAGGAAAATAATTTCAAGCCAATACTCAAGTGTTACGGTGGACAAACCGGTTTTATTTAAACAGTCTCAACTGTTTAACAATGAAACTGTGGGGTGGATCTATCTGTAGAGGGGTAATACGAGCGCATTCTCTGCTAACATCTTGATGCATTCAAGATCCCATTCCAGTTGCATCACAGCAGCCACAGCTGGCTTTACTTCCATTTGTACAGTAAAGAAATGACGTTGCCGGGATTTGACTAGAAACCCATTATTATGATTAGCTAAATAAATACAAGATCAAAGTAGAGACAATGATCAAAAACTGTAAAAGGATTGTTTAAATGTATCCAATCAGATTGGGTACATTTAAAAATGTGCAATTGCTCAGAGTACTCATAGGGAAACTTTCAAAACTGTTCAGTGAGGATGAGTCGTCCGTTAGTCAAGCATACCCGCCCATTGAGCTTATGTAACAGCAGCTGGCTGAAAATGTGTCTGGACATATCCATAACCTGTCAAGTATCTTAAGCACACAATAGCACCAACTCGACATACTGTAAATCTCCCACACTGTAAATGTTCCTCACTACATCTGTTTCTCATGTACACAGCGGTGTCCTGTATCCATGAGAAACACCAGAGGTATGCTGTTGCTTCATGCGCGCCTAAAAACTGCCACAGCGTGCTTTAAAAGCTTCTACGGACGCGGTAAGATTAAAGTAACGGGCAGCCAGGGGGACTGGAACACGCCGGAAATGTAATTGACATCAGCGTCAATGCACTAGTTTAAGAAAAATATACTCCCTGTTAATATTATAGCGTCCAACATGGCTCTCTGGTATAAACCTTGTGTGATTAAAAACAAATCTATCTTGGACATATTTTTTAATGCATAAAAAGGTGAAAATTTGAAAACAATAAATATTCATGATTCTCCAGGATAGTTTTAGAATATACAAAATACTTTTGATAGTACAATCCTGACCATTAGTTTCTGTGCTTCTGATATCAGACATGCAAACGTTCAAGTACAACATTGGGCTATTATTAATTTTACAGCTAAATTTGCCAATTGTAAAATATTTGTCTGATTAATATTCCCAAAAGATAATCTACACGTTATTCGGAAATGGCTAACTAGAAGCCGTTTTATGTTCACTACCCACCACACAACCTCTTTAAATAATATATCGTTAACAAAATGGCTTTTACGCTTTTATTTGGTTACTGAAAAGAAAGAAATATCTCCTGATGCCTTTGTGACACTGTCCATCATACATTAATTAAGTGTCTGTATACAGCATCTCCAGCAAGATCATATCATTGCAGTACTACTTCTCACAGTACTGTTTTACAGACTAGACAGATAGATTTGACTAACCTTGTCCAATCCTGAATGTGTTGTATAAATAACTTGATAATCTACTGCTCCAAATATCAACATGCTCACCATATAGCGTGTGAAACAAGGGGGAATAAACAATAGTACCACGATGATGTGTGTGTGTTTTTGTATGGCAGAATTCAGTTTTGCCTAACAGGAGTAAAGCCGTGTCGACTTGTGTTGATGCAACTCATGCGTGTTTGTTTCTGTTGAACGGTTCAGCGCTGCCAATTAAACTGGACTGATATCTCAAGCTGTTGCATTATGTTTTGTTGAGCAGAAATATCCCACAATGTCAGTATGGTGGATGCCTTGTGACCACAAGTCTTTGCTGATGTTTGTATGCCTTTGGTAACCAGACTCATATTTATGTTTTAACTACTCCCTTGCACTACATAGTTTTTGCAACGAAAGCATCAACAGTACAGTCTGTACATATGTGGACTCTTAATCCTCTGAAACCTCCCGAGTGAACGCTGACAGATGAATGGAAATAGTCTCTCTCGCTGATTCTTAGAATGTGATTATATATATCGCCGTTTCTGAAAATAATACAACATCAAGCATATCAATAGCACTTAAAGTCTCAAGTATGTTTGCTCGTCTCCATTCTCAATGTTAATATATACACAACAGACGATATGTTGCCGTTTCTGCTTTATCAAAATAAATTGCCATTTACAGCTTCGCTGAAGCTCGCCGCAGCTTGCATGGCAACAACATCCACCTCTCGAGGAACTCGTCTACTAACCGAGGATCACGCAGAGCTAGGGACGAGCGGTGAGCGGGAAATAAGAACATGCCTGCCACCGACACGGTACGAGCGAGCTAGCAAACTCTAGGAGACTCGCAGGGCCTCGCTTGTTCGACAGACCTATCCGAAGCCGAGACGGGCTCACGGGCTCGGTGTAGTTTAAGCATATGTAGGAATACAGAAATACACAGGTGACACATTTGGTCCACTGGCCTGTGAGAAGATGCAGAACACAAAATCAGCTTCGCAGCTAATACAGGAGCTAGCTCAGTTCGGCGAACGTTATATAGACGTGTTGTGCTCAGGAAGTCGTGTCGCGTTTCGGGAGTTATGGAGGTGTGCGACATACATTCGTAGAAGTAAAGTGTGTTGCAACATAGTTCGACTTTTCGTGAGGCGCCCACATTTAATGTCAACATCAACCTTACATTGCACACGTACATCGGCAACGTTAGCATTTGAACCAGGCGAGCACAAATAGGCGTGAGCGGCATCTCAAACTGAACTAAAGACCGTACAACGAGTAACCACAATGCGCAATGAGAGGAGACGTACATGCTTAAATGCTACGTTTGCCCGACGGAGCGTCTCTTTAGATCACGAGGTTAAAATGAGTTATTCGGAAGTGAAACTCGTCAGACATCGTTAATCAAAACAGCTAACGCGATGCTAACAGGGTAATGCGACCGAAATGAAACAACTTAGTTGATGGGACTTAACGTCACCCTCTGTGATAACGCTACACTGGCGAGTTTAGCTCGGATATTATATTAAAACGCATAAGTCGATGTCGCCTTGTGTTTGTAGAAGTAGCGTCGAACCGAGCCGTCGCCAACATAAGTTACGGTATGGCACCGACGTTAGCCTCAGCGGAAGCTAACGAACCCTGACGGTCGTTAACATTAACTCTAGTCAATGGCGCGTGTTTTCAAAAGACGTAAGCTAACGTTAGACGTGTACACCAGCTACACGATGCAGACTCCAGCGGACATTTATTACAATGTTGGGAGTAAGAATTAACTAAGCAGTCGAATTTACCAGGAATTAACCAGGTCCGCGGGAGGCCGCGTTTAACCTTATCGTAGCCATGTACGGTAATTTAGCTTAGCAAACGCTAGTTTAGCGTAAACCCGAATTAGCCTCGTTGAAATACCGCTTCGGGCAAACAGACGGATGCAGACAGAAGGAAAATATGTATCCCGTCGTGAGCCAATATTACAGAAATGACACAAATGAACGAACAAGGTTGGTTAACGTAACCGACTTACTTTACAGCGATCCGCAGTATCTGGCGATAGCAACTCAATATCGATTAACCATCACATCTGACTGGCAGTGATTGTTTTCTTGCTCTGATCCGACTTTTGCTGTACAGCTACTCAAGGGCTGTCTCTGAAACGACACATCGGTGTGTTGCCAGGCGCCATTTCCCGCCTCTGCTCGGTCTCTTGAAGGCAGATACCCGTATGGGACACAGACACACCCCCTTACCTCTGAACCACGCCAGTCAGGCTGCAGCGAGGACTACCTTCCTCTCACGGCTCGGATTAAGACCGAGGACTGAATGTTCAAAAGGGCAACACTATATTTATGCAGTTCTGATTGAATAGTCTCCGCATGTTTTATAACCACCGTTAAATTGTGAACTAAAGGCATTCAGCTGCTAGACACCGTCAACTTTGCTACAACAGTAAAAGCTGTCACCCGAGTGAATAACTTAAGTAACTTTGAAGCACCATCACAGCTGACAAACGACATGAAGCATTACCTTTAATAAAATAAAATTACATTCAATGTGCCTTTCCCACGAGAAACCATTGTTGCTGGCTGCACAAACCGAACTGATTTCATGTTTACAGTTTTCCTTAAATAAAAAGGTGGATAATTGAGTTTCCTTGGTACAAATGGTAATGGTTCATTTACATTGTGTAAGGAGAGACCTCATTACTGGAAGCATGTGTACAGTATGTCAGTTCTATATGTGCTTGGTTAATCTTTGCACACTGGAGGATACTAACATAGCTCTAAGTATTGCTTAAGCATCAGTATTTTGTGCAGTAAATTAATAAAAAGTTTCAAATGCATGCAATGGCATCATAGAAAAAACAAACAAAAAGGAGCACTTCTGAGTGTATGTCACAAAGAAAATGAATTGATTTAATAGGCCAGAAGTGAAGTCCTTGGCATTTGCAATGGATTCCCACTCCAGTAAACAAACAAAATAGTATTCCACGTTAAGTCCCAAAATTATGTTAGAAAGGCAGAATGCTGGATTAGTCTCTTTGATAAACATCTCAGGCAAAGAGTGCGTTTACATCAAGCAACATCAACCTGTAAAGAAAAGTAGCAAAAAAAAACAAACACAGTTTGACCTTGAAGTTTAGCTACGAGTGAATAGGGCTCTTCAGTTCTAGACTGAGGCAGTTATCAAATAACAAAACTCAACAGTCAGTGTACATGATATGATACCTACTGCCATAACTTAGAACCATTAGAAAATCAACGGCAGCTCAGGACAACGCCATGATTTCTTCCTTTGTATTGTGGAACATCATTAAGAATTAATTCATTAGTTGCAATGTCTGTTTTTCAAAATAGTCCGTGACATTGAGAATGAACCCTATACATTCTTCAACAGAATAATGTTCAAACTATTTTCCCAAGTAAAGACCTCGGATGTCAAGGAGTCTCAATATTTTTAACTGGTTACGGCTGTACAAGTTCCCATTCAAAGAATGTCAATGGCTTGATGTCTTTTCCCATAATCCACAGCTCGGTCTCCCTGCATGTCTCGATCATCATCATCTGGAAAAAAGAAAACAATACAACCATTATACATTTAATAAAATACTTAATGAAGTGCTATAGCCATACTCCATTTTCCAATAAGACCACTTGCATGTGTATATAAAGTTAAAGGCCATCCCAATCAGTATAATCACATCAACACTGATTCCAAACTATTACAGTGCCTCCATGAAGGATGCAGTCAGGAAATATCAGGATTTATGTTTTTCTTACACAGATGGCCACATGATTTGAAATGAAACCTTGACTTCAGGTTTTGGTGCTGAACGGTGTTTGAAGATGGTCAGGTCCATCTCGAGTGAATAATGTAGGAATAAAAGCACTTTATGTACATAGTCCTCCTGATTTTGTAACAATGTATTAATCTAGAAGAATTGTATTAGGAGGACACATATCATTTTGGGATTAATGCTTCCGACATTTATCAAGCAAGTTATTAGCTTCCTTATCGGTCATTAAAATAAATATCCTACATTTTTATTGAAATCTGACCATATACAAACTGAACAGTTTAACACAGATACAAATGAGAAATCACAGCTATATACCACCAACACAAATAGTATTTTGCAAATGTACTATAGTTAACAATCTGATTAAATAGGAAAAATCTAATCTAATAGACGATCAGAAAAATGTATGAAGCAAACAGTAAGAAATAATAATAAAAGCATTGACATGCATTTCAATATGTCAAGGAGAACACAGACACATTCACAAACACAGTGAGCTACATGTATCTACTTGTCTAGATGTGGGTCAGATGTTTGGTGGGCAGACAGTAGAGCTAAAAGAAAGCACAGGCAGGAGAGAAATACTAGATAACACTTACTCACAGAACCGTAAGTTGTCCCCATACATGGGGAAATAGGGTGCCGAGATTGTTACCGTTTTTACACAATAACAATGCACTGACAACATTCGGCTACTCGTCCTGAACTGCATACAAAGCAGTCCTGCTTTGACCCCGAGTGTGTTTGGGTCGCAGTTCTTAATCATCTGTGGTTTATGACGGATTCAAGGTCCAAACTCAGGGTACTGTGAGCTTCTCTAACTGCCGAGACAAATGCAGGGGCGCGGCAGCAGGACAGGGGTGGAAGGAGGGAGGGAGCAAGGGGAGGAATGGTGGATACACATCTGGACAGGCAGTCCAGTGCCCTGGGCCTGGCTCACCTTGAACGTCTTCCTCCCCACCATCACCATCCTCTTCCTCATTGTAGGCCAGCTCGGCCTGCTTGTCGGCCTCATACTCACCCACGTTCCCATCATCCCCATTGTAGTCCGCTAGCTTAGAGCCGTGTTGCGGATCTACTGGGGACTCGTTCTCATCAAAGAACCGGCCTGCAGGAGGCAGAGAAGGGCCTCATCAGGAAGGGAGGGAAGCGGAGGCAGTTGTAGGAAGACAGGGAGGAACGGGTGAAATACTGCATAATGAATGCATGAAGAAATAAGTGGTCGGATGAAGAGGATGAGAAAAGAAGGAAGAGGTGAACGAACACCCAGCGGCAGATTGTAATTAGAAGACGAGGGTTTCTGAATAGTGAAGGAGAGTCCATCACAGACTTGAAAGCAGAGTCAAGTGGAAACAAATGGCGATCCTTCTATAGCGGGGGATTGTTTCAAGTCGGGACAGAGTCCCACTGCGCTAATTGAGTTACCGGATTAATCATCCGTACAATCCAACCAATCAGAAACAATAGCTCTGCTGTAAATCCTATCGTAGGTTTTTGTTTTTGGGTATTGTGTCTGAGAAGTGATCATCAGATATGTACAATGTAGAAATACAACTTTATTAAAATAGCATTTTTACCTCTAATCCATAATGATTGCTCGATTTCAGTCACACAGACGTCTAAAGCTGTTTATGTTCCCATCTGACTTCAGACTGTACCGTTCATCAGGAGAAGTCTGGGTGGGACTCAACAGTTTGAGCCAGGCGGCGTCTCTGCGCTGCAAATGACTAATGAGCACCCAGCGCTGCCAAAAACAAGACATCTGGTGGGTGTTGGGTGTTAATTTGCCATAATAGGATGCAAGTAAAATGAAATCAGTGGCAGATGATATGAAGAAGAAAAAACAAAATGAAGACGTGAACTGAATGCCGTCTGTGTTTTAAGCAGCAGCGCTGCAGGCTGCGAGGTGGACGTGTGAGGGAGATGAAACACAGAGAACACAGAAGCAGTGAAGAAGAAGGAGGGAGAAAAGGGAGCAGAGCAGAAGCCAGGCAGCAGGAAAGGGTCGTCTGGGAGCCAGGTGTGTGTCATTGGTCTCCTCTCCTCTGCAACTCGGCCCTCTCTCTCCTCCCTGACAGTGCTCCTCGCCATGTTCAGACATGACTTGTATCCACTTACTTTCATGAAAATGTGTTATGCAGGAGTGGGGGTGTAACCAGTTAGTAATGGGCAATATTCACACAGATGGCATGACCCAAAATTGTATTTCAGTCTCTGCATTGACACGTCACAGAGGGCTGGGAGGCAGCAGCTAAGCACAAAGGCAGAGCTAAGTATTTGCTGTGATTGTACTCGTTCCATGTGCAAGGATATTTTTTCCCACCTTCAAAAGAAATACAATAAATGTATGCAAATTACAGTATTCCCTCTTTTCAAAGTGTTGAGGAGGAACTCACTTTGACGGTGGTGAACTGGCTCTGCTTGAATTTGGTCTTCGGCACGGCGGGGCTGGAGGGGGTTGGGCACCTGGGCGGGGTTGGGGGGCAGAGGGATCGCCTTCAAGTGGTCCCGGTCCGCCTTGACATTATCAGGAGCTGACGATGAGAAAGAAGTTGGGTTCTGTTGTGTGTTACTGCGAACCACCTTCGCACCTCGACTAAATCTCCTGAGCTGCAACGCTTCGCAGTGATTATTCATTATGTATTATTCATCCAGCACAGTGTGATAAACCGAGAGAACAGCCCTCTGCTCCTGCCTTTCTCTGACTAAACTTTCGTCAGGGTTTAGTCACTAAACATTCTGTGAAATAAACACATGCCTAAAAGTCTCAAAAGGACAGGCATTATATTTTAGGCCAATTGTAAAAAAACCTGCTGCATTCAGTACCTTGAAGCTGTCGTTGCTGTTCCCCCAGTTCGTCGGCCTTGATGCCGGCCTTGTTGTCTTCTTCAAACACGATGGGTTTGTCTGCCTGCTTGATGATGCCTGGAGGTGCAACCACGACTGCCCGGCCCTCCACTCGGTCCTGCTGCAGCCCGGGCTGGTCCAGGGACAGGCCCTGGCCCCCGGGGCCATCGGCCGCCCCGACTCCAGGGCCGGGGCCGGCACCGGCTCCGACAACAGCATCAGGGACTTCATTGTGCTTCTGGGTTATGGCTGGTTTCTTCAAGGCTGTGGAGGAATTAAGTGGCAAAGTGAGAAAGCTCGGATAATAAAGCAGCTTAAATGTTTCTGTTTCACTCGCCACAAGGATGGAAATACGGGAGACCTTTGTAGGGACACAGTTTTGGTTTCAATTTCACGGTTTTCAAGCAGGTAAACAATCAAGGATTTATTTGTGTTTGTCCAGCTTAATTAGCTCACTCTTGGTTGTTTTTAGTCCCCTCAGCAAGTCTCAGATTGTAAATCATTAGGCAGCAAAGGAGTTTAAATGTAAAACCTAAATCAATCTCCACATTGGCATTGGGAACATCTTTATTTTTAATTAAACTTGCTCGACCCAAACTACTTACAAAATAAAAATCATGGTACATGCATGTACCCTTTACATAATGTCCCTTCATAACTTCACTGGGTTCGACAGCATAACAATGACTCTTGAAAGCTTGGAGCGCTGCTTACCGAATTGAACATCCTCAATTTTTCCCACCTCACTGTCTTCGATACCCGGCATGCCAGCATCACTGCCGGGCTTACCCATCTCTTCTGGAACGGAGCAGAAGGAATGTGACTTAGATAGTGGATGTGTTGACATGTTCCCGGTTTCATAGTTAGAGGCAGCATCAACACACACAGAGAACTCACCAACTAAGAGTAAATACGATGTCAGTTAAATTCTTCGAGCAATCACAAACTACATTTAGCGTGTAAGAACGTATATGAAGGATGTGGAGGGTGCGTTCACATCCACTGCACCTTTTGAATCTGGACTGTCGTGCTGGCGAGTGGCCACAGTATGGCGCTCTCCAACCAGATCCACCCCGGCTGCTCCCTCTGCATGTAGACCCGCCACTGCTCCCTTTTGGCCGTCCATCACACTCTGAAGAATTAAAAAAAAGGAACATATGGAAAATGGAAAGAAGAAGAAACTCAGTTGAGACACCGGGGAATGAATTTAGTTTGGCTGCGAGAGAGTAATGAATAAATACTTCAGTACTGAATAAATGCAACACATAACAAAAGGGAGTTTGGGGGGAGGACAATGATCACCATCTCATTCGTCAAGAGGTCATCAATACTAACCTGTCTTAGCTTGGACGCTTCTTCCTCCAGGGTCTTTTTTGTTTCTTCATACTCCTCCTTCAGTTGTGCAATCTGACGGCCACACTGTAAACTAACGAACACATATAACTCATCAATTTCATCTTCATACTCAGGGATTCCTTTCACCAGATTGCAAACATTATTTGTCAAAATACATTTTGAGTCAAAACCTTTATGTCACACAAGACGAGTGACACAAGGTAAAGCCTTATAAAGAAACAAGTAAATAGAGTATTACACACAAACTAAAACTCATTAATCTATTGTGAATATACCAGGCAAAAATAAAATGACATAACAACAGATTATTTAAAAAGCACAAATTCATATTTTGACAAACAATTTAGACATCATGGCTGACAGGAACTTGTAAAGCTTTAACCTACCTCTCGTACTCCAGTTTTCGATCCAAGGTAGTGCTGTTTTTCTTCACTTCTCTTAGCTGCTCTTCCTGTTTGATAAACTCCTGCTTCATCTCCTTCAGCTGCTCTGTTAACAGCAACACAAACGCATATAAACAATATGGCAGAGGTTTAGTCTTGGTCTGCTTTTGCAATCAGTTTCTATCATTACACATCCGCCGGTGAGGGCTTTGGGTAGAGAGCGCCCTCTGCTGGGCAGACCGGGCGAAGATCCTACCTTTCAGCCGCTGGACTTCTGTCATTTGGGCGGTGACGTCACCCTGAACCTTCATCTGTACAGGGGAGAGAAAACAGAAAACCGGTTTAAGAACCTCAACATGTGAAGAAGTGAAACACACCTGCCCCTTTTACACCCTTAGCAACAGCGTTGCTGCTCAGCCACCGCTGAACAACCATTGCAACAGGTTATCCAACTAGAAGACAGTGGCGCCATTAATGAAGGGGAACCCAGGGGAACCGGTTGTTCCTGTTCCTCTGCGTCTCAAGACATCATCACAGCTCAAACAGACGGCACCCAACATGACTATGCACAGTCACTTCCTCATGGCGATATGTTCCTGCCGATACAAATCCGTGCGTGTTATTTCAGACGTTATAAGTGTGTGGTGGCTGATCTCATGCTGAGCAAGCAGCGGTTTAAGTATACAGGTGTTGTCTGTGTGGGTATTTACAACAAATGCCTTTGTAAATACCAGCACAGAAGTTGGTAGCTCAAACATAAATGATGTTTTATCTTTTTCTCAGGCACTTAATTTAAACCCGAGAGACCAGGAAAATAGAAACCATGCAATCCAGTAGAACGGCTCTGTAATAAATAGTCCTGGTCTGAAGGGAGAGAGCAAGCAAGCAAAGAAGGGAGGAAGAGGGACGGAAAACCTGGACCCCAAAATCTAATTGTGTCCACCAAATGACGACAGGCCCAATTTCTGGCAGAGCGAGGGTCAAAATAAAAAAAAGAAGGTGCAGTTACTATACTATCACGATTGTCCTGCAAAATAATGAATGTTTATATTAACGGACAGTGGTGAAGTCAATTGCGCCGCAGTTCGAGAGACTACTATTCGTCTCCGTCCCCCCAAATTCCAAAAAGCATGTGACCTTCGGAGTCCTTTGTGAACGTCTGTGTTCCTGAATAAGTTTTAACTGACTGAGGCAGAAGACAGTGAGGAAAGAGTGGACAGGAAATACAACATCAGCATCAAGCCTCATCCTGTCATTAACTCACACGAGGTTAATGGCTTCCCTTTGTTGCCATTGGTTGTTCCAGCAACATGACTCTTGACTGTATAAATAACTATAAACTGGTCTGGCAAGATTCATTCTTTTGCTGAATGTGTACACGACTGTGTATACAACTGTGTATACAACCGTGTATACAACTGTGTTATACAACTGTGTATACAGTACTACGTGGATGGCATTTAAGACTCAACTATCCATATTTTTCTTTTTGCAATGGAGGTCTCTTAATGCATGTAGCATGCTGTTGGAGCAGGGTGAGGCTGTGGACAAAAGAAAGGAGTGGAACAACCGCTCCTTAACGTCTTATCTTAATCACGCAAACAGGGAGCAGGATCTAGAATATAAAAAAACAAGGGATGCCGGACTTCTCTTTAATCCACGTCTCTATCTACACTCGCCTCAAAAAATGGATCCGCTTGGCTAAGTTTGTCTAAAATCTCTTACACAAACAGAGCAACGAGGTCAAATGATTTAGCTGCCAAAAAGGATTTCAGTGACGCAAATTATGAACGCAAATTAGGAATAAATAAATTAAATTGTCTGCAAAACATGTCAGTTTGTAGACGATTTGACAGAGCCAGCATAACGGCAACAAACAGAAGGCCAACTGCTCCAGGGCCATTGTTTTGCCATAATCTGGCTACAGAAACTGGGATCTGGCTCACCAACACAGCGTGTGGTGGTAAGGGGAAGAGTCGATTCAGAATAACCCGTTTACTGCCCATTAGGTTCACCGGTGACTCTTGAGATAGATTTATCCATCAAAAGATAAATATTCCACTTCTGGGTCATACTTTTAAAAAAGAGCAGTTTCTGGTTTAAATTCCAGACCTTGTTTGCAGAGCATCTAGTTCATCACCATATGCATGCGTGTGTGGCCCATTATAAGAAGCATTATGTCACTGGTCCCACAGTAAGACAACGACGCAACACCACAAGTAGGCTTGGATAAACAAATGTATGCCCCTCAATAACAAATAAGCATGTCAGACGGAATACAAATTACAGGAACACCTCCCTCTCCATCTGTTGCCTGATTGTCTCTCAGGGCAGCTGGACACACACTGATGTTCAGAGGGTGCTGGGACACAAAACTGTGAATTACTGGCTGGGCAACTGTGCAGTACGAGAGGTGGGGAAAGCCTTGTGGAGCAGACAGACGTGCCAAAATTAAGTGTCTCAGAGGCACAGTGAAATAACAACAACACACTGTTTTTCTACAATAGACCCTAAATGAATTGATACCAAGAGACTTGAGAGCTTTGAGCTGCAATTTAAAAAATAAATACAAATGCAATGTCAGTGAAGCTGCATACAGGTTCTGAGGTGAATGAATGAGTTTCCCCAGCAAAGAACAAGTTGATATAGCATCTGCCACTTGGTATCAGATGACTACTCCATTGCCATCACGAGCCTCTTCAAAGTACATCAAAAAACTCGCTCTATCATCATTTACCCACGTTTTGATGTATGCTGCGTCTGATATCAAGGGGGGCGATCACAGCAATACAACATAGATATTGTGATGAGACGAGACGTGATGGAAATATGATCTTTTCCTCTTTCAGTTAAGTAATGCTCTATCTGTACCTGGAAACTTTGGCCACCTGTTTCTGCCTGTATTATGAAGTGCACCCCTCTGATCCTTCCTCCTCCTGTCAGCTCTCAGTAAAACAATAAATACAAAAAGGACGAGTGAAATGAACCCGGGGTTGGGATCAGACATTGTTGCTCTACCTTTTCATCACTGCACTTTTTGATGATAGCCTCCCGGGCCTGCAGCTTGCCCTCCATCACAGTGTATTCTCCATCCTTTTGGTCGATCTGTTTCCTGTGCATGTCCACCTGCACCATCAGCTCAGAGTTGCGCTTCTCCAGGCGACTGCGCGCCGCGTCCGTGCGCTTCACCTGCGTCTGCACCTCCGCCAGCTCATCCAGCAAGCGGCCGTGCTTGCTGGTCACCGTCCAGTAGTTAAACGACAGGATGGCGATGATCAGCATCAGGAAGATGAGGATGAAGGACGGGAGGCGGCCTCCCCGTCGGTTTGCACCGAACCCGACCATTTCCAAAACAAAGTGGGACGTTACTTCAGGTCGTGAGCGCAACCTACAGAGCCCGACGAGAGGAGTCTCCCGCTGTAAAACACATCCGTCTACGTGACATGCCGTGTGTATGCGGCAACCGCTCGGGAAGAAGAAGAAAAAGAGGAAGGAGAAAACCACTACACAGACGGACGGTCATGCACGATCAGGACTTTTCACATCTCTACTGAGCCTTAATCTCCTTCCTCCTTGCGCACATCGGGCATAGTCTCTGCAATTCGCCCAATGCCAGTGGGGGAGATGAAATCCTCCCGCGGGGACGTGGCCTAGCTCAGCTGGCAACGTTAGACACAGACGAGACGGGACGTGGACAGCGACGCGGCGGCGGCACGGAGCAGAGCGAACAGATCTCACAGCTCGCCGAGTAGCCTCCGCCTCCTCGTATTCTCGGGGCCCGGATAAGCCCAGCGGGGCCGCATATGCAGACGGCTGGTGCTCCTGTAGTCACAGAATCGCCTTCCACCAAGACCGCTGATGGGTTTCTCTCCCGACCTCACGTCGTTAGCTCTTGTTGACGTGCGCGTCGTCCAGCTAACCGCTCCACACTAGCTAGCAGCGACGGTGGATGCGACGCCACGACTAGCGGCTGTCTGGCGGGGAAGTGTCGTCTCTTGTTGCGGAGGGCGAATGTAACCCTTGTGATATTAATAACCACACCGCAAACAATCACTGCAGACCCGGGCTTTGTATCACAATCTCTCCCTTTCGCTGCCGACTAGACGTGATTTATGCGCTGTGTGAAGCTAGCTGCAATGCGTCTGCGCAACTTCCGCTCATGCCCACATTTCAAAATAAAGGTCATAATTGAGCTTTCAGCGACACAAAGAACAGCGTGGCACTCATTTCTTGATGGCATTACTTTTCAATGTGGTTTGTTTATGTACACATAGCTTTGTACGTCTTAGGTTTAAGGTTATTATTGTCTCTTAAAAGCTGTACGTAAACCATCGGCCACAGACGGTGAAAGTGATAATCCTTTATGAAAACCACAGGCTGTATATGAAGGAAACACCGGGACTTGGACATCGCGAGTGGTGCTCAAAGACCGGAAACACAAGGCTGACTTGAAGAACACTTGACACTTAATACGACGCAATGGAAAGGGTTTTTAATTTAAGCGAGTGATGTGTGTCAGTCTTGAAAACAAACGCACACAAATGCATTGATGCGACATTATTTCAAATCAATATGTTGAGCCCATTCAAAGTTGGAGCCTCAAAAGTTGAAGTAGGCTCCAGGTTATACCATATCAGCGGCAGAATAAAACAAGGATGTACACTCAAACACTTGCCTCTGGTGATCTAATGAAGATACCATTTATTTTCTTTGTGTTGCAAAAAAATACAATTGTGTCATTTTTATTGAAAACATTAACATCGGGGACTGTAATCTCAATCTAAACCTAACTGTCTTCATGCAGTCTTATGTCATGTATTTAAAGATGACTTATGATTAAAAAACATATTTTGATGGGATCACATCAGGGGCCAATGGTCCCTTCCCCACTTCCAGCCCCCTACTCTCAGCACCCTTGCTCCAACTACGCCCGTCTTCAAACACAGCCTTCATTTTGTTCAAAGCTGTAAAGCTTCATGACTGCATCTTGCTATTGCAATGACAAAATATGTCCACAGACATGTAAATGCAAAGAAACAATATCAGCCACCAGTTTTCCTCTCACCACTCTATTGAATAAAAAACACATTATAGTTTCACCAAATTTATATTATGTTGGCCAGTCCTGTTCCATGTGACTAACTGTTCAAAATCTTTACACATACAGTTGACATATACGATCCAAAGAAAAGTAATAACACAAACCACGAGATACAAACTCATATTTTATTGTAACACTGAGAAGAATTGTAACACAATGAGGTAAGTTAAATAATCCACATCTCTGTTGTTCTTGAACCAGCGACACCACAAAATATTCACCATCAGTATACAATTCCACAAAGTCTGCAAACAATGGCGAGTAACGCCCTGTCCGCTCAATTCACAGTTTAATACAAACATATTTCTTAGGAATACTGATGACGCAATCTCCCTTGTCTTTGAGTGACACATCCAAACTTACCTTAGTAGTACTTAGCTGTTTGTTTCTTTTTTTAAAGAGATGATACTCAGTAGAAAAGATCCCCTGAGGGAGAAACATTCTTTTGTTTTTTCTGATGAGAAACAAGCCACTGGACACTGGCAGGCTCAGTCTGAGTTTGCTACCATTTCTGCTGCTGATGACTTGGCACTGTCTCACAGGGCACTAGGAGATACAGTAGGATGCCATTTCAGTGCGCCTGTGCTGCAGTCACATATTGAGAATAAATGATCCTTCAATGCTGGAAGAGTAACCATTACTCTACAGACATCTGCTGCACAGCAGAGGAGGTGGGGGTGGGGGGGTCTGCAACACCAGCATCCTGAAATGCGCTCAGAGTTTTGACCCGAGTCCTTGTTGGGAGAGTGGTCAGAGAATTGTTTCTTTGCACTCAAGGCTTTGTTCAGAGGAGGGGGGGTCCAGTGGGTTGGTGGGGGTGCTGGTGGTTTGTGGGATGTGTTTTGGACGGCGCATGGAAGGGGAACTCAAAGCGCCGCAGCTCTGAAGGTGAAGGTCCTCATGGCCTCGCTTCCTGGGACTGCCAAGGACACGCTGGGTCATCACCTGGGCAACAAAACATAAACGAGAGACACACGTTGCCAGTTATTATCTTTTTGATTGGTTTGGTTTTGATAACGATGATATGATTGAACCATCCATATATATATATTATTTTATTTTACATTGCTGTATTTACACATCAGTTGTATGTATATATATATATATATATATATATATATATATATATATATATATATATATATATATATATATATATACACACATATATACATATATATTTATTTTATTTTATTTTGTATTTTATATTTCACTTTGTGTACTTTATGCACAGTCACTTTCTTTCTTTCTTATATTTATATTTTATTGTGTTTAGTTTATTGGTGCTACTGTGTCAACACATTTCCCCTTGGGGATTAATAAAGTATATTTCTATTTCTATTCTATTCATTTTCATCCATCTCACTTGTTTCTGTTTTTTTCTGGTGTGTAGTGAGCATTACTGCCTCACAGGACTGCTTGCCATATATATATATATATATATATATATATATATATAAATATAAATATATATACACTCACTCACAGTAGACATTATACATTGAGTTTAATTCCGTTACCTGATCTATGACATTGGCACTAAAAATGGCCTCCTCCATGTGTTTCTCATCCGACTTGATGACACACTTGATGTTGTTGACAACCTGCTGGACTTCAGGAGGTAGACTGCAGCTCGAATGCTCCAGGAACTTGGCCACCAGTACTTTGGTGTCTTTGTACATCTTAAAGTCGGCCAGGGAGTGTGGGCGCTCGTGGGAGGAGTGTGTGTGCAGGGCGCGGGACTTAAGGTGGATGTCGACTTTCCTGCTCTCCTTTTGCTGCTTCCTGACACTCGTGTGACTGGGCTTAGCTCCGACGACCCCCGATGTAATATCGGTTGGCTCTGAACAGAGAAGAAAAACATGTTCAATCACATAGGAAAAGCAAGGCTAATGGCTGCGGATTTAGTGCATTGGCTAAAGTCACCGATGCATCACATTTTAACTATCAGCTCAGTTACAAGTCATTTGGGATTTTTTGTTTCCAACTTAATTGTCATAATGCATTTTTTTGTTGATCCAATGGAATTAATGAGGTTAAAATGGTGTATTCAAGGGATATTAATCCTCTATAAAAAAAATAACATAACCAATTATACTACATGGTTTTAATTGAACTGAGACAAAACCTAACACTTAAAAAAAATAAAGGTTAGCTCTCCACGCTGCCACTTTGTTGTTTGGGTCTAATTCTAGGGATAGATGTGAATAGACCGTGTTTATGCCCTCATGAAATGATTACCCATCAATTATTGGTATGAACGGTATTTCCATCAGTATAAGGCTGGCAGATGACCAACTATTTAGTGATTATAGTTTAGTGTATTTCAGCGCTCCTTCTGAAAATAAAATATGAAACAGTTTCTATGACTCACCTTGCTCTGGTGAAGTATGAGTTGAATCTTCAGCAGCGGGGATATTTGCTGAGGCGCAGCCGCAATTCTCTCCTGAAGAGGGAGACAAGAAACTTAGTCTGGACACAACAGCCTTGCAGGTTCCCGATCCACCATCGCATAATAACAATGAAAGGTTGCAGAGCCGGCTGTAATGATTAGACCTAATCTCTCAGTGAATCTGCTCAGTATTTTCTTGTTTAATCAATAAGCGGTTTATCCTTTACAATGTCACTATCTCAGAGTCCAAGGTGATTTCTTTAAAGGCCTTTTGTCTGCTCAACAGCCGAAAACCCAGTGATAATCACTTTACAGTGACATTGAACAGAAAACAGCAGTAATTGCTCACATTGGAGAATCGATCGCTTGATACTGGACTTTGGAACCTGAACAAATTATTTAGAAATGATGGCTTAGTTGACGAATCATTTAAGGTCCAGACTGATCGTTCTTGTAATATATAGATGGGGTATGTACGCTGTAGTCTTGTGGAATAATGTTGCACTCACTTCCTGTGGTAGAGGTGCAGGAGATCGGGTCACTGGTCGAACGGACGATGCGTGCCAGTTTGCGGTATCTCCTGGCCGCTCGGAGCGCCCGAGGCCTCTCTGATGGCGAGTAGCCACTTTGGGCTGAGGTAGAGGGGGGTTGCGAAGCAGAGGAAGGTGACCAAACACTAAAACACAGCCTGGGGCCGCGTGGCCTGCTCGGAGGGGAAGGAGAAGGAGAAGGAGCCATAGGACTGATGCCGGACGTTCCACCAGAGGAGGCCACGGAGGTGGGGGAACACGGCTGAGGTGGCGGGGGGAGCGTAACGGGGAGCGTGAGCTTCCGGCTCATCATCCGGGCCTTAACGAGGGAGTGCGTTGATGCTTTCGGTAGCTCCTCCGGTAAATGCTTGGCTGAGGCGAGCTCGTCACTTATGTGCAATGTGGGCCGAAGTTCCCGACATGGATGTGCGTTGTCCGTGGAATCCTCCTGCTCCAGATTGCTGAAGTTTTCTGAGGACCAGTCAGGGGAGCGCTCCAGAGAATCCTGTGTGTGTGAGGACTCACTGAAACCTGTATCACTTGGGCGAGCGTCAGTGTTAGGCCGGCCACGATGGTCACGGGTACAAAGTTCCAGACTGTTGCAGCTTCCATCGACGGGAGCCGGGTGGAGCACGCCATAGGGAGAGGAGTCGGAGCCCTGGACCTCCAGAGAGCACAAGTCCTCTGAGGAGCACGTCTGGTCCTGGTCAGCCACCTCTGACACCATCAGTGATGCACTGTCCACCGAGGCTGAGAAGAGGGGGGAAAGCATCTTCAGCATGACTTCTAGTAGACATTTGACGCTTCTCTGAAATATGAACTGCAGTCTTAACCGTCTTTACCCTGAGTACTGAATCCTGCAGCTGTGTTTCTCTCACACAGACTGGATTCAGTGGCCTGCTGCTCCATGCTGATAGTGACCTGTGAAGTGGACACACACATTGAAACAGCACTGTTTGCATAACATGTATGAAGCGGATAAACACAATGCTGTTGTGCACAAAAGCAGCTGAGTGGTACCGAACCATCAACACATACGCTTGGTCTGTAGGGGGCGCTAAAGGACCACAAACAGAAAATCATCTCCCTAAAGCAAGGCTATTCAACTAGCGCCCGCGGGCCGGATACGGCCCGTTTGAATTTAACTCCGGCCCGCCAGACTGCCAGCAAATCAGTATAGCTTGGTAAGAAAAAATAAAACTGACTGGTTATTTGATCAATATTCTGTGCGACCGTCACACACCCCTTGATTTTCTTATTCGGCCCACTTGCTACTGAAGTTGAATAGCCCTACCCTAAAGGGAACTACTGTATCAAGTAGAGTGCAATAATTAGATGTGTTTGTATATGTAAGTATACAACAGTATATCCATCTATATATACTGTTACTGTATACTGTTTATGTTCATATAAATTCACATAATTCGGGATCTTTCGCCTGAAAGCTGAGTTTCTTCTGCACTCAATCAATCGATCCCCGACGCTTCAATGAGTTATTTACAGCAACTGCTGCTAATCTATTGCAGGTGAGAACACCTTCTGCTGACTCCTGTTTGAAGGATACTGTGAAGAGAACATGGATTCAACATATATAGTGGAAATAAGAGATTGGAAGCCTAAAGTGTTAAGTGATGCTGAGAATAAAATAGAAGATAAAAGCTTGTGCTTGCACATCGGATCGTTATTTTTAGCTGTGAACAATGAGATGCAGGGAGCCTCAGCCGGCAGTTCAACATGACTGTCGAGGGAGACCGCTTCAGTAAATCTTAAACAGCAGATACATACTCAGATGAAGTTGAAAGGCATCATCTCAATCTCAAAATCTCAAAATAGAGTAAATGCCAACAATTAAGAGAAGAACAGTCGACACGTTGGTTGGGTAGTCAAATATAACCTTTATACTAAGATATATGGTCTATAATACCATATTATTCTAAGTATTCTAAATATTTTATTTTTATCATATACTTTTTTGGGTTCCTTACATCTATGGTACTATGTTATCAGGGTTTGACTCTTACAGTAGTTGTCTTGTTTTTTTGGGCCTCACTGTTAAGCTTTCTGCTCTTGTTATAGTTGCCTTATTATTTTTATATTATTATTCACAGTTCAAAATTCAAAGTAACTTGGCCGTAACCATGAAATACCCTTGCTTTTCTCACCAACATTTTAATGATTTAAGTCTTTAACCGAATGACTTCATTTTTATACAAATATCTTTTTATAAAACTACTCAAATAAAAACTGTCTGTCTGTTTCTCTCTCTCTCTTTCTTTCTTTCTGTTTCTCTCTCTCTTCCTGTTTCTCTCTCTCTCTCTTTCTTTCTTTCTGTTTCTCTCTCTCTTCCTGTTTCTCTCTCTCTCTTTCTTTCTTTCTGTTTCTCTCTCTCTTCCTGTTTCTCTCTCTCTCTCTCTCTTTCTGTTTCTCTCACTCTCTCTCTGTCTGTCTTTCTGTCATCCTTTTCTACGTCAAATTCTCTTGTTTCAAGGAGGCTTCGTTCTGGCTCAGGGGGGCAATATTGGCCTGTCGGTTGGTCCAGACAGAATATCTCTACCTTATACTGGATAGACTGCCATGACATTTTCTAGAGACATTCATGGTTCCCAGAGGATAAATCCAAATGACTTTGATGATCCCTTGACTTTTCTCGTTGCATCACCAGCAGGTCAAAGTTTGCAATATTTTGACATTTAGTCGATGGATTGGCATAAATGATTCCGATAACTCCCAATGGCTTAGATCTTCTATCTGTCACATCCCCCCTGTTCCCCCTCTTTTACCGAATTGCATATAACCATCATCAGGTCAAATTAAGCTTTCGCCTATACTTTTGTTAATGACAAAACATCTGTTGACTGTTCTCACCTGGCTGGCCGGGGTATGTCCCACCACAGACTCATACGGAGGAGGCAGGTCAGTTGGGTACAGTGTCCCTGGACTGTTTATAGGAACCCCGTAGATGGCACTGAAGGGAGAATGGGGGAAGTCCAGGTGCATGCCTCTGTCAGGGGCACAACAGCAGTTTCAATAAAAAAACATTAAAAAACATACAAAACATACAAAATGAATTCCAAATCGTATCTCAAATAACGAAAATACAAAGAGTGAACATTATACTGAGACAGTTGCAGAGACCAGAGTATTTTAAGAAACGGGCACAGGAAGTCTGAATCCATCATATCCGAGTAAAATATACAGACATTTTTGAATAAACATTAAGAAAGGAAGGTTGAAAAAAATCCTCTCATCACAAGAGAAGATATATATGGGTATCATATTTTTTTATCTGCACCACCACTGTTCTGTTTCATGCGTGCCAATTAAGAATAAGCAGCCATGCATGCAGTCATATTTTTTAATTACAACCTTGTTCTCCTCTAAAATGGCGAAGCATGAAATACAACCTGAGAGTTCCCACCAATCATCTGAGGCATGATGATGTCATGACACATCCCTGGCCCTGGGCAGGGACACTATAAATGCTTCATCTGCCTTGTTTATATTGATGGCATAATTGACAAACAGATGTGGCTTCCTGCCAAATGGCTTCAGAAGCAGCGCATTATATCTGGCTAAACTGAGAAAATGAAGGTTGTAATGGCAGGGGGGGGGGGGGGAGGGGGGCTGCACTGATCTTTCACAACAGCTGAGAATATCATGGATGTCGCAGCTGCTGAGCAAAGGGAAATGCTCCGAGCTGACCGTGGACGATGCCACACCACATGCGATGGTCACGACCTAATCCCAAACAGACACGGCTGGCTTCATATGATGGGTCTGGATTTGACTGCACATGTTGCGTTTGGCATCTGGGTATATTTGCCATCACATGGGAGGTTTTAGGATGGTCTGCATTAATTAAAAGGTTAGAGCAGTTTTTAACCTGACAATATTTCATAACTGACAGATGCTGTACCAAAGCAACAAGAAGATGTAATATACCTCATCCTTTCCTTCCTAATAACTTTGCAAACGTTGCCGTTCATTCTTCAGATGACCGTGTTTACATCACATATATAAATAACCTCAGTATCTGATTAATTTCAGGTGTCTGAACAATCCTAAATCTGCGTGCGCTATCGTGTAAAACTAGAAATGTTGAGGAATACCAGCTACAGTCAGACTAACCCCCTTACCCCCTTGCATAGGAATGCAACTCAATGATGCACAATAAGTGACTTTAAGTGGCAGATTGCAGAACAATTTGAGTAGAGTCTCAAACAACATTGGATTTATTTTAAATTAAAAAATATATATTATCAAATAACAAAACTCCCAGAAACAATGCCATATTTGTTTATAATAAGAGCATGCAGTGCCTTGATTCTCAATTGGAATTGCTGCCCTCTGGCTTGATGTTGCCTTTGACAAAAATAATATGCATTTATACATGTATTCCCACTGCAATAAGTAAGTAATACTAATAAATGAAGAAACTTTTGTCCATATTGAACAACTTGGACCTCCCTCTCCACCACCTCCTCCAGGGAAAGAGGAGCAAGTTCTCCAACCGCTTCGTCTCGCTCCGCTGCAACAAGGAACGCTACAGGAGAACATTCCTGCCCACGGCTATGAGGCTCTACGAGTCTACAACAAAGCACCTCTTGCCAGAAACTAGTGCAATAACATACACACACTTTGCATTTTGCACACTGTCTATATTTTATTTAATGTTGCACTGCTGTATTTGCACACATGTTGTGTGTATATATATATATATATATATATATATATATATATATATATATATATATATATATATATATATATACATATATATTTTATTTTGTATTTCACTTTATATAGTTTATGCACAGTCACTGTTTCTTTCTTTCTTATATTTATATTTTATTCTTGTATGTTTAGTTTATTGGTGCTACTGTATCCATAAATTTCCCCTTGGGGATTAATAAAGTATATTTCTATTCTAGTCTATTCTTCTAAATAATTTGATTCCCTTGATTAATATAATGAATACTTTGTTTTTCTGCATATACTTGATTAGATTACGAATGTTTTATCGGATGTTATTATTGTGTTCATGTCTACCAGGTGGACAATACAGCTGAATTGTATTGTTTTATAGTGTCACTGAACATTCAACAAAGAATTGGTAAACATATTTTGGGCAACAATGCATTTCGACATTTCGAAAGGGGGTTCTGATTACCACGACTATAGTGTTTAATTAGTTGTAAACTTTGGACTATGTTTATTAGCAAATTACAATGTGCCTTGTGTACTCCCTGACAGTATCCCCATATCCCAGAGGATACATCGGCACCATGAGTCCGGGGAGCACTGAGCACTTTGTGTTCGCGCTGAGAGAAGATGGGATGCTGATGAGCAGTATGTTGCCTCTCACCTCTGTCCGTCCATTGAGGGGGTGCAGGTGTACTCTGGGGGGTAGTATGGTGGAGGGGGAATGGGAGGAATAAACTCATCAAAGTCCAGTGTTTGGTGGAGGATGGTTCCGTGGGGGGTCATACAGTCAGCATTTAGAGCTCGCGCTCTGTGCGGCATGAACTGAAACACAGCATAAAAACAACCGTTATCAGGGTTTAACACACAAGGCACTGGACACTTTGTTGTTTAATCATTATTCTAGACTATACTTCATCCAGGGAGACATGACAGAGCTACTGTCTCTTCACTCAGCACCTCTCAGCAGTTCATTCAAGCAGCTATTCACATACTGTATGTGCTTGCATGCGAGTCAAGTGCCTTGCTCAGGGACACCTCAACAGCAGTTTTGAAAGCGCTGCTCATTTTCTCACTCAGACGTTTCAAAGAGGGACAAGGTTCCAGTCAGAGCCAGTCGGCTTTCTTAATAAGCTGCCATTGCTGCTATTAAGCTGGCTAAATTTAGTGAGCTAAATGAAAGGTTAACAGCTCATGTGGTAAATGGGAAAGCGAGGCTACTCTTGGAAACTCTAGGAGACTGTTAGAGATGAGACATAAGCCTGTATCTTTCACTAACGCTACAGTTGGCTTTGTGGCAAAAGGTTTTAGGAGATATATTTCAATGACAGCAGGTACTCAGGGACCCTCAGACTATCTGATGAGAGCAGTGTGAGGGAACCAAAAGAGCAAAAATGTAGACCTGAAATATTTTTACGGGTTCATCAACATGATCGATCTCTTTCACATACATTGAGTCATATCTGCCCCATTGTTATGTAAAAGAATATTTAAAGAACAGTCATAATATAAAAATATTTCAAATGTAAAAATGTGCAGCAGTCCTTTGGACAAGTCTGATCTACAGTATGTTGATTGTGTTGACCTGCATGGAGATGAAACTAATGTAATGATATACTCCATACTCCCAGTTAAAGTTCATTTATTTTAAGAGCTACCATTTAGCTGAGTTTACTGCTTATTTCCCGCCACGTCACTCTGTTATCAAACCAAACTTCACTTCCATCCTGGAGCACCACATTTTAATATCGAGACTCGTTTCAGCAAGCACAGCATTGATAGCATAGTTCATACAATGTGTACAAGTCTTGTGTACCAAATATCACTGCAAAGCCATTTCCTTTCCAGCGGATGTGTTTAGAGGCATGAAATAACTATTGTTGGTGTAAAATACAAAAGGGAGCTTGGCCAAGCTAATTTCCTTAATGACAGAAAGCATTTAGCTGTTGGTAACAGTTTTATTGTTCCACATAAAATAATAAACAAGGGTACACTGAGGACCTTTGAGGGAGGATCACAGTTAGATATTAAGCTGTTTTCTTACAATGAACATATTTTTGAGATGCAGGGGTAAACTGAGAGAGGTCCTGTGGCAATCGACCTTCACAGTGTGTGTTTGCATTCACTTCCAAGCAGGAGGATTTAACCAAAAACCTCAAACATTCCTCTCCAATATCTTAAAATGGATAACGGTTGGCAAATAGTCCCTGAGCTGCTTGTGTTTATCTAACCTGATGATAGTGATCTCCAGACTTAAAGAAGATTTCTTTTAACAGCAGGGTGGTCACTGAAAAGAAAATAAGGTCAGCTATTGACGCTGTCTTCCATCACACTCACCATCTGCAGCACATCAGTCGAGACCATCTGCATACAGCACATGGCAGTGGCGAGGGCGCACACAATGGTGGAGATGACATTAAGGGCACACACGCTGAACAGCAGCTCCTATGGGAGAGGAGGAAGAGGAGGAGACTGTTAGAGCAGCAGAAGGAGAGGATGAAGAGTGGAGGAAAGAAGAGAAATGACAAGGGGGCAAGAGAGAAGGTGAGGAGATGAAGAGAAGACAGCCAAAGGTATGAACATTAAAGATGTGTGATATGGTGACTGTGGAACCAAAGGTGAAGACTCAGATGGGATAGAAGGCGACACCAACGGCGTCCACGTAACCAGTGAGGTAACCAACTTTAAGAAAGCACAGCACTTCTACAAACAACTGGTTATGTTTGGTAAGATAAACCCCACATAACTAAGAAGAGGCTCATCTGCAATGTAAATAGTTATATAATACAATGTAAAAGGCTAAAGAAGCATAAGTGTAGTAGAGCATAACAATTTAACAACAGGGGAAACAACTGAAAAACATCCACGGTTTAAACTCTAGACACACGCACACACACACACACACAGATACACACACACACACACTCACACACATTGACAATGCAGTGAACAGCAAGGGGACAAACCACTATTGAATCTGTCAGCAGAAATAAATGTGCATTCTAGTGAAATGCGAGCCCAGCGCGCTGAATCAGAGAAAATACTTATCACTGCAGCTATTTGTGCAAGAAGGTAGAAAATGATCATTTCTAAGCATCTCCATTTTAAAACCATAATGTGTTTTGTATATTCTAACAAATTAACCGATAATAACCGTACAGAATTAATTAATTTCCCGAAGAAGAGCACAGGATCAGTAATACTACCTGCATGGTAATTGGCTCTGGGAATAGCAACTGCCGAGCACAGAGAGCATGTTGAGAGTAGAGAGGATGATAGCCGCCTGTAAGGAGCTGCAGTCCACTCTAATGTGACTCCATGCTTCTTTATTAAGTTCCCAGGGTTCATCTGTCACAATAAACCCATTTACACAAGCCCTATAACGTCATTATCAGGACTTCCAATATTATTTAACTTTGTAAGACTGTCAACATATGAGAGGGAGGAGGAGGAGAGACGGCAGAAAAAGGAGTGAATGTGTGGCAGAGATTTTTACCTTTAATTCAAATGTCTCAAGAGGGAGAATCAAATTCCACAGTTCATACATATGTAACAACAAACGTACTGTACACCCACACAGGTGAACAAAAAAAAACATTATATAAATACTGTATATTTAACACGGCTGTACCAAAATATATAAATGTAATAACCCAATTCTTTAAAGACAACAACAGGAGGCACTATCCGCACTGGAATGGAAACCTCACTCCACCTCTGAGTCTTTGAGGCTCATGAAGCTCATGAAGTTCCCCTGATACCACACACCGTGGTTTACAGCCTGTCACACAGAAGATTCACCAGATTCAGGAGGCACATCATTAACAGTGACTTAAATTAACCCAAACTTGTATTAGGCTTCTGTTAATTGTCAACCTGCTGTACTCTGTTTTCAGTCCACTCAAACTCGATGGAGTGGGCAGATTCAAAGATCTGGAGCCCGTCAACCCGTCAACCCGTCAACCCACACCCCCGATCTAGATTGCCCAGGTTTGTTGTCTTGCCCCCCCCACCCGGCTTCTACAAGGAGCTTCAGGCTCGGTGTCTTTTTGCCAATCAGATTTCTTGACTCACTTCCACTCCCTTTGATGTTTGAGATATTAAAGGGATCAGTTGCCAGCTCTGTAACTGTTTTTCAAACATGTTTGATATCCAGTGAGTAGATGCCACATATCAAGTCTGTGTGAAGTTAAAGATGAGATGATGCCAGTTGGAGCCAGCGACGTTGAAGTTGTGCAGTGCCAAATATAAAATACAACTAATACATGTTTGTCTTGGAAGCTAACACTGTTGGAACCTCTTCTGCATTGGAGGAAAGTCTGGAGAACTGAGCACAACTCAAACGCAAATCATTAAAGGCATTAGAGATTGTCACTAATTTTAGCGGAGTGAGAATTACTGTCGTTTACATGGTTAAATAGTTTGGGTGTTTCTACAGAGAACAACACTCATTTGTAAAATTAACTTGTACATGGAAGATGGGAAAAAAAGTAATCCATCACAATGAATACAATTGCTATTACTGTAGTAGACACCATAACATAACTTTGATCACAATAACATTATTAGGATTATTTCCTTAAAAGAACCTGAATAAACGACCCAACAGATCTCAGTTCTCTGCTCATCACATTCCTACCACAGTCAATGTCCATGTTGTGCTTTTAAAATAGTCAAAAAAACATGTGGTAGTCGGAAGCTAAAACATGAAGGAGAAAGGTTCTCACAATAGAGAGCAGATCTCGTCCAGGTGGGGCTGTAACACGTTTTACAACAGACTTTATTCAAACTACAAACAAGTTGTGATAAATGCAGGCATTGGGCTCAAAGACAATTCATGCAATCTTGCCAAAAACTAAACCAAAGTCTGCCTGTGTTGTCACGGCAGTGGAAGTGAGGCACAGCAGTGTGCCGGCTTATAGCTGATAGCCAAACACACAATCCAAAACACTATGAGTGAGTCAACTGTTTCCCCTCACTGGGTCTCTGGGTACAGAGTAATGACTGGGTGGCGATGCACCCAGCTGTGAGATCACTAGCGGCCCCAATCAGCCAGGGGCCAGTTAGAGTCGTGAGCGGGGGTGTGTGGGGGGGGTCTGCAGGCAGTCGACGGCAGGTAAAATATGCAATAAAAGAGGTTTTGAGTGAGAGTGAATCACCGCCACCAAGAGGTCCTACATACGGCCATAACTGGAAACCCTAAACATTACGCCGTTTGCTGCAGACACAGAGGCGCACACTCACTTATGCACATGCAAACAAGGGATCGCATGATTTTCCTGAAAGAATAAAAAAAAAGCCGGGATGGTCAATATCTGTATTCAAGACGACTATTACCACCTCCACGCATGAGTGGCACCTGGGAAGTGACACATGCTGTCTAGTCTGACCACCGCCGCATTGTGACAGATTGTATAGCACCCTGAGCCTAACAGGGGACTTAATTGTGTTTTCACATCACTGATTCTCAACTGTTGTCTCACCAACCATGAACGTCTTGACCAGACACAGACACACACATGCCTCTACTGGCTGCTCTCTCTAAAGTAGGGCAGGCTTGTCGCAGCGTAGTGCAGCAGCACCCAGCTTTTCTCCATCCAACATGGAGTTTCAGTAGATAGGCTCCGCTGACCTCAGCTGTTTTTGGCGTCCCCTAACAGCTCTTTACAGGATCTGGCAAAAGAAAAATACAGCATTTCCCTCAGGAAGCCAAACATCAGTTTCAGGGAGGTCAATCCAGACTGTTGGCAGAGCCCTTCAGATACTTTCTAACCTCCAATGACAGGAACCAGCAGATGTTGTGGAGCCGGGATGCCAGTTCTCATAAACTACTAAATGCACAGACTCCATAGTAAAGGAAATGCTTTTTTCATACCTCAAGTCTTGAACTTCAAAACAAGTTTATCTCATACCTACAGAGCTTAAATGATCCAATCATAGAACATGCAATAATTATCCATTTTCTTCTTTTGTCTCAGCCTAGAGAGATTGTGCAAGATTTCTTCTGGATTTCTGCCTATAAGATGTTATTGCAGGCCAATTCTCTCTCAACAATTGAGACCCATCCTTTTTATTTTTAGTACAAAGCTTGATCCGTCTTACAAGGCCCGGCTGGACCACCCAACTTCACAATTAGGGCAAACAGACACCGATTGATTCTGTCTTGTCAAAAGCTTTGAATAGGCAGCAAAGAGCACTGCTGACATGCGTGTTCTGAACGCGCTAAAAGAAAATACAACCAGGAACACGACAAACACAGATACAAATTAGTCCAGGATTTCACCATTCAAAAGTGTGCATTTTCTACCTTGGAGGAACGACTACCGACTTCTTGGATCCTGTTAAGTATCTTCTCTAAATTAGTTAAATCTGCTAAATTACTGTTGTATCTCTTGTTTTAAGCTCCTAGATTGTCAGTCTGTGTTGTTCAAGATTTGTTTTGGTTGAGAAGTGTTTCCAGCCACTGTGAACGGAAGCTACAGTGATTGGACGATCGCTCATCACCTGGTTTCAATTGAGCGTCATTTGAATACAAAAAGGACCGGTGATTAACGCGGCTGAAGGTAATTAGGGAAACTATTCTTAACTGGATTGGGTCTACAGGCGTCAGATGAGGCGTCAGCGACTCATCGGACAAAGACTTGGAGGACAAAGACTTGGAGGACAAAGACACAGGAGTCTTCGGGGGTGGCTGAGTAATACACCACTTTGTGAATATGTGTGTGTTTTCCATACCTGTGCATATTTCTACTCGTAGTTACTATAGGACTCGTTCATTCGCGTACCGGAACCCCTCCTCTTTCATCCTTCCTACCCGTTCTACTCACACCCAGCACCTTGTCACAGGAGGCCTCTGGAACTGTCAGTCTGCCAACCGCAAGGCCGACTTCATCTCTGGCTTTGCTGTGGAGCAGTCGCTTGACTTCCTGGCTCTCACTGAGACCTGGATCACGCCTGACAACACGTCTACCCCGGCTGCTCTCTTCTCGGCCTTCTCCTTCAGTCACACACCCAGACCCTCTGGTCGGGGTGGAGGTACAGGTTTACTCATCTCCCCCAAATGGTGTTTCTCTCTCTCTCCGCTTCCACTTTTTACCCCACTGACTTTTGAGTTTCATGCTGTGACGGTTACTCATCCGGTTCAGCTACACAATGTTGTTCTCTACCGTCCCCCTGGTTCTTTGGGAGACTTCTTGGAGGAGCTGGACGTCGTCCTGTCCAACTTCCCGGAGGACGGCCCCCCTGACTCCTTCTCACTCATGCAGCCTAACTCTGCCGCAGACACTCTCCTCTCGTCCCTGTCTTCATCTCTTGATTCGCTTTGTCCTATTAAGACGCGACAGGTTCGCAAATCTCAAAACTCTGGAGCGAGCTATCTTTAACCAAGTGTCCTCCTACCTCCACAGCAACAACCTTCTTGACCCCCACCAGTCTGGATTCAAGGCCGGCCACTCAACAGAGACTGCCCTCCTTGCTGTCTCTGAGCAGCTTCACTCTGCTAGAGCAGCCTCTCTCTCCTCTGTCCTTATCCTTCTAGACCTTTCTGCTGCATTTGACACCGTGAACCACCAGATCCTTCTCTCTTCTCTTCAGGACCTGGGGATCTCAGGCACAGCACTCGCTCTTTTCTCTTCCTACCTCACCGACCGCACTTACCGGGTAACTTGGAGAGGATCTGTATCTGATCCTTGTCCTCTCACTACTGGGGTTCCTCAAGGCTCCGTCCTGGGTCCCCTCCTCTTCTCTCTGTACACCAATTCTCTCGGCTCTGTCATTCGTTCGCATGGCTTCTCCTACCACAGCTATGCCGATGACACCCAACTGATCTTCTCGTTCCCACCGTCCGAAACACAGGTGGCGGCGCGAATCTCTGCCTGCCTGACTGACATCTCTCAGTGGATGTCTGCACACCACCTGAAGATCAACCCTGACAAGACCGAGCTCCTGTTCCTACCAGGGAAAGGTTCCCCCACTCACGACCTGACCACCACCTTCAACAGCTCCGTGTTGACCCCTACCCTGACTGCCAGGAGCCTCGGGGTGACGCTAGACAGTCAACTCTCCCTGACGGCCAACATCGCTGCGACATCGCGTTCCTGTAGGTACATGCTGCACAACATCTGGAGAATACGACCTCTTCTTACCCAGAAGGCAGCGCAGGTTCTGGTCCAGGCTCTGGTCATTTCACGCCTCGACTACTGCAACTCCCTTCTGGCTGGTCTACCTGCTAAGGCCATCCGGCCTCTGCAGCTCATCCAGAATGCAGCAGCTCGACTGGTCTTCAGCCTCCCGAAATTCACCCACACCACTCCGCTCCTCCGCTCTCTTCACTGGCTACCGGTGGCGGCCGCATCCGCTTCAAAACATTGGTTCTGGCGTACCGTGCTCAGATCGGATCGGGCCCCGTCTACATCCGGGATATGGTCACACCGTACACCCCGGCACCTTCGCTCCGCTCGGCAACAGCCAACCGACTTGTGACTCCGTCACCTCGAGCTAACCACTCGAAATCCAGACTGTTTGCTGTCCTGGCTCCTCAGTGGTGGAACCAGCTCCCCACTGACATCAGGACAGCAGAAAGTCTCTACATCTTCCGCCGAAAACTGAAAACGCACCTTTTCCGACTATATCTGGATTAATTACAGACTTGCACTTTGGTAGCACTTGAATGGCTCTTATTATGGTACTTTTGTAGTTTGACTATGTTGAGGAAATGTTACTTTCTGTATTCTTGTTGTTCTTAGTTTGCACTCTAGGTTGAAATGCACTTATTGTAAGTCGCTTTGGATAAAAGCGTCTGCTAAATGACATGTAATGTAATGTAATGTAAAAAAAGGTCAGCGGTCCATTTTGAACTTTGCAGACAGATAACAGCAAGACATGCTGACATCTTATCATTTGCACACAATACAACATGAGAATAAGCCTGAGAACATGGCCTTGCTCTTCTGTGGTCAGCTGTTGTCAGTCTTGGGTCTGACTAGTGAAAGGCCACGAGAAAGAGAAAGGTAAATAAATGTCAAACTGCAAGCATCTACTCAGACCACCAAAATAAAAGCTTCACTTGAGCTATTTTTGTTAATACATCTGCAGTACAAATGTGAGCTGGTGCAGGTCTGTGATTTCCCTTGTGACTACAATGTACATAATGACATTATAAATCCTGCAAGGCAAATAAATGTAAGAACACCTCTCCAGAAAGTGTTTAACATGCCTGCTCAATAGATATTTAACCCCTAGAAGATAACTTGCCTCAAGCCAGTAAGTTACACGGCAAGGTTACACATCCACACCCTTACAGGAAATCACAAATTATCTTAATACCCCCTGCCGCTGACGATTAAGGGCCCCAGGCAGTGTAATGAAAATGAAACACGGATTGGAAATGAAATGTGTCTGCAAAGAGTGAATGGCACATTGTTGAATCAAATGAATAGTGCTGCTGAGGGTTAAAACAAAACTCTACAACAGAAAGAGGGCTGATGCTGAGAAATGACTGAATAATACACTTACGGTGGTTTAATTGTCTATTCAGTCTAGCTGCTGTGATAATTCAGTACTCCCACAATGCAATTTAGTGAGGAATTTAGAGGAACTATACGGCAACTACAGCATGACTTCATTAGGATCAGTGCGCTATCTGAAACAGCCGAGGACTCACGAGACTCGGGCATGACAGCTTCCTCTCACACATAATTCAACTCATCTGACTACTTTGGCACTTAATAATGGCACCGATTCCCATATTTTCTTTAATGAGCGAAGATCAAAATGACAAATGCGCTTGATCTTTCCTCTTTTCAGAAGCATGCTTCATCCTATGAAGTCTTTTATTTGGTTATCAATGTTTTATAATCAATCAGGGTCATAAAACGAATGGATATGATTGTCATTATCCAATAAAGACACAGAAGCACATACTGTATATCATTCCTGCAGACATTGAGTCAAGATAAATCTACAGAGATCGTGCACTTGCAAACTACCGCCAGACCAGGCTGGATACGCACTGCATACTAAGAGGTCTGCATCTGGGGAAAGACAAATGCTGTTGCCATTCGCCACTTCCTGCCCAATTAATATCAGACTGAACACTTTCAGCATTTTTTCTAATTTACGTTATCCGGCTGTCCTCACATTGGGATACGTTACAACGTGAGAGGGCAAACTTGGAGACCTCAATTTAGACCTGATGATTCGAGCAATTGAAAGACAATTATTGTCAAACGACTACAGACTGTTACTCAAGTTAATGGTAAGATACTGATTAGAGACGTAACCAGAGTGGTAGAACCGTTAGCCAGCGGCTCAGTGAGACACTGGTGACATCACTCCGTGTGGTTAAAGCCAGCCATGAAAAAAAGGCGGAAGAAATGAACATTTACCATTCTTTGTACAGCGACGAACATTTGCTAAGATGGGAAAAGCAAGAGAATAAGTCTCTATTGTTTTAACACAAAACAGTGAGTACAGTCAGTACACATGGCACAACGTGGTGTACCACAGTTGCAACTGCTACATGCTTCTCAGTTCTTCTAAGTTGCCTGCAGTCTGAACGCAGTCTAACTAGAATCGAATGAGTTGTGCACGTGAAAACATCCTTGTCTCTCGTTATCAGCACAGTGACATCACACGCCGCCTCACACCCACCTTGAGACGCAGGCGGATAGTGTTGCAGTCCCTCAGCGGGTTCAGTTTCAGCGTCTCTCCCAGGTTGTTGCAGCTCGTACTGTGCTGCTGCAGCTCGCAGCACACACACACTCCGTCGCTGTCAAACTTGAGCTGGGGGGGAGGAGGGGAGAACACACATCCACACTCATGCATGCACGCCACGTACACAAACACATCCGTACACACAGACACACAGACACACGCATACGTACACACACAAAAACACACGCACAGACACATGCACTGATCAGACCTGAGCTTGGAGTGTCGTGGTGATGTAGTTCATGCTGGGATTACTCCTGACATGAACACACATTCATCAAGATAAACTAAACACACACAAGGTACTGAATATGATAGTCTGATGGAGAAAGGTGGCGGCACACAGCCGATCATAAGTGCATGACAAAAGAAGAGAGGCTGTGAGATATGTGGAGCTTCCCAGGGAGGGACGGAGGTAGAGCGTACCTCTGCTATGTGTCCTAGATTCAGAGAAAGCAGGACACAAATCCAACAAGTATGGGTTAATTACATCGGGGAGAGGAGATGAGGAAAGTTAGCATTTCAGACATGACTCGGGGAGGGACTCTGGGGAGCCACAGGAATCAGTGAGGTGGGTCTACTTGGCTGGTCCCACTTCCACAAGCAGACAAGCTGCTTCTAGAGTGTAGGTGCTTAGGGTTAGTGGGTTTGGTGCTGGATGAATCACAAGGGGCTTCTTCAGGAGACACTGGTGCGACAAATTCCTCTTCAGCTGAGATTTCATTCTGAACATGTGAGGACTGCAGTGTCCTTTGTCCAACTGCTTCTGACCCCCAGCTGCTGGAATAAAAGCTCAATACACCTGTGTTGAGATTCTGTCTGACATGTGTTAACACAGCTGTTGTAAAAGCCATGGTCGAGAGAGCACATATCAAACTGGTGAAAACCGCTTGTGAAAAATAATATTAAAGGGGAATGTAATCAATTTTACAGTGGTAAATTCTGCTCAGCTTATAAAAAAAGTTTGATGATGTATTTTGGGGTTTCTGGAGAAGCACATCTGAGAAAACAACCCTGGGGAAGTTATCAGGGGTTATCTTCACTTTGACTCAGAGACTAAACAAGTGTAACAGAAAGCCCGCTTTTCAAATTGGGGTTACAGAGTTAGGAATGCAGGGGCATTAACAAGGATGCAGAGGATACTACGATGCTTTTTGTTGGCAATTGGGAGGGATCAGGTGTTTTTTATTCAATCATTGGAGATGTGGCTGAACGTCAACAAGCATGGCGGCATCGCCCACGAAACCTCACAGATTCAAATGTTGTTCAGTGGTTCAACGTGAGGAAGTTGCGAAAGGTTACATCTTATTTAAATGCAGGAGTTAGGCTAAGTTTGGGAAAAAGTTGGAAAAGTGTTTATCGGGGTTGCAAACAGCCGCACTTGAAGGGTGGGCTGAAAAGCTGTAAGATCATGGAACAAGCTCTTCTTTTGGAGTATTCTGGGCCCTCTCATGTTTCTGTATGAGTTAGACTCAGGACATCTCGGTGTCTACTGTTTTGATTCGGACCACGTCTCTCTTGAGTCTCCTTGAGCTGCTGCATTACGCTTTCAATGTCGCTTATCTGTATTTCAGCTATTTTAGATTCTGGCAAAGATGGATGTGATAATCACCAGCCATTAGTCACTAACAGACACATAGTTCAGTTCACTTTTGAAGTTGACTCAGATTTGCAGCCTGCTCAGAGCAGAAGTGCCGCCTGTCAGCCTTTCATGTGGCAACATTCATGAATTTAAATGTTGACTCACATGCAGACAACAAGGAACACATGCCTATTATGTAATAACAACAAAACACAATTATTGCGCCAATCTTTTGCATTTATCTACAGGCTACTGTTAAAGTTACCTACATGTGTTTGTAAAGAAGATAGGCTGCTGAGAAACACCATCATCTGGCATGTCAGTGGTATTGTACTGTTTTACTTTTCCATGTCATTATGTTAAATAAGAACTGGTCTCAATTGAATTATCTGGGTAAATGCATTTAAATACATTTAAATTAAATTTAGAACATCATTTGTTGATTTGCTGTTTTGCTATTTTTGTAAATGTGTTGGGCTTTATGTCACAGGTTTTCAACATACAGTAAATATTCATGTATGAACACATGCACTGTCGGAGAATTACAGTGTTCAGGAATATAAGAAACATGTTGATGGAGAAATCTGAGCCTCGGGTTTGTCTAAAAACCCTTGATTCCTTTCCTTTATTTCATTGAATGTTGTCAAATCTGCACTATATTAGAGATAATGATAAAGAAGTTAAAGTGCGTTGACCTGATCCCATCTATCATTGTGTGATGTCAGTGTGCATTCTTACAAAGTAGGGGTTTGATGGTGTATGCTTTCATCAATCAGGTTCTGACATTTAATTAAAAAAGGCATGTGCTGTATACATATTTATAAATGATGTAGTTAAAGTCCAGTGGGTCTCACCAGCTGACACTCCTCCAGAGAATTGACCAGCTGAGCGTTCTGGCAGGACAGGATGGAGCCCGCCAGGTTGAGCATCACACACACAGCTGACAGCAGCATGAAGAATGTGATCTGTGGCAGAGAATGAAATAGAGGAGAAAAAGACAACATAATGTCAAAATATTTAGTTTGAAAGCAGCATTTACATAGCGTATATATTTCTCAAATGTACTTTCACACCAAAGTACCACCTTAACCTCAGGGTAGAGCTTTATTATAATTTCCAGGCTAACAGCCCCGTGAATATCCATCCTGTTAAAATAAATACGGCTACCGTTTCTGCTACTTGAAATTGCAGGTCAAGCACAACGGAAAGAGTTTAAAAATTGACAACTGACAGTCTGTCCAGGAAATTGGAAACCAGGCACCAGTGCTTTATGAACATTTTCATGACCTCATAATTGATTCATTTAATTAAAAATGGCAATAGCCTATTTTCAAAGCTTGTGTTTGTGGAGGACGTAAAGGGCAATAGCAGGAGGAGTTTGACGGATATAAAGGTTATTTGCAACACACAAACACAGATGGATAGGAGCAGAGGGGGACCAAGGGCGGAGAAGGGAAGGAACTGAAGGTGACGTGTAATAAACAGATGGAGCGATAAGTTTAAGTGCTTTTCACAAATGCAGAAAATGTAAAGATTGAGAGGCTGGTGGGCGAGAATGAGGAGCACCTCTTTGGATGGAACGCCAGATAAAGAGTTACGGTAAATTAAAACCAAAGGGACAGTGCAATTGTTAACAGACAGTGAGAGAGAAGAAGAAAAGGAGACAGACAGACATGCCGAACGAGACTCTGTAGCCTCAATGGTTCATTGGTGCTGATGATATGTAGATGTGCTTAGTTAGCACATCATTTGAATTTGATATCAGCTGTCTGGTTCTCTGGTTGATCAGCTGCACGAGAATGTAATCAAGTCTCTGGGATGCAATATTTAACGCATGACCTACCAACACCCCCACCCACCCGCCCGCCCTTTTCTATATCTGATTGGTTAGTCTAGGATCAATATCCATATGAAAACGTTTTCTCTATGTGTAGACACCAAGATTACATTTATTTTACGTTATAATTCATTTAGTGTGTCTTGCCTACATCGACTCGGGCGGGGATTGAACCACCAACCTCCTGACTGAGACAGACCAGCGAACCACTGATCAAAAGTCGCCGCATTTAAAAAGAATTTATCAGATATGACCGATCTGTATGCTGGGATACAGTTTGGCACAACTGAGACTGATGGGATCTACCAGATACAAGAGGCAATCTCTCCTTCTTCAATGAAGAGCATTACTTGGGTCTCGCAGAGAGGATGATTATTATCATAATGTCCAGACTGGCTCTATATCATTTATTACCGGGTGTGAGTTCAAAATGCTGCTTCAAAAGCATCATCATCAGTTCAGGTGTGCAGGAGAGTTTAACTCGAATGGTGCCATGACGATAACTTTCATAAAGAGGATATTGTAATGCACACAGCAGTGACAGTAAAAGCTCTCTCTGACAAACAGGACATTACCCGTATTTGAATGAAACCTCTCCGGCTTTGCATTGTTGCAGCCGAGCCAGTCGGATGAAATGCTGCACCTCAAACAATAACCTGCTGCAATTCCAACTGAGGACAAAACAATCCCTCTCTAGCAAAGCTCTAGTGACTGTGGGGGTGCACTAACATAATATCACGCCACTCTAAAATAATATTTGTTTTGTTTCATAATTCTCAAAAGCAATATGTTTTAGCTCTTCCAATTACTCATTATTTAAATCTGCAGCTACAATAAAAAATACACATCCACAAGATAACAAAGTGATGCCACCACTAGCCCTAATGTACACGCACGCACACACACACACATACACACTGGCTGAATTGTGTTTTTAATGAAACAATGGTGAAAAGTCCCACAAGAAATCCTTTTGATATCCTCTGGTGACCCAGGTGTCACCTGCGTGTCCCTCGTGGCGTCTCTCTGCTGATTGTCACGCCTGGCCCCACACCAATGCTTTCTCATTACCATGTAGGATTACACAGCACCATTTAGCAACTAGTCATTAATTACTGCTGCGCTGCCCTCTGCATGTCAAAGAGGTAAACACACACACACACACACACACACGCACACACACACACACACACACACACACGTGCGCCACTCGGACGCTGTAACAGTCAAGGCAGATTTACGCGTAGTGTCATCTCACATCGTTTAACGCTGGCTGCGGAGGAGAATACAGCACAATATAATCACCATTCATCTCCATGACACACTCATAGATTACGACATGAGACCCAAGGTGCAGGTGTTTCTCTGTAATTCTCCATAACTGTCAGTGAGGTGAAATAATTTGGCTTGAGCTCTGCCTCTTTCTATCCTTCGTCCAGCTGCAGTCATTTTTCAAACTGCAGAGGTAGGAGAGGACGTTTCTGATGGACCATATATCTAGGAAAGAAAACTAAGTAGCCCGTTGAGAGTTGTGCACTGGAGAGGAGTATTTATCGTAGGGGGTATACTCTTAAAGGTACCATGTGGAGGTTGCTGGGCTCCCTCTCCTCTTGGTTGATTCATGGACTAATTGGTCATTTTGGTCGTCATCGACTACGATCTCCTCAGTGAATTAGTCGCTCTTAATGCTTTGTTCTTGCTGAATTACATATTTCCAATAAACCAATGAGTAAGTCTCTAAAATGTACTGCTAGTCAGTTATAATAAGGCATGATAACAATGCATTTTAAATACTTGGTAAATGTTATTAAAAAGGAATTGGATTCAACACGTATTCAATCTCAAGGATTCACAAAATGGGTTTTGGCAACACTGAATGTAAACTAAAACGTTCTTTTTTTTAAAGAACAATCTCCAGGTCAACGGTGCTACATTTAGGAAAATAGGCCTATTTGCTCTCTGGGGAGAGTTAAATAAGATAAGTAATAGTGCGGTATAAATATAAGGCCAGCAGATGAACTGATGTGTTTACATGTTGTCAGTTCTAAACAAACAACTGATAACATTTTAATTAGAGAGGTGGATTTTGTTTTGATAGCTGTTTCTAGTTTGTCTGTTGAACTAAGTTAACAGCCTGCAGGCTGTAGCTCCGTATGATAGATAGACACAGAGTGGTATCAATCATTTCATCCAACTGCCATCCAAAAAGTTTCCCTTGTGTAGAATTTCAATGGTTTTGTGAAAACTCTGTAAATCAATGTTTATTCAACAATTAGCTCAAACTGTAAACATACATAGTCTTTCTGTTGTAACGCTCTCCTCGTCCATCACTGCCAACCAAAAAACAAACTCATCGATCATCCCCTCGAATCAGAGATAAGATAAGATAAGCGTCTCAGTGGGGAAACTGCACTGATGGAGCAGCAAACGATAATACCCTGTCATTGTTTCATTATATACCAACTATTATAAGAACAGAGGAAATGTGGGGGCTCATATATCCTCAGCTGACCATTTCAGCAGTATTTTAAGCAGCAATGTATGAATATTTCATTATTGGATTATAATGCCCTAAAGCTTATACTGTATATGCAGAAAACTGCCATGCATAATAGGTTATAACAATAAATCATAAACATACCATGTATAGCTACCGACAGGTACATGATATGTCAATCAGGCCATGTGCATTACTAACTCTTCAAGTTATTGAACACACATGTGGCACAAATATGCTAATATGCAAAGTGCATGTTGAATTGTATCTGCTAATAATATGACTGAAATATTCCCTAAAATACTGACGCATTAAAATAACCTTGTCCATAATGACCTTTACGCGTGTCTTATATCTCCAGATTATGATGCATGCGCTGCATCTCTAACATGCGTGACAACCTCAGGAAATCTATCTGTAAACTTAAAGCCCCACTATGTAACTTTTTCAACTTAAAATAACAGCTTGAAAAAATGGTGCCGCTACAATGACTTTTAATATGTTGATTTGCGCCTCCGCCACTGCCATCGGGGGTCTGGGGACTGAAAACTGCTGAATGTAAGATGTTGGGAACGACCCGGTACTTCCGGTTGAGGAACAGGAAGTACTTAAACTTGCTGTCTGGCAGTGATTACCAACGTCATATAGTGCCAGTCCACGCTCGCAGGTGACTTTTTATTTGCTCCGCTACGAGACGCGTACAAACAGAGTGACATGCCGCGGCTGAACGGCTCGCTGCGGCTGCCGAGACGCGCTGCTGGCAGCGCGCATTGATCAGCTGTTCGATCAGCTGTGAGGGCACGAGCCTGAAGAGCCATATATGGCTCGAGAGCCAGACGTTAAATACCTGAAGGAGGCGCTACAGGGGAAAAGTTACATAGTGTCGCTTTAAAGAAGAAAATTAGTGTAATTTGATCCGAAACAAGTTTCTAAAGTCAAAAATAGTTTGTTGTTGTTCAGATTTGAACGTTCTTGGAGACACACTTGTGACAAGAGATTTATTGTTTGATGCTTTTTGTCCTCATTAATCACATACATTGTTTTAAATGATGAATGATTAAGCCAAAAGTATTTGTTTTACATGTTGACAATAAAGTACCTAATTAATGTAATTGAAGAATGGTTCAAATGGAGATTGGAAGAAATAGTTGATTAGTCTATCAATACAACATTGATTTATTTCAGAAGTCACGTTTGTAGCAAAAATTCTCTGGATTGAGAAATTGGAATTGAAAATGTGTTGTTTTCTGTTATTGTAAAGAAATATTTATAGATTTGTGTGTTTTTCTTCTGTAAAACAATACCGAGATATTGGTATGCTTGATATTTTCAGCAATGTTATCCTTCGGGAGTCCAAGTTCACTTTGTTATACTATGCATGGATTTCTGTCTTTGAAACACAAAATGTGAGGGGAAATGACTCAGGTGCATACATACATATACAATGCTGGAGTGGTAATCGCTTCAAATATGATTATAGTTACATACACATTTTCAAATATTATTTAGCTAACACATGTAAGGCATACAACAAAAATACTATTTACATGTTTAAACATGTGCCATTATTCCAACTGTTTGTGCCTCTTTTCATTGAAAAGTCTACTGTATGCGTTCAATCACGGAAATAATAATAATAACAAATAATTAGCAACAATTATTTTGAAATACATACAAAAATGAGATTCATGTCTACATTTTTCTTAATAAAACATGATCAGTGGGTTACCTATTAAAAGGCTCAGGAAATCAAGAAAATTAACTGCAAAGGAATCAATAATTTTAAAATCGTTTTTCAGCCCCATTTAAATGTATTCCTTCAGACTAGAGTTATTGTTTGTTTTTTTCGCCAGATCTGGTGTCAATCAGATGCAGATGGATGTTGCTAATCAGGCCCTGAAGAAACAAAGTCTGTGCAACACAGCAGGAGAGAATGCTAACGTGCTATGACAATGAGTTAGGAGCTCCTCCTGTAGAGTCCTTGAGAAGTAAACAATAGCCGCACTATGGGTTACCACAACATTCAAATCAGCCTATTTAAAAAGACATAATGATGTAGAGCCGGGGTTTAACCCTGTGGAAGTGCCGCAGGGCAAAGTAATTAAAGATTGTGAAGTTGTGATCAGAAGGGAATTATATAAAGGAAGAATTTGACCGCAGCCCACATTAGTATTTAGTCTGCAGCAGCACTGCGACACAAGCCTGTGTATGTTAAACCATCCCATAGCCATCAGAGTTGGAGGCAATGTTTTCTTTTCTTTGGTTTCCTGCTCAACAGATCACAAAAAACCCTCAGATTCAGTTTCCCTCAGACACTATCAATCCACATGCCCTGCAGAGCTCAGGAACATCTGGGAACATACAACTATATCAGGAGAATAAGAGATCATTACTGAATATATTGATTGACAGGAAACTGTCCAATGATAGCCTGTGGAACTTCCAGATCCTAAAGTGATTTAAAATATGCTAAAATACACCCCTACCTTGGGGTTAAGCCACAATCAGCAACGACAACAATGTGTATTCTCCTGGTGTCCCCTCGACCGACTATAAACACACTGCAGACAGCAGCAGCAGCAGCTGGTTCTCATTGGTTCCCACTGTTAACTGAAATACCGTTCTACCTTCCTGCTCCCTCCTCCCCCTGAGGGCCGTGGTAAATATCCTTATATGCATGTGTGTGTATGTCTGCGTGTGTGTGTGTGTGTGTGTGTGTGTGTGTTTAGACCACATCACCAGGATTAGCTGTGATAGGAGTTGAGTGACCTTGAGTTCAGTGCCGGTCCAAATAAACAGTGGAGGTGTTGATACTAACCCTCAGCAGCAGAACCCGGGGGACGTCACACTAAACCAGACGTAACGACTTCCACAGACCCCTAACCCCGCCGAGGGAATAGCTTCATCGCGGGAGCGCACACATCACTTTAAACCAACACTCATGTAAGGATATGTGCTTAGAGATACCTGGACACGTATACGTTTGCGGAAACTCGTAACTCGACATAAAAAAACTGATGGGATTCAAAAGCGAGTACGGCGAGCCGAAATGCAAATGTATCAAAAATACAAACACAGGTGAACGCAGCAGCATACACATTTGCATTTTCTCTGTCTTTTAAGGCGTTGTTTTTACTGCACAGCAGAAGATTTGCATGGAGATTAAATTCACGCCTCACACCTCGTCTCCATGAATTGATGTATATCCTGTTCAACAGGGCGCTGGGTTTATGGAGAGCGTGGTTAAGTCAGATAGTGGACACCTACACGCCATCAATAGGAAGGGATGTTCCGAATGAGAGATACCACACAAGATCGTATCGCCACTCAAACACGCGTCGTTCTCGGTGGTCAAGAAAGAACCCCAGATGTGTTTTTATGTTTCTATAGATGTTGACTATAAGAGTTAAACAAATAACAGTTTGCCTCTCTACTCTGAGGCTTTGATGTGCATTCATGTTGACAGCATGTCAGACTGCGTCTCCACAGGATGTGATGGATTAGTTCCTGTGGTTACAGACATCATGTGGACGTTGCACTCCAACACCTTTTATTGGCAGAAGAGGCGTAAAAACCTGCATCGAGCCGGCTGAAGCTGAACTACATCTCTCATGTTGGAGCTCTTCTTTTAATCTAACCTTTTGCCTTTTTTAATAATGTGAATTCACCAAGTACAGCCTGCGAACGTCCACTTGAGGAGGGTTTAGATAATGGGTAACTAGACGGCCAGGTACTATAAGGGAAGTAGGGTTGCTCTGTGGGAGGAGTGCATCTGTGCCAATGCTCACACTTATTGATTAAAACAGACCGTGAAAGACAGCATCCACCCGAGGGTCAGGGGCTGATTAACCTCTTCTCAACATTTTAATCAGCCACTGACCTCTAAAGAGCTAAAACAAGGAGGCTCTGTCTTCTGCTCCCCTCAAGGCTCTTGGTGGTGGTGTGTGTGTGTGTGTGTGTGTGTGTGTGTGTGTGTGTGTGTGTGTGGGGGGGGGGGGGGGCTGTAATGAGACAGGCCTTTAATGAACCCGGTCCCAGCAGCCTCTCACACCACACAGAAGTACAGCAAGAACTTTGTGAAAGATGCTGCTTGCCAGAGGCCTGTCATTGAAAACCAAGGATGGCGTCTCCATGAGGTATTAATATGATGTAAACGCTGTCAAATGTGAAGCATTACACAGAAGACTTTACACACTGGGACGTGTGATCGGTAACAAACTGTCAGATCTTCTTAAAAGATGTGAGGTTCCTCTTATCAACTTTAAGAGCATTTTGCAACTGTTCATGGATTGACACTTCCTAAAGACAGTCGGCCTCCAAGTACACAACAACACACTCCTCGACATGCTATGCTGTGAAAGAATACAACATGTTGTAGAAAGCATTTCTAAATCAAGTTTTAAAAATGTGGAGAGCTTTTCTTAAAATAATTAAATGAATGACCGAGTGTTTTCCAATCTACATTATTATTATTACTAGTATTAGTATTAGTATTAGCAATATAGCAGCATGTTAATCAAGGACTCTGGTCCAGACTGAGATGTCTCAACCACTATTGAATGGATTGACGTGACTTTTCCTCTTTCATTTGAGGCTGGAAGAGGCCATGATGCCCATGATGGAGAGCACCGTGACCTGAGGAGTGACTATTTGCTCAAACACCTCTAATGATGCTGCTGCCTGGATCATGGCGCTCCTGCTCCTATGAGCCATGCGATAAGGGAGTCTATCTCATTCATATTCTAATTAATATGGAGCCACACTTCCTGCTTCTCGGGGCCTTAGAGAAGGACATGATTCATCCGGCATTATCTTGAGTCGGAAGGTTCCGGTTCACCCAGCCAACTGTTCGCTTTCAAACTCTGCCCTGATTTCTCTCACAATCTGCTCATCCCTGGGTCTGATCCCTTACCTGTCACTTCCTGTCATTTTATACATTATGAGAGCATGTGGAAAATAGAAATAAAGACAACACAGATGGTTACAATAGGTGTGTGCTTTTAAGTAGAGGAATTAAGAGAACAGAAAAACAGCAGGATTTTAAAATCCTCCCAAATTACCTCCATGGACATCTTTTAATTTTTCTTTTTTCTTTTACGGTGTGGATTAAATCACATCTCAGATTTCCTTTTATTCATATTAAATCCAGCTCTTTCAATGCCATTACTTGAAACAGCATGTATTTGATGCACAATAAAAAAACACAGAACAAAGTTAAAGCACAGCAAATAGCTTGCTTTTTAAAAAGAAAAGATTTTTTTAAATGTCTTTAAATGTCTTAACGTCAAATGACAACCACAAGAAATAAAGCCTATTTTCTTTTTCCATTTGGAATGATCATTTATACACTTCCAAATAGTCTGGTTTAGAAAAAATAAAATGTTCACCTGAAAGTGAAGAGTGTTTTGCAATTGGTTTAAAGTTTTACAATGCAGTGCCTCCCCCACCCTCCCACCCTCCTACCCCCATCCCCCATCCTCCATCCCCCAACCCGCCACCCGTCTGAAACCTTCACGCACTCTAATCTACAGTAATTTAAATGGTCTACTTCCTCGGGCATGTGATGCCAAAAGCACTTTAACACTGTCATCATTCCTGGTGCCTGTCCATCAGAGCTCTAACGAACATTCATATCCATTCATTCACCGCAGGAACAGCCTGCGGGAGCAATACAGGGTTAAGTGTCTTGCCCAAGGACACATTGACATAGACCAGCGGAGCCGGGATCAAACTGACGATTCTCCGATTGAAGGACGACCCTGCTCTACCACTGAGCCACAGTGGTCTAGTGTCCCCAGCAAGACACCATGAATAACAGCAAAATAAGAAATGCTCATTTGAGGAAGAAACACAGAATATACTGTGAACTCCATGGTTAAGGTTTGGGTTAAAATGGTTGAGGGGATCTTTGTTGTCATGGTTACAATTAGATTGGTTAGGTTAGTTGGAGACAAACAGCAATGTCCCAAATAAAGGTTGCAACTGCAGCAACTATAGTGTAGTTACAGATACAAAAGGAAAGGAACATTGAAATGGTCAAATCTGTCAGAAATTGCTGCAAAAAATCAGTCCAAAAAAATCAGTCAGAGTGCAGAGTGAACGATGAAAACTGAAATCACAGAGGTAACGATGCTGCAGAGTAGAACCACAACGCCTGCAGCTGAGCAGACACTGTTGAGTGGGAGTCACAAAGAAGTCCCTTTAATCAGCAGCTTCTTCGTTCTTTCAGCTGTTAGGAGTGAAGTCGGTTGGTATAGAGCAAAGGAGCTCCGCTCCTCTTTTCATCCGAATGGCTTCTTGGCAGAAACAGTGTGAGAGGAGAGGAGGTGATGTGAGGAGCAACGGGGACGCAGAGCGGCAGTGCTAATGCAAACTGACCAGAGGTGACAGGCAAACTGTGACCAGAGCAAAGAGAAAACACTCCTGGATTACACACACACACACACACACACACACACACACACTCCTTGCAATCTCTCTTTCAGCTTGCTTGGTGTATAAAGAAACAGTCCACACACTCTTAATTCAAGCTTGCAGCGAGGTTGCTTTCGAGAGGCTTCATCCCGAGTCCTGCACTCTGCAACAGGAGGACTCTGGGTGAAGCCTCCATGTTGGCAGACCTCATCTCTGCCTTAGTGGACCTGATAAAGACATTTCAGTCCTGTGCACCATGTTTAATACAGCTAATGTGTGTGATTATACAGGACTGTCTCAGAAAATTAGAATATTGTGATGAAGTTCTTTATTTTCTGTAATGCAATCAAAAAAACAAAAATGTCATGCATTCTGGATTCATTACAAATCAACTGAAATATGGCAAGCCTTTTATTCTTTTAATATTGCTGATTATGGCTTACAGTTTAAGAAAACTCAAACTCTAAATATTAGAATATCATGAAAAAGTATACTAGTAGGGTATTCAACTAATCACTTGAATCGTCTAATTAACTCGAAACACCTGCAAGGGTTTCCTGAGCCTTGGAAAACACCGGACAGTTGCTGAGTGGTCCAAAGTCCTCTTTTCAGACGAAAGCAAGTGTTGTATTTCATTTGGATGTCAAGGCGCCAGAGTCTGGAGAAAGGCTGGAGAGGAGCAAAATCCAAGTTGCTTGAAATCCAGTGTGAAGTTCCCACAGTCAGTGATGGTTTGGGGAGCCATGTCAGCTGCTGGTGTTGGTCCACTGTGTTTCATCATTCCAGAGTAAATGCAGCTGTGTACCAAGAGATTTTAGAGCACTACATGCTTCCGTCTGCTGAAAAGCTCTATGGAGATGAGGATTTCATTTTCCAGCATGATCTGGCACCTGCCCACAGTGCCAGAACCACCAGTAACTGGTGTACTGACCATGGCATTACTGTCCTGGATTGGCCTGCCAATTCCCCTGACCTGAACCCCACAGAGAATTTGTGGGGTATTGTGAAGAGGAAGCTGAAAGACACCAGACCCAACAATGCAAATGAGCTAAAGGCCGCTATTGAAGTATCCTGGGCATCCATAACACCTCAGCAATGCCACAGGCTGATTGCTTCCATGCCACGCCGCATTGATGCAGTAATCCGTGCAAAAGGATTCCCAACCAAGTACTGAGTGCATTAATGGACATTTTCAAATGTTTGATTTTGTTTTGCTGTTATAAATCTTTTTTTTACTTGGTCTGAGGAAATATTCTAATATTTAGAGATAGGATATTTGAATGCTCTTAAGCTGTAAGCCATAATCAGCAATATTAAAAGAATAAAAGGCTTGCAATATTTCAGTTGATTTGTAATGAATCCAGAATGCATGACATTTTAGTTTTTTTAATTGCATTACAGAAAATAAAGAACTTTATCACAATATTCAAATTTCTTCTGAGACAGTCCTGTATATACAACATTTACTGCTGAACCGACATTGTGATTGGATGGGAAGTACTCTGTAAGAGCTTATATAAAAAGAATAGTACTTGCCTATCTGAGCAACGTATCTTTAATTCATTTCTAAACATAATTGACCACATTCATATAAATTGTGCTTGCCAAACAGCTATCACTGCAACAAAGACACAGCCAAATGGGTTATTTGTCTGCAGACAACATGGGATTGCATCCAAATTTAGATTTTGTGACAACTAAATGTGCCTCATTCTCACTGTGCGCTGACCCGAGAAACACGGTTGAATCACAGTTGGATTTAGATGAACCTGAACACATTAAAATAAACATCCACACTCTGAGCCAAATAAACTGTACGATGTAACAAAGGATGCTGGGAAGATGCAAAAAAAAAAAGGATTTCTTGGCAAAGGACCAAAACATATTTCCAAAGCTACTCTCTCTGCCTCTTTGTCCGCCGTGCCTACAGCCACCACATCACAGCAGTACACCTCATGGCATACAACTTGTTGGTTTATTTTTCTAAAACCATTTAAAATGTAGAAAGGCCCAAAACACCAATTACACCGTTCTGTTTGAGCTTGCTGGTGAAACTTGAGAGAAATAGCAGCTTTACGTGGAGGATGTGAGTGTGAGGTTTTTACAACAGCAACAAATTCCAGTGTTACTGGATACATTCATTGAAAACACACTGTTTTGGTGTCTGTTTGGGTGACATTAAAACCTGCACCCTTATACAATCATGTAAAGAAATACTGAAAACGAGGGTTCGGTAGCATTACAATAAACAAACTACAAGGTGAAAAGCTTCTGTATATTATATCAAGAGTTGTGCAGCTTGTCGCTTGGTGCTATGTCCAACTTTAACTGGCTCCTTCGCTCTCAACGTTGGGACTGGCTGCTATTCAGCTTTTCAAAAAGATGAGGATGATCAAAATTACTTATCAAACATGACAAACAGGTAGTTGTTGCTGTGTGATCGTGTAAAGTTATACTATAGCTGAACAAATCTGCCATTTCAGAAATGATAAAAACTCACATTAATATCATTTAACAAAAAAATAGTTAAAAAATGACATCTCTGCATTTTTAGCCTCTTTTAGCTCATTGATGGGTTTTGTGGCCGGCACATTTCATTAAGTCTCAAAGTCAAGCATCTTGTAAGACCAGAATTCTTCTTCTCAGGCGTTGGCGGAGACCCAACAGAGCTACAGAGCGGTTATTAGACCTCCAGTCAAGTGTACCTGACTGCTAATGTTGGTGTGTTTCTGCTGAGTCTGCAACTGGGTTGTCAAGTTGGTTGTTGTTATTTATTATTCAACGTGATTGGATTGTATCGTTTCCAAACATGCTGACTCCAATATTGTAAATATTTTTTCATTTGTTAGTCTTCTCTTGTCACAGCTGTCCAGCATTTGAAACATAGTTAGATTGCATGGTTAACTATTGTGATATAGCTCATTTAAAGTGGATGACAAAATGCCACACGTCCATGTTTTCTACATTCTTTCCCAATATTTAAGGATTGACTGCACGGCGCTTCATCAATTACTTCATTGCAATTTGCCCTTTTTTGGGATGGAAATCTGGCAAAGGATAGTTCATTTCTCACTCTTATGTTTACATATCAATTCAGTTGAACTGTGCTCCTCCAATGAAAGAAACAAGCTTCTCTACAGGTGTGCTGGGATACCAATAAGCATTCCCCATTCATTTTTCATAATATGGCCCCACAATCGAGCTTTCATTTCAGGGCTTCTCCTCCCAAGAGCCCCTGCCAGCTCTGTAAAAGAACTCGAAAGAACAGAAAATCTAACCATAAAATCATAAACTTCTACAAGGAACACGTGAATAGGAGTTAATCCCCCCTAAAGGCTATTCTGAGTGCTTTCTGTCTGTTTGAAGTCGTGCAACATTTCCAGTAGATTTGCTCTTTGAAGACTGCCTCTCCACCACCTGCCTCACAGTCCTCCTCAGCTCACACGTTTTGCAAACGCGTGCACTTTTGTTTCTGTCTGTCTGTCCGTCTGTCCGTCTGTCTGACACACACACTTCCTGTCTCTGTTTCCCTTTGGCGGCTCCTGACAGGTGGTCCTACGGGGCCCATCTCTGTTGGCAGTAGGCTATATCTCCCTCTCCATCTGGGTCAAGTCAGAGATTAAAAGGCCTCTAAGGAAGAGGGAGACCGAAGAAGCGCACACACACACATACACACACACACACACACACACACACACACACACACACACACTAACACACACACACATGCAAAGCAGTGGCAGAGTTGGTGTATGCCAGTCATCTGTGCATCTGTGTGAGTGCTGGCTTTATGTTCCTGGCTGTATTGTATGTCTGCGTGTGTTGTGCATTTGTTGATCTTCATGTGCACTTACAGTTCTAATAAAAAGCAAGAGCCTGGCGCAACAACAGTCTCTTAACCGCTCAATTATATAAGATGGCAGACGGTAGTCGCTTGAATTACCCGAGCTGTGTCGATGCTCCACAGTACAAACTGGTGATGAATAGAATCAGAAAATCTGTTGCTGGATTGTTGCCAATCACTCAATGAATCATCGTCATTTAATAAACAGAAAAATGTAAGACGAATGCTCGGCTTGAATTTTATGGACTTTTGCTCTCGCTGTTAGCAAATGGAGATCAAATGGAAATGCTCCAACTCCTCAAAGTACTTTTTAAATTTGTGTTTAATAAAAGCCCAATTAAAAAAGCATCGTCTTTTTAAGACTGAGCATTTTGTTTCCGCTTTCAATTGTTTTTATGCAAATAACCACAGTATATTATATCAAAGACTACAACAAAGTTAAAAAATAACCTTTTAAATTTCTGATGGCCTACACTGACTTCAAAGCAGTTGACATTATTTTTGGGAATACATAGGGTGAAGCCTTTTATATCAGCTGCATTAAGGCGACAACAAAAACATCTTCATCGGCCAATATTGATCATAAACTATCGGCAATCAACATTGTGAAAAAAACGTGATACCTTATAGCAAAAAGGGAATACCACAGTATTCTCAGTGTTCTCTTGTCATGTGCACCAACTAAAAGAACAAAACGGACGGCCTTGGTTTAAGAAAAATCCAGCTTTCCAGTAGCAAAATACTTAATATATATATATATATATATATATATATATATATATATATATTAATAGTTATTCATTCTAATGCTATGCATTGCTTTGGGTATTTTGAGAGATGTTTATGAGTTGCTCTGATATCTCTGAACACCTTCACTTGTCAAATGGATCAATGGCTTCAAGATTGTTTGTAGCTTTCCCGGACTACTTTACTCTTACCAGTCTCACGGGAGCTCTTCCTTTATTCATCACAAACAATCAATCCATGGAAGATGGAAACAAGCTTCAGCTTTAATATTATTTCCTGTCAAAGAGATAGAGGCATTGAAAACCGATGTTGTTAATCATAGCTGCCCTCCCCGTAGCAGGAGTTAGTTTCTTACTTTATGTCTGCATCTCCCTTCAGAGATATCCCTCTGAAGCTAAATGTACGTCTGGGTCTGGCATGCTGGAAGTGCAGTAGAGGGAAGGCCACAGACTCAGCCATCCATTTATTCACAGCGAGTCGTACACACCTGAACCATGCATGCACACATTTATGAGCTTAGACGTGTGCACACGCTTTAATCAATATGGCAAACCTGGCTCTACTCTACTCCGATCTTCACATCATGTCCGTCGCATAAAGATTTGCTGTGTTTTTTTAATTTTTTTGTACCGTTTCTAATGCCAGCACTAAAGTAAAAAGATGTTCATTACCATTGTAGTTTATTGTGATTAAGACAGTTATTGCATTATGCACAATGCTGGTAATAATATTTTTCTGTCAGGGATCTGAACTACAAATAAAACATATCTTAAACAGTTTGTGTCTTAATGGAGGCTTTGAAGAGAGAATAGATGCGTTCCAGTTCAGTTCAACGTCTAAAAGGGTTGTCTGATGCTGTTGCTCTGGTTCTCCTGCCTGGTGACGTGTCGACCGCCATCTCCTGCAGGTAATACACCTCATACAAGTTTACTTCAAATAATCTGAACAACTCCTTTAATGTTTTTGAACAAAGCTAATTTGTCCTTAGACCCGAGTGAGTCCTCAGCAGCTGTAAGCCGGGCCTGCCAGGCTGTGCAGGAGTGGCCGTAGTATCAACTCACTCAGCTGTGCAATATAGCTGACATGATTGTGTGTGAACCACAGAGCACTAGTTGTTTGGTAAACTGTGGAAAATAAACTGGTGGGCCTCGATTTGACCAAAACACTCAGCACAATGTCACACGTAGTTCAAACTGTTCGGTGTGGAAAGAGAGCGACAGGAGGAGGCCAAAGGGGCGCCTACATGTGCTGCTGAACACACACTGACAGAAAGCACAATTATTTTGTATGTGTGCTTGTGGCATTTAAACTATCGGAGGAGTTATTATCTCGATTGATTAACATAACAAGGTGCAGAAAGAAATGCCTTTTGATCCTTCATCAGTTGTATTCAGCTAAATGGATTCTGCTGTGTGAGTTTAAGTGTGTTTTAGGAACCAGAGATGTTATGGCAGGTCAGTGACACATCATTTGTATAGATTTACCGTGCAGCTGATTGGAGTTAACAATGATACAGTGGATTCAGATTTCATTATTGCTTCTGTTTCCTATAAGCTATTCATGTATTGAATATTTAACACTCGCATCCAAGAGCATGACAGTGGCGGCGCCCACTACAAACCACAGAACATCCCTGGCTTGTGTTCACGTTCATCCAAGCCAGATCTATTGTTTGAACACTTCCTGACATCACGTGACTTGCATCTAACTTGAATCTGTTTACACCAAGCACTTTGTTCCAGCTGTACTTTTTGTTAAATTAGATTTCTATAAGTCACAAATGATTACATTTACTTTGTGCTTTCATGGAAATACCCGACAGAAGCGGAGAAGGACATTGTCTGTCTGGGGCCAAAAAACAGGGGCCCAAAGCAATAAGTAAAACCACTTATAGCTCAGACACGCACATGCATGCACCCCCCCCCCCCCCACACACACACACACCCATCACACACACGCCCCCACACCCACACACCCATCTGCTGGCCACAGAGCCAGGAACAGAGGCTGCTAATGGACTACTTTCATTTCTAATTACAGGATTAATTTGTCCATTTAGGCCTGAATGAAAAATGTTCAACAATTGGAGGGCAAAACTGGGTTGGACAGACAGACCATCTCCGCCTTTACTCGTAGACAGCCTTTTAATCAATCAATCAATTAATCAATCAATCAATTAGCTAATTAATTGAATTATCGGCACTAACAAACTGTTGTTTTTTATTTTGTTGTTGTTGTGGCCTCTGACCATAAATCTTTATTCCAGGAGCACATATAGCTCAGTTTCCTTGACACAATCAGTCAGTTCTCTCTCTCTCTCTCTCTCTCTCTCTCTCTCTCTCAACTGCATTCATATTCATGGGCTGGCAGGGTCACAGGCTGTCACAGAGAGCACCTCATAAAGCCTTTCACCGATGTCCTGCCGGCCCCACTGTAGTTATGTGATCGTAATACAAAGTCTAAGGTTATTGTGTGTATGTGCCGTCAGTGATTTGTGTGCATCGTTAGCGAGATGTTTGGCAATGTGTTGCTCTCCTGACCATGCAATGTGAGCTCTCTCTCTGTGTGTGTGTGTGTGTGATTAGATTTATCCCCAGCCATCAGCATATCACTAAAATGGTCCTGTAAATTACACACACTCCTTTTGTATCCAATCTGAGACAAACAGGCACACACAGGCGTTTGTCAAATGAAGCTGTCATTGAAGTTCAACCAGGCGGGCCAACACATCCTGGCATTTCGCACAGACATGACACATATTTCTCCACAGCCAGTCAGTTATATCCACAACATCTTCCAGTGTTTATTCCAGGATTAGATACCAAATATCCCTTTGTTTAAATTATTATATATAACATTGTGTTTACTGGAATGAAAAGATAAGAACATATGATGTCTGGAACACATGCAACTCTTCTCCAACCTTACAGAATGTAGCTCATATTTATATTTAAGTACAGTACTTGAGCAAATGTACTTGGTTACATTCCACCATTGGTTTAAGCAGTGTGGTCTCATGGGAAGGCGTACTATGATAATGTTATTTAAGGAGGGACAATGCACATTATGAGCACTTGAGTCCATCATGTTCAGGGTTATTTTCACCTGCAATACCTGGCAGGTATAACCATGCAGCACACGGCTGTGTTACGCGTCATCTCATGTATTTTAATCTTTTTGCATGTAACCTAGCTGCCTCCAGGGCCTCCTCCACTCTATTGCAGTGGCATGAAATGACGACCAGAATGACTGAAGACAGTTTGGTGAGAGCAGGCTGGTATGCTCAAGGAACCTGTCAAACATAATCTTGTCATGGAAAAGGTCTGATCACTCAATCATATATCTCCTCATGTTTCTTTCTCAAGCTGAGTTCCACTATAAGATCCAGGCACTATTTTGGGATGCCTCACTTTTCCTGTGTGGATCACTCTTTGCCTCAAGGTTGCCTTGGTGACTATACGAGCTGGTGCCTGACAAACGCTGCAGCGTTCGGGTGGCAACACTTTTCCTACACAAAACTCTTGTGTATGAATAGGATATATATTCTTAAAAAATCCTTTATTCTATCAAAACTTGGATCTTTTCAGAAAAAAGATTGTATTGTTATTAGACGGGCAGGGCATGTACATTTGTGCATAATAGTGCTTACGTAAATAAGGTTTTAACAGTGATTTATTTGCTTATGAGGAGTTTATTAGATATAATAAAACAAATCAATTTACTGTAAAATGTCCATCAAGTTATTAAAGTTCAAATAAAATCTCATCAGAAATACAAAGGACATGACGTACAACATGTGCATGTTTTTGTATCGAGCAGGCGGTAATATTGATAAATGGCGTCAGAAATATGGGGATGAAAGCACCTGATGACAGTCGCTAATCTTTGATGATCCAACATGAATGATGGTTTTCAGAGTCCCAGGCAAGTACGCGCAAGCAGCAGAGTGATGAGCATACTGTATCCCTCGCATCAAGCCCGAAACATGCTCTCACTCACAGCTTTTGATGTGGGTGAATTCTGTTTTGTTGCTTCTGAATCTAAGAGTAGGTTTTAATACCGTAGATCCTGGCAATCGTTCTGAAAGGCTTAGGCCATGGGTGTGTGTACCTTTGAGAATGCCTTAGACCGGTTCACCTTCATCTGTCAGATACAATCTCTTCCGTATTGTTTGGTCCCTACATGTTTGAAACTAATGCTCTTCTCAGTGGCGTGCCTCAGGGTTCTGTCTTGGGTCCTATAACAGGGCTCCAGGGGCACCATCTAGTCATTTAGACTAATTTAAAAGATTTATTAAGTATAAAAAGGAGCGCCATTATTTTTACAGTCTAATAAAAAGAACAGCCAACCGACTGGTGACACCCGCACCTTGAGCTAATCACTCGAAATCCAGATTGTTTGCTGTCCTGGCTCCTTAGTGGTGGAACGAGCTCCCCACTGACATCAGGACAGCAGAAAGTCTCCACAGCTTCCGCCGGAAACTGAAAACGCACCTTTTCCGACTATATCTGGATTAAAACACAGATCTGCACTTTAGTAGCACTAGAATAGCTCTTATTATGGTACTTTTGTAGTTTGACTATGTTGAGGAAATGTTACTTTCTGTATTCTTGTTGTTGTTAGTTTGTACTCTAGGTTGAAATGCACTTATTGTAAGTCGCTTTGGATAAAATCGTCTGCTAAATGACATGTAATGTATAGCTATGACTTGTGCAGTTTTAGTGTGTGGCAGAGACAAAAGAGTAGTTACTATGTTTTACTTCCGACTTACTTTATTGGACCTTTAAAAAACAAAGATGAAAACATGATGACATTTACTTAATAGCTACAATAAATACTCTAAGAAAAAGGTGCATAATAAAAGAGTGTTAAGAATACATTTAAAGGAAGGTTTTGAGTTTGCCAGAAATCTAACACATTATTACAGTTCGATCATTTAAAATCATAATCCATTTAGTAATAGCCAATAAACTCAACTAAATAATGTATTTCTTGGTATCCATGTTTGAAAAAAAAACACTTTTTAAACTTAATTATTCTATTTCCCTTTGAAATAAAGAATGTATCAATGATAGAGCTAAGATGAAAAAAATATGAATGTGTAGTGTTGCATGTCAATGAAGTTGTGCTGTTTTCATTAAGAAGCACCAGTGCTCTTAATCCAAAAAGTTGGTTTGGAGCTCATTATGTTGTTTGCTTTGTATTTGCCTCCTTTTGTTCCTATTATTGTAACATTTAAAAAGGTATAACTTATATCCCTGTTACGCTAATGATATCCAACTGTATGTTTCTTTGAAGCATGATGAGACTTTTAAGAATGAGGTCCTTATCATTGCTTCAGATAGCATAGCTTCCAAGGTTACTCAGGGAATTGGGTCCCTCTCCTCCACTCTACAATCTAATCTTAGACATCTCCGTGTTATATTTGATTAGGCTGTACTGACGTTAGTATATCCTGCAGCAAAAGTGAACTGCAATCAAATAGCTGCAGCCGGTACAGGCCTGCTGCTCGACTCATTCTTCAGAGGCGTGAAGCCCCGTCCTCGCTACTGCACAAAAGGCTGGTTGCTTGTTTATTACACGGTTGCTCATATTGAACCTGTCACGTATCCAAATTGCACTATTTCAATACTGCTCATCCTCGGTTTCATAGAAATACACCTGCCAAGTGGGATGTAGATTGGATGATCGGTACTCGAGATATGCAAAGCACACACCCACATAAAGACTCAGGTCATATGACCACCTCGGCTGGAGATGATTATTCACACTTAGACCACCGCAATTCCCCTTTCACCTGCCGCAGCAAGTCGTCCTTGGACCGTCTACAAATTCATGGTAGTTAACCAGGTCCAGCAGCATGACTCATACCCCAAGCATTTCTTTGGAGTTTTCCTTCAAGTTCAAGATTCATTTTTACGGTTCTGGTTTTCAAAAATAGAGCCCTGTATGACCTGCTCCATCTTTATATCATCAGCAGGTCACTTGGGTCTTCTGAGCAGGGCCTCCGGGTTCTCCCATGCACTCACTGAAAACAAAAAGGTGATTGTACCTGTGATGGATCGGACACTGTGGGAGGATCTTCTTGTAGACACACAATATGTTGATGCTGTAAGAAAGGCCTTTGTCTAAGCACTGTAAGGTCTACTGTTGATTATGTTTCAATGTTTGTTAAAAAATAAGCTCCTAAAACAAGTCCTTCTTGTCAAGAACTTTGTGATCTTGCTTTGGGAAAGATGCTACACAAATGAAAGTTTCTCAGAAAGTCTCATCAGACCGAGGTGATCACACTTTGCCCTTTTCTGACGATACTGGATTGTGTTTGGACTGCAGATCTCCATTCTAGTGCTGCTCATGGTTATGGCAATACTTAAAGTATTCTCAAGGATGCCATGGAGTTATGAGTGCTGCAGGTTGAAACACTCTTGGGAATGTGGAACATTAGCTCTTTTCCATTGATAATACTGAACAAAAGAGACCAACACTGAAAAGAGATTTCCTCTGCAGAGATGCAGCTTTAATATTCTCGGGGCGTACAGTATAGGTCGAGCTCTCGCTAGCATTGAAATCAACCTTTGTAGCTCTGCTGATTAATGCATTATGGTGGAAGGCAAGAGCAGCCATGAACTTGAATTCATTTTCTCACTTGAGGGTTATGAAGAGCATAATAACATGCATATTCCCTCTGCTTGTTCCACAATCTCTACTCAGCTGGTAGGTTGGCCTTCAGTGACATACACATTTACAGAGTCTGTAATCTCACACAATTACAGTAAATTGATCAAAACCATACTGTGAATAAGAAATGCTATGTAAACAGTGTGTTCTGATTATTTTAAAAAAGGTCAAAGTAATTGAACTGTTATTAGATTTTTCAAAGTATTTTTGCTAAACATCCATATGATATATATTCCCCTTGTCAAGGCTGTCAAAGCAGGGCACGCTCACAATGACAAGGAACTAGAAGAAAAGACGATTCATCCACTGGAAACAATGAAGGTATGTCCCAAATAATATATATGTATATATTGTGGTAATCTGGCTAAAACATGCAGCTGAAAATTTTTTTTAACAAAAGATATTAAACCCCAGAAGCTATGTAACATAAATCTGAAACAACAGTATCTTGAATAACAAATGTTTATACGTTCCATAGACAATAATATAGTTCCTTGGGCCATAGGAATATTTTGATCAAAAACAGTCCTTTTGCAAAGTCACAGTCCATACAAATAAAGTCAGGGCTGCAGAGAAGCACTCTCTGACATTAAAACCATGGTTCAGCTACACAGCCATGCTCAAAACACTAAAGGACAACTTGCACTCACATCCCTGTGGAAACATGAATGTGAAGTAGCTGCTCATGTTAGGCTCTCTCACTGACACCTCACAAGTGCAGTGACCGTTTCACCTCACGACTGCTGTGCCTCTCCATTATTTAGATCTCTCCACGCTACACTTCAGTCCAAAAAAGGTATCAAGTCCCTCCAGTTTAAACACCGCTTTCTTTTTATGAATGAAACAGCCCCACAAATGTATAAATAAAATATAACTGGGTCTTTATTCTATATTATATGTTCAACATTTATTTCTGTTTTGCGTACGGATAAAACAAAAGAGATGCAACGTAGTCCGAGTTAATTTAGCGCTGCTGGTATGGTTTGTGCATTTTGTAAACAGCAGGCAGAACAAAGCAGAACGTTTCCCCCTGCTACTAATCTCAATGCCAAGCGAAGCTCATTGCCTCTTGGTGCTTTCTTCTCATGTAATGCTCGGCTTGAGAGGAGGCATTTTACAAAAGCAAAGGAAATCAAGAAGATGATGTGATATAGCTGGTTAGTGCTTCATTGGAGTCGCAGAGGTTACAATATAATGAATTGTACATGTTGTGGAGACATTTGCTGCTGTGCTGTACAGACTTGAGTTACGTCTGTTAACTCACTATCTATCAACCAAGGGAGGTAACAAAATGGTGAATGAGCCTACGGCTCACTGATGAAATACTCCACACTGCAGACCATCTCCGTCTTGTTTCCCGGGAAGGCAAACAAGACAGAAATGCCCTCTAACTCTCTCTCTCTACCACTCTCTCTACCCCTCTCTCTCTCTCTCTCTCTCTCTCTCTCTCTCTCTCTCTCTCTCTCTCTCTATATGTCTTTCTGTCTCTCTCTGAACACATAACTCATCACAGTCACAAACAGCAGCAGACTGCAGGAAGTCTTGTCTTTCTTTCTGCCTCCGAGTGATATGGGGTAAATCTGCCATGGCATTAACGCAGCACACTTGACTGGATGGAAAACTACAAGATAAAAGAGCAGGACTTACTTCAAAACATCGACACGGTGTATGTTCTCCTTCCACGGGGAAACATATCTCAATTTATCTTTGATGTGGAGTTCAAATGGAAAGTATGCAGAATTTCATATTCAACCCGTGTTTTCTCCCCACAATGGTGCCCCTGTTTCTACATCCAGTCTCCAAACATCCAAACAGTGCACTCACTGTCAAAAAAACCCAAAACAATCTTGCATTTTTTATTTATAACTCATATCTGTCTCTAATACTTCGATATAACAGACATCTCAGGAACACTTTTGAATACTTTAAAAATACTGACAGATCATTTAAATTAGAAGAAACTTTACTTCAATATTTTATACCAAATGTTTTAGAACTGCAACTAAAGATAATTATTGTTCTTTGATTAATCAATTAAACCTCCAGTATATAAAATGACATAAAACCATAAAACATGGTCATCACAAAATACAAGGAAATAGAAAATAATAGAAATCCCACTCTTACATCTATCATTTCAATATGAAGATACAGCTAGCATCAGGTTAGCTTAGCATAAAGAATGGAGTGTTGTCGTCTCTGTAAGTAGTGACTCCAGGACGTCAGACACAATTGTTATTTAGTGAGCTTTAGTTGTGCTGGTAGGCAGATGTGTGTGACCTTTGGACAGAGACAAAGGTCACTTCAGTGGCACTTCAGTGGCACTTGAATGGCACTTACTTATGGTATTTTTGTAGTTTGGCTTTCTTGAAGAAAGGTTACGTTCTTGATTCTTGTTGTTCTGAGTTTGTATTCTTGGTTGAATTAACATATTGGAAGTCACTTTAGATAAAAGCGTCAGCTTAAATACATGTAATGAAATGTAAAGAGCCAGACTCGCGGTTTTCTACCCGTTCACAGTCTTTGTGCTAAGCTAACTGTCTGGCTCTAAATACGCTATTTAACAGACAGATATGAGAGTGGTATCAATATTAGTAACAAACTCTATGCAAGGAAGAAAATGAACATAATCCCCCAAAACAAATACTGTATAGAATAATTCTCTATCAACTTGAGTTGAGTAATTCACTTTTCCTTTCAGCACTTTATTGTTCGTAGTGTAACATCTAAACTCCCCAGATCAAAGGACCAGCCCTTGGACCTTGTTTTACCATTCAGGAGTTTGATCTTTAATAAGTCAGCAAAGAAAACGGTTTGGAGAACTGATTTGGAGTAACTCCAGCTATTACAAATCATGATGCAGAGCCTGGCCACCCACAGTCGGCTGGTGGGTTGGTGCAGGATTGCCAGGCCTGGAAGCATCCAGCTTGTGTATTAGTCACCTGCCCGTCACTGCTGGGTCTCGGCCAGAAATGGAGACGCTTGACTGTGAGCACTGAACATGACATGCTACAGTCACTACAGACATATTACAGTGGCTGCCGACTGACATACTATTCTGGTAAATTAGCAAGGGGAGTAAATTAGCAGGGGAGTAAGAGGATTTTACTATTTTACAGCGAACACTGTGTCCATGTTCTGCTCAAACCTCCAATGGTGGGATATTTCAAATTGATCCACAGGAGCAGAAATTATTCAGATCTCTTTCATTGTCGTAACATCACACAAAGGCAAAGACAGGGTGGGGGAGGGGAATATAAATGTGAAGGGACGGAGATATGTGTAGCAGGGAGCCACGGTGATAAAACTAAAGGGAACAAACCAAGTGAGATGCAGTGAAAGGGGAGGGGTTCAACCATGATGTGGTGAAGCAGTAGAAAATAAAATGGGATTATTTATGGCATTAAGAGAGCATGAAATAGAATCAGGCAGGGGCCTGATCTTTAAAGGACAATGACTGAAAGATATGCAGTCAGAGAGAGATCATCTTCAGTCACAATATAAACCACCGCTATCTCTCTTTGTCGTTCAGAGGAGGGGAAATGGATGATTTGTGTTATACAATTCATCACAAATGCAGGATTAGAGATTGTTGGCTACATGACAGTCGATTAAAGGTTTTCCGGCTATATTTTGGTAGGAAAATTACTCCCTAGAAATGGAGAGACACATTTTACCATGGAGATGTTAAGTAACAAAGTAAGATTAGGGCAAGTTCCAGTTATGTGGTTATTTATAAGCAAGAGGGGTCCTTCTGTGTGAAGGTCTCCCCAGTGTGGGCTCCCTCTGGGTTCTACGGCTCCCTCGCAGTCCAAAGACATGCAGCTCAAGTCAATTAAAGATTTTATAATAATTGCCTGTATGTGTGAATGTGAGCGGGAATGGTTAACGCTGCTTTCACCCAATGTCAGCTGGAATTTGCTAAAGTGCCTCTAACACCCTAATTAGGATAAGTGGTTTGGATAATATAAATATCTAAACATGTAAACCCCAAAAAACTAAAACAGGAAAAAAAATTGCCTGCTAGTAGAAGAGAAACATCCGAAAAATCATGTAGAAAGGAGAATTTAGTCCCACATTGCAGACGCAGTGCCAGCTCTTTGGTTGTTTTCATCCATGATAAATGAAAAAAATAGGTGTAACATCAGACGACAGATCAGAAGCAAGTGGTGAGTTGAAGCTGCATGGTAAACCGTATTATAAATTAGTAACACAGTTCAATGATTTTTCATCTGTGTAACACAGAGAAGAAAAGTGTAAACTGCCAAATCTTCTAGCTGACTTTGCTCCTTTAGTTTCCGGTCCAGAAGCTATGGAAACAAACAATAATGGAGCTGCGATCCAGGGATTCTACCACAACTTGAACATGACCCACAGTTGAAACTGTGTTAAGAGCTTTGTGCTGCTAAAGGGTGACCAGTCACAAGGTTTTTTTTATAGAAATGTTCAGCATTCATATCACATTTGAATTGGTAAGTAGTTTCAGAAAGATTGGTCTGCATGTGTTTGCTACAGCATCACAGGTTATCAAATCAGTTAATAATGTTGTTTGCGGTGTCATGATTGGTATTCTGCTGTAGTGTGTGAACTAATATACTGTATATGTGGTGATTCAAACAGAAAATAAACAAATGATCTGTTTCATTGTGTGTCTCATATAATGTCTCATCTCCCTCTTGAATAGCATTGCTTTGTTCAGAGTTGTCAGGTTGGCAGCTGAGCGTGGGCGCTCATAGGACACTCACCACGAGAGAGAGCGGCCTCTTCCATGACACCACTCCAATCAGTCCAGAAAGCAGCACCTGGGAGAGAAGACCAAAACAGATGCTGTCAGAGGGGATTCACACCGACATGTATGGAGAAAAAAACCAACGTGGCTGCGTCTGATAATAACATTGCAATTAGCGAGATCTGGGATCTGGGAAAAGAGTTTGATGGTGCAAGAAAAATGCATCAGGTGATTGTACAGGTTCAACATCGTTTGTGCCCTCGGGAGGCTGCCGTCGGTCCGTCAGCCACGTCAGGTCCACGAGTTTGGTCTGAATAGATTTGTTTTGTACAGTTTGTACAGACGTTTGTACAGACGTTCGTCACTCCCAGAGAATTTGCGCTATACTGACTTTTGTGATTCCCTGATTTGTCATCTAGCGCTACCAATTGGTCACAGTGTTGCTCAGCCCAACTCTCGACCTTGGCTTTACTGCTAATTAGCAGACGTTAGCATGCTAACACGATGATCCGAGATTTTGAACACAGTAAACAAAGTTAACTTCTGCATGTTATGTTCTTTAAAAGCATTGTCATTGTAAGCATTTGCTATGATACGTTAGCATTTAGCTCAAAGCAATGTTGTGCTTAAGTCCAGTCCTTTGAGCAGCTGCTATCGGGCTCTTGAATCTGGAGCTTAATTTGTGTTTCTGTGAAAAAGATTGATTTGTGGGGCTTGTAGTCAACTGAAGAGATGCCTCAGGAATGTGACTATGTTTTAAGCTTATTATCTCCAAGCCAAGGAGCTCCTCCTCCTCCTCCTCCTCCTCCTCCTCCTCCTCCTCCTCCTCCTCCTCCTCCTCCTCCTCCTCCTCCTTGTGAATTATTCAATTTGTCTCCCCCAGCCAAGACGTTGTGTTGGGCCTTATATGAAACCAGGGCTCTCAAGCCTCACACATTGAGCGTGAGACTCACGCATTTCGGTCTTAAGTCACGCACTCCCGCCACACATCGTATTTCTCACGTTTAAAAAGCTCTCGGCTATTTAATGTTTTAATGTACCGCAGCGCCAGCATGAGCCGCTCTCACTGTGGAGGAATCAAACGCTCCCTGATTTCTGCCGTAAGTTGCCACTTATCAGCCAATCAAAAAGAAGAAATGCGCTACACAACAGCCAATCAGAAAAAGCTCACTAGCACCTCGACAACGCTCGCCGTGGGTCACTTTCCTATCGCTAGTCATGAAATGCCACGCTTGCCTGTCTTCAAAACTTGAGAGCCCTGATGAAACTATTGTATCATTCCTATCAAATCATTTTAAAGACCATTTGACAAAGGATATAAAAAACAGGGGATTAAATAGAAAAAGACAAATGACATGTCATGCACAATTCGCCGCAGGACTATGACTGCTATGAGGGCTCAAGAGGGTACACAGACGTAGAGAACAAAGCAGGTGATGTTTCTCCTTTTCTAATGAAGACAGCAGACGGTTGAAACGTCTGAACTACCGAAACAAATGTGAACTCCTTGTTTTGGAGAAGTAAACAAAAGCACATGGCAACATGATTAGCCAACTGTCTGTCGTAAACACACGTCACAGTTCAGAGACCAACTTCTATAGTTCCTGCAGATGAGCATGTACACGGTTAACAAAAGGTTCAATGAGGGATTATTACTAATTGCTACTCTCACTTTATGTTTCACCTCCAAATAAAGTATTCTGTTCTGCAGGATCTGTTGGCTTGTTTATCGCCTGTGTATCAGTCTGAGCACTTGTTTCTTGCTCCGACAGACCTCACTATTGTACTGTGACCATGTTCACATTTACTTTACATTTAACTACAATTATATGTGTCCTATATCAGTTATCGACAAAATGCAACAGCACAATAAACAATTCATGTTGCATCTATTTAGAGTCCTTTAGTTGGTGTTTGATGATACACAAAAACTGACAGTATATATGGGCTTCAGTTATTCTGTAGTTTCTCTAGTAAACACATTTTAAATATCTCCTTCTATAAGATACGTTGAGAAATCCGGTGGGACCTGTCACTCCTGTTTCTCCATGCTGTGCCCATCTGTTGCCAGTTATGCCGTTGCTCAGTGTGGATGTGAATTATCTTTGCAAATGCTCACTGGGTATTCGCAGGCTAATTTTTTCATCTTTTTTTTCCTTTAAAGCCGAGTTCACGCTGCACAAATATCAAAGATTCAGATCGCTGTGCTGATTATGTTTTTCACACAAAGCAACGTTGTTTTTGGCAAACATGTTCACATAATAAGCCTGTTTCCACACGTATTTACTATTTCCCTCCATGTAGATCAATCACTGTGTTGTGTTTCTTCAGCTAAACCTCCTCGGGGCAAACACAACTTTAATCATTGTTGCAAAGCAACACATATAGTTAAACAGCTATTGTTACAAAAAAATCCCTCAACCAGTGTCTTCTCTCACTATCTCACCATCAGACTCCCAACAGGTCCAGATATTTGGATATCAGATATTCGATGGAGATCTTGGCAACTCTTTATCCTGCTGAAAATTCTCTTTGGTAACTACCTTGTGTATTTTTTTTTCTTCCTCTGTATATTTAGTATTTTAGTATTAGTATTTAGTATTGTTATTGTATTTTGTGTTTTATATTAATCTTATATTAATGCTCTAATTAACACCCACCGCTGTGATTCTGCAATTTCCCCACTGTGGTACTAATAAGGGAATATGTAATCTAATCTAATCTAATATGTAACATGCTAGATGTCTGGATGTCTTTGATGCATCAGTGGGCCAAAGATGCTCTCTGCTCTTGGTACAGTTATCGATTTGCGAGCGCCGAGCAAACGTGGATTTGCCTCCGATCGGAGGCTTTTGTCGGAGAAACAATAGTTGGAGTGTGAAGAGATCTGGGCTCGAGCGCGTAGCGTGAACTCGGCTTCAGCTGGGAACAAATGAGCAACAGGACCGTCTTCTAGCTCTGCTAGGACGGTAACGTGCCCGAGTGCCATGTTGCATCTTTTCACGGTTGGTTAGCTTTTCTAAAGCGTCTCCAGCTTCTTACAACTGTGATTCTCACCTCACACAACTTGGTTCGCCATAAAGCAGGGGTGGGCAATTATTTTATCTATGGGGCCACATGAGAAACTGAAAATATTGTGGAGGGCCGGCCAAAAGTCTGAACTCAATTCTTCATATTATTAATTGTATTTCTTTATAAAAAGCAGTAAATAGCATTGTTTTGACAAGCTGGTAAGAGTATATATCATAATCAAGCAATGAAAAAGTGAGTTTGCCTTGCAAAGAATTTCATTTATTCAATAAAATGTTCACAAAACAATGGTAAACAAAATGTGAACGGCTTTACCTCCGACTTCAGTAAATAAATACTTAGCAGTCCAGTCTTTGTTGAAAACCCTGCATTCGGCATCTACCTTTCTTTTTTTAGCAGCGGACATTTCTAAGGGCTAAAGTCGTCTTGTGACTTGCTAGCGACAATGATCCAATCATGCGCACGTGCACGTCTTGATATACGTATTGCGTCATCATGTACGTGAATAAAAAACAACTTCAAAATAAAAGCAACGCAGCTTCAGTCCATGCATGAGGTAAAATAAGACAATATGTTTATTTATGTTTATAATAATAATAACAATATGTTTATTTTGTAATTTCCAATTAACCTTACACGGGCCGTTCAAAGTCAACCAAAGGGCCGGATGTGGCACGCGGGCCGTACAACGCCCAGGTCTGCCATAAAGGGAACTGTGCACGAACGTCAGGCTGCTAAAGTACGCCGTTTGGTCCCAATGTTTACTTCATGGATATCCTGAGTTCACTTACTGACATCTGTCATTTGTTTGTGATACACACCATAGCTCAGACTAATGGGCTGCTTGAGCCACAGTTTGAACAAGAACATTAGTTTAGGACTCACCTACCATATGATTTGTTTGTTACAGGAAGCTTTTATTAAATTAGAATGTCAATAGTTCTATTAGAAGATCGACTTGAAATCAATCTACATTTATACACAACATGACAATGCAGTCACACAAAGAAATCATCTCACACACACACATACATTCAAATACAAATATGATAAGAATTCAGTTAATTAAAACCATGAAAGGAATGCATGTCTCCAACTTTTCATCTCAGTCGTAAGGTGGAATTTCAGTTCAGAGTTGTAAAGGCCTTGAGGAGAAATGTCCAGAAAAAATGTCCTATTGTGACAGCAGCTGTACATTGTACCCGTTTTCTATGAGATATTTCTATCCATCTATCACGGTGTGCTGCCGTCTATTCTTACAAGCATGTGGCCAAATGTTTATTGTAACAATACGTTATCTATAGATATAACATAATAATAAAGGTATACTGTAGGAGAATTATACTTTGAGTAATTCCCATAAGTGTAAAATCAGGTAATTCCAAGTAAATGTACATGCAGAAGACATCTGTTTACTTTCATTGAAAAAGCCCTCTAGCGGTCGCAGCGATGCAGAAGGCAGCAACGGGGGAAGTCCGGCGGTGATAGAGGGACAAAGCCCACATAGGGAGGAGGTGGACGGAAATGTATCAACACGGGGGACAGCTGTTTGTTTTGTCTGTTTCCAATTCACAGTCAATGTGGGTTTCTTTTGACCGTGACCACAATCATATGATCAAAATGATGCATTTTGAAACTGTGATTTGCCACAGACCAATGATGCTGTCCTGATAATCAGAACAACACTCACACAGGTCCATCTATCTGGACAAACTGGGTGCATGTTGTCGTTTACATTGGAGAACTTCTTGTGTTATCGCCATGGCGATGACTGTCTCTCAGGACTTATTGGTGCTGCAGGTCTTTCCATTAGCACTGATTTCCTTTTAGATGTCATGCTCCATCTACCTGGAACCAGTTACCTTCAGCTTGATGCGTTGGCCGGAATGAAACAATGCAGGCTGTCGTTGCTTCCCTCTGATACGTATTACTCCTTTATTGTTGCTATTGAGCTGTCGGTTGATTTTTGTCTGTTTGTCTTTAATAACTTCGTCACACTAAACAGCAGATGTTTTTTTAAACGAGATGCCTCACTTAATTAAATTTAGATTTGTCTTAAACCTATTGGTTTTCTCAGCACGCTTCACTCTGGGCGTGGTGTTGCATTTTTACTGTGCCTGCGTCTGTAGGTGTGAATTTGTGTATCAATGGAATGTGTATGAACAAAGGGTACTTATAGCCTCCAGCGCTCTATTCCTCAATGGTCTCTCTCTCTGTGCCTTTCACCCTTCTTCACCCTCCATTTAACACCAACATGCTCTCCCCATCTAGCTCTCCTCAGTTTTGCCATCTTTTCCATCCCATTTTCTCGTTCTCTGTATTTCTTGCTCCCACTCGGCGCCCACACAATCACAGTATATTTCTTCACACTCACACTCCAGGCTTTTCACTTATATTTCCTTCTCCATCTTGTTCCACTCTGTCTAGTCAATCTTCCTCTTCTTCTCTCACCTTGATGCCCACAGGACCTGGCGGATGTGACGTTAATATGTAATCTGAGCAAACACGCACACATTTACTTTGGACACTTTTGGGGACATTACATAGACTTACATGATTTTCCTGGAGAGTTACCCTAACTGCTGCTTGCCTGGGCCTAATCCTTACCCAAACCTTAACCACTGACCCAAAGATCAGCAGTTTCCAAGTTGGGGACATGATTTCTGTCAAACTGGTCTCTAGCCTACAATGTGTCCCCGAAGGAAATACACACACACAAGTTAAAATAATATAATTAGAAACCTGAAGGTCATGGCGGGTGCTTTTCCGTAATATTCACCCTCTCCATGCACTGCGACAAGGAGTTCAGAGATGTTGTGTCACCATTACAAGCCTCTCTCTCTCTCTCTCTCTCTCTCTCTCTCTCTCTCTCTCTCTCTCTCTCTCTCTCTCTCTCTCTCTCTCTCTCTCTCGCTCTCTCTGGGCTGTTCCTGGCAGTAGAGAGAACCAAGGTTGAACTGAGCTCCGATCATATTGCATCCAGCTACTTATCCAGCTATTTCAGTCTTTCTATAATTATGCAACTTTAAGTAGCTTAACTTAATATTATTCCTTTTAGGAATTCCAAAGAACAATCTTGAATGAAACAGTGTGTAAAGCCCCTAGGAGATGTTGTCTTGTCCACCACATCTTACTCAGTTTATAACGTCATGACTCATGATTCTTATCACATCGATGTCGAAGCACGGAGCAGATGATGAGCGCTCCTCTGTGGGGGCGAGAACCAGATTTAAAATTGAAGCGCACTGTTCCTTCAGCCATGTTGTCTTTTTGCTGTATAAATCAAGGGTACTATCTAACTGTCAGTACACACACACACACACACACACACACACACACACACACACGCTGATGGTTGAATGACTACCACTGCTGCAGTGGCTGAATGTAACTTGTGGGCCGGCTCTTTCTCTCTTTGTCTTACTCTGACATCTCTCCCCTCCCCAGTGCGCCCATGCATCCGGTGTGAAGGCCTGTGTGTGTACCGGTGTGTACCTGTGTGTACCTGTGCCTCTTTGTGTCTGTGGTTTGAGGGGAGAGACAATGGGAGAGCAGGAACTCTGTGATAACTCTGCTGGTTGTCACTCAGTCACTGGAGGCTTTTCCTCTTGGCTGCTCCCAGAACAGGATTAACATGAAATACTTAGCAGCATAAGTCACTGAAACCTGGGAAATACACACCAACTAAAATACAGAACAAAATGCTGAAGCCTCTTTCAATGTGTTCGCATATTTCCTGGTATCCTTTTGTTTAAATACAATGCATTGCAGTTCAAATGAGTCATACCTGAGGTGAAATGCTATCTAAACAGTTGCATTCAAGATCAGATGAAAATTGAAGTCCTGAAATAAAGAAATAAGGTTTGGTGAGAGCTGATATAGTTTAAGGAAAATCTTAATATTTCCTATCAGAGGGTTTTGTGTAAATAATTAATATCTCAGAAGTAAAATAGAAGTGAAAACTGTGACATTTATTCAGGAACAACACGCTTTAATCTCAGAGTTGGATAACATTTAAAGGCATTTAATCTCTGATAGAAGTTAGTCGGCAGAGCAGGATGTTCACATCACTGAACCGTTCAGCTGAAGTGACACTTAGATGGAGGGTAACAACTTAAAAATGACAGGTGATTCGATCGAGTGAGCGTATAAAACTGCTGCTCTTCTGGACTAATATCGACTAATATTAGGATGCTCTATGATGGGAGAAGACCAGTAAGTGATGAAGCGGTGCACATTCCAGTCACAACCCAGTAAACATACGATGCATTACGATGGAAGAAGAAAAACTAATGTGGACACTTGAAACTAATATTTTTCAGAAATTACAAAAACCTAAATCATTCTAAATGTGTGTGAATGAGTGATGTTTTCCATCCCACATTCAAGCCACTTATTTATGTCCCTGCCAGAGTTATATTTTGGGTAATGAATAGTGTTTTATAAGATGTATAACCTTCTGTTTAAATTAAAGAGTCTGAAGACTTTGGTGACATTACAGAATATAAAATATTTACAGGCGATGTCCCTCGGACCGTTACTTCTGATGTGCAGTGCAGCGCAGTAGTTCATCATCAAGCGTGTCATGACTGGGATGGGGATTAGCACCTCAAAGTCCCCTCTTAAATTAGGTTGAGGTATTCGGAGTGATAAAATATTATGAGATTAACCACCGTTGTTAAGTGGCGGTGAGGAGAGAGCTGAGCTGAAGAGCAAAGCGCTCATTGTGTTAGGTTCTGTGTGTTTCCTGTTTTATGTTGAAGTCTCTGTCTCGTTTCCTGTTTCCCTGCTCTTCCCTCCCTGTGCTTGTTGGTTTGTTCCCTGATTGTTCCCTGATTGTTTCCACCTGTGTCTCCACCTGTGTCTCGCTCCCGTGCGTATTTAGTCTGTGTCTTTCGATGTGCCCGGTTTCGGATCGTCTTTGTTCATCAGTGGTGTGTTGTCCGTGTTCCTGTGTGGAATAAATCCGTTTTGTGCAAGAAACTCTTTACGTTTGGGTCCTCTGTCACCACGATCCGTAACACATTGTCCTCTTCAATGTCAGTCTTCAACCAACGAGTTGGAGTCCTGACCGAAACAATGAGCTGCGTTTGTGTTTGGTCCTAGTTTAGAGAAAAGAGCTTCTCCTGAACTGTGAGTCAGTCCAGGTGGTTGAGACATGTGCCACGTCTCCTTCCGGGACACCTCTCCTTGAATATGCCCTGGGCCCTACTGACAAGGAGACTCCAGATTTGGTGGAAATGTATGCTTAAAGAAAATGTGTTTCTTCCTGATAAAAAGGTTATTTGCCATTCGTTCTGTATAAATTACTTTTCCTCTTTAAAATCAACATTTTCTCTGTAATTAACGTTAAACGTTTATAAGTTCACTGATTGGCTGTGCAGTCATTAGGGCTGACATCTCCAAGTTGCTAACTTGTTGGACTGAAAGTGATTATTTTGTCTTTATTTATTCCCTTTTTCTAATGTCATAAAGTAGTTACTGATCTTGCATAAACAATAAAGTTATGCTCGCTGTGTTGTTATTCCACACACTGTTCAGACCAACGGCTACAGCATATATGAATCCAGCATTAATTGGTTTACTGCAAGGAGGAGACACAAACAATGAGTTGAACTATTGTTCTCATTGTGTCTCCTAACTCACCACCTTTGGAGATGTAACAGTTCAGCTCCACACCTTCCTTCTTGTATTAGTTGTTTTCATCCTGTCTCACTAACTATCATGTCATTCCAGATCCTGCTTCCCATCTCGTCAGTCCATCTCCCTTCACCTGCCTCTGGTCACTCCCTTGTTAGTCCCTCATTACCTTCACCTGGTCTTCATGCCAGTCTCACCTGTTGCACATTCCCTAATTAGTCCCTGTCTACTTAGGTTCCCTCACTTGCTCTCGTCTTCCACCAGATTTTCTTGTATTTTCGTGCCAAGTTCTCCAGCGTTATCAGTGTATGTTCCTGACCTGCCTGTTCTGACCCTGCCTGCCTGCCCTGACCTCTAATTCTCTGCCCCGCCCCTTTTTGGACCTATTTGCTACTTGGACTGATCTCCCGGTTTTGACCAATCCTGTATTCAGCTAAAGACATTCATCTTTGTTACTCCTGTCTGAGTCGTGCTTTGGGGTCCACTCTAATAGATCCGTGACAGGAGAGGTTTGGAGTTCAATGGAACAAGACAAAGAGAGCCAGTTATAAGCATTCAATATTGAATTCCTGTAGTCCTAACCTGGTTAAAGTCCACCTTGTGTACGTAGTACATTATTGTAGTTTTCCAGATGTGCAAACAGAAAAGCCCCAAATAGCAAAAATGTAATATAAAAACCTCTGTTAACAAATTCCTTGTTATTCTCTAGTGTTTTCTAATAATGTTCACATCTCATTTTGTGTTGTTGTTCTCTGGAAAATATATTTCCTAGTGGGTGAATAAGCAACCTATTCCTCGAAAATATTCAAAGTGAAGACTTTCATAATAACCAACCGACAGAGGAGGTGTGTGTGCCGCCATGCCACCGATTAGAAAAGAAGATATGCGAGTCCTGAAACTGCTATGGATTCTACCTAAATCCCAGGCTTGACCTATTCTTATTCATTTATGCAGGGCGCCAATCAAAGAAGCCATTACTGGGAGTGAGGGCTTGGAAAGCAGGCCGTTTCTCAAACATCATCGTTGCTAAGATGGATGGAGCCAGTGCGGTTGCCCTGGTAACCACAAACTGGCCATTTGCCAGGATCCATAATGATCTACCATCAGCTGCTTCTCTGAGAGGGGCAGGGACCCTCACTGGTTCAGACAGACTGACTGCACATGAATCCCCCGCATCCACACACTCGCACTCACACTGACAGATATGTCGTACACACTCATATTCTGTAGAAATCCTGTCATGCACGGTAAAAATAAACACTACAGCCCAAATCAGCAGAGCTCTCAGATACACACAGACGCACATTGACACACACCGATGCTGCACATCCTGCTCCTCCTTCAGCGCCTCTCCTGCTGCTCTCTTTGAAGGGAAGTGTCCACTTTTATTTCCTTTCACTTGCGCTTGATGTTGGTCAAGAGACGAAAGTTCTTTCCCCGGTCCGTCTGAGCTCTTCCTCCTCTGCAGCCTTTCAGCGCCGGGTAAAAATGAGTGAAAGTGTGTGTGCACAGCTTTGTGTAGGCATGTGTTAAATCTGCAGAATATGTCCGGAAGTGCTCATCTTCCTGGTCTCTAATAAAATAAAGAGCTGCTGCTTAAAAGGAGAGTTGTCTTCCAAGAGTTTGCTAGTCTACATTATTGTTATTATGATGTAGCTCCTGCTCAGACGGATTCGTTTTTATTTCTTAATGTCTTTTAAAGAATTAATACGGGGGATTTAAAATAGATTGTCAGTCAGCCTATAACTTTGGTCCAGAGTGAAATACACCAATGGATTACCATAACATGTGGAGCACACATTAATGTTCGCCAGTCGATGAATCCTAAAGACTTAGCCGGGCAGGTCAGGATTTTAATTTGTCTCCTGTTCTAGTCTTCTACTAATCACCATCTATTGCCTTGGTGATGTTGCGCATCTCATCTCGGATGTGTGTCCGGTGGGTTTCACTCTCTACACTCGGGCGCTTGGGGATTTGTTGCTGCTGAATCCTGCACTGCTGCTTTAAATCATTCAGAAGAGCACCTAATAAAGGTGTATAATCACCGATGCTCTCAATGCTCTTCCCCTCTTTCTTATGTCTTTCATTTAAACAGGAAACAATGTATTGTATTTTCAGTATGAATGGTATTGATTAGGAATGATACTCTAGTGGTTACGCTTTACTTTTAAGGAAACGTGATTTGAAGCTGCACCGAAGGCCATACATGTACTGAAAGAAAGATAATTAAGCTCTAATTGTGGAGTGGATAAGAATCGAGATGAAAAATCACTTTTTTCACATTGAAGAATTATTGTGCGTGCGTGTGTGCGTGTGTGGCTGTCCCCAAATAAAAGACATATGAAGGTGAAATGCAGCATCAGGGGATCTAAACTCCTGTGTGACAATTTCAGCTTTAAGTAACCTTCAAGTAACCTTTGCTGGCCATGAATGAGCAGCACAAAATGTGTCTGTAAGTGTGTATACATATGTGTGTGTGTCTAATGCCGATGCATGATCAAAAAGAGCCCGTGCTACCCAGTGAGTGTGAGCCTCGGAGAGCATGTGACCCCCACTGTGGAGCTCCTGAGATGTTTGATGCTTCTGCGTCTCCGCAGCCCGTCGACCTGCAGCTCCTGCTCACGACACTGACGGACAGACGCGGGCGTTTGGCCTCCGCCTGTTCCCGCTGTTCCAACAACAGCAGCAGTTTTATTCCCCTAATATCCGTTTCCGATAGTATTCACTTTTCTTTCCACTCGCCCATCTGCTCCTCATTCCTAACCCCCTCCCCCCATCTTGTATATCATCACTTTGCTTGGGAGCTCAGCACCTCTCTGCCGTTGCCATGGAAACAGCGGAACAACAGCAGGTTGGCTACTGCTGCTGCCTGGGGGCGTGCCCCCCCCCCCCCCCCACACACACACACACACACACACACACCACACACACCTCTCCTCTCCCCTCACTCATGGAGGTCTGGAGTACCTCCGCTGAATCCATGCATCAAGACGGGGACGTCTGTTTGAATGTGAATCACAACTGAACAATAACACATTGGAGGGGAGAGCGTGTAGCTATCAGCAGCGGTGGGCTGCAGCCTTCACAGCGAGGCCGCGGTGCAAGATAACATGAACCGGAGTATACAATATTTACAAGGTTCCATTAAATAAAAGATACTCCATTCAATGTAAATGTAGCATTTTGGTTTGGCCAGTAAAGGCTGAGTTTCTGCTTGGAATATACGCGCTTGCTTTCCATAAGGTCGAACATCCCTGCAAACGTATAGATACTCAGAATATTTCATAAGAATCTATGTTAGCGTCATTCTAAGGGGACAGATTAATCATAATAATGCACCATAAAGTATCCTTCAACCACATTACCCCTATCATCATTATCATCATCATCATAATGATCCATATTATCTCCACAAAACAGCCACGTTTTTCAGTTGTTCAGCTCATTCAAGTTCTATTTCAATCAATACAGCTGTCTTCGAGTTTACGTTCTTCTTTTCTTTCTTTGTTATGTGCCAATCTGCTGCTTCTCTGTCGAGTCCGACATTCTGCTTTTGCTCCGTGGCCTACAGTATTTAGGCAAGGTGTGAATATATGGAAGAAGGGGAAACCCCCGATATGCGTCCCGATGTATCGAGCAGTCTTGTTTCGCATTCATTAGATAAAGTGGGGAACAATCAACAAAGGTCTGACAAAACAGGGTCAAAAGAGGAGAGAGGCTTCAACTCCTGTTTCAGAGCACCGTCAGACTCGACAAATCTTGTGCACAGAGCCGTCACACATGCATGAGCACAACACAGTTACACATGGACTGCCACTTCTCATTTCACAGGAGCTTCTTTGAAGTGGCAACAAATGAATGTGGAGTATGGAGAAAAAAAACATCAATGTCTTCCTTTCAATTATCCAAATATGTTTGCACCGTGGGACTTTACCGGCTGAAAGTCGACGCAAGAAAGAACGTTTGGTTGTTAAATTGTCACTTCAGAGAAAATCAACAAGAAGGCAACATATTTACACGGAGAGTTTAGATACTAGAACATACTTTGAATCACATTATCTCAAACTTCCCTTCTGATGGTATGACTCACAGGTTTTTAATTCATACTTCACCTTGAGTGCCATCAGACAGTGGCAGGTTGTGACTATCTTGCCACATTTCACCAAGCTGGTCGCCCTTGTAAGTAGCTCTCAGGGCTCCACATACAGCCGTGTGTGTCCCATGCATGATTATGAGGCTGCTGTATTATTCAGGAACTTGCTTTTCCTTTTTGTTTGTTCACTTGAAGACAAAGTTGTTGTGACAGTTGCTGTTGGGAATGACTCAATGCACTGGGGTCACACAGGCCTTAACAGTCACCACCCACTCACTTTAGCATGCATGTGTGTGTGTGTGTGTCTGGGTGAGTGTGTGTGTGTGTGTGTGTGTGTGTGTGTGTGTGTGTGTGTGTGTGTGTGTGTGTGTGTGTGTGTGTGTGAATGCATGGAGAGTGTAGATGAGAGGCACAGGCAGAAGAAGGTACTGATCCACTTGGATGTGACATTTCCGAACCAAACGTTAACCTTAATCCTTTGCTCAAAGTCGTGCATTTTGGGCCCTCAGCAGTCGTAAGTCAGGAGTATAAGGCTGTGGCTCTCGGCAGTGTGCGGCAGTAAACCAGCCCGGCATCCATCCTGGGTACAGCTGCAGTGACACCAACAGCTGAATCAGGCTTTCAGCTCGGTGCTGACAGGGTAATCTGGCCCTGCAGCCAACCAGATTTGAAAGTGGCAGACTGAGAGATTGTGTGTGTGTGTGTGTGTGTGTGTGTGTCTCAGAATCAGAACAACATACCCCTCGGCCTTCTCTTAAATATTTAAAACTGGTGTTGCTGTGTACTGAGAAGGTTTGTCCCAGTGTGCAACTGGACATCTAATAAATCTTTGACTACATTTATACAAAGCTGAACTTTTAGCATTTCACAATATTGCAAAGAACTTTTGCAAAAGCTTTTGCTAATGTGGGGTTTCCCTCACCCGACCAGGAGCTTTGAATACCTTTAAATATACATCTCTCTGAAGCACTGACGTCTCAATAAATGGTATTTGGTTACTGACATGTAGCAAACAGCACATACTGAATCCACTTGTACCTCAACAGGATTTACAGCGCGCAGACACACAGTAAACACATCTTCTTTTTACACATCCTGCAGCTGCCCTACACAGTACTGACTGTGGCATGCATTATGCATTCAACTGGAACATACTACAACATGGCACCTTGAACTCTGACCCTTGTGCTCTTCAATCAGCTGCACAGAGGATTGTGGCTCATAACACAGAACAGAGTGCTGCCTCGGATACTGAAAAATGCGACCAGATGCCGTTGGACATCTTATTATTTTTTAGGCATTCTGCATTTGACACAATTTGAATTGGGACATGGTGAATCCTTTTTTCCCGGCATGCTGAATTGTATGGGAGTATGTGTATTGCAACACATTGACTCACCTGCGTGTCAAAAGGATTTAAGTTACCTCAGGAATACTCAAGTCCAACAGCATGATAACTAGAAATGCATTGGACTGAATCTCAACACAGGATTGTATCTTACTCCGAGATAAAAGACGTGTTTAAGTCACCTGAGTGATGGCGTTGACAGTGCCGGTGCCGCCTCCTCTTCCCTCTACTCACCCATCACCTGTAATCAGGAGGCTGCTTCTCATTCATTTGGTGGTCTTCTTACTAAAAAAGTTATCTATCATCCATTGTATTTGTATTTTCATTCAACCCTGTCTTGATTGCACTTATTATTCCCGGCTTGACCCCTGATATTAGATTAGATTACATTTGACTTTATTCGTGCCCAGGGGGAAATTTTGTATATTTTGTATGAATATACAATACAATAAAATACAATACAATAGCAGGGCATATTACAGTTAAGAATTCAAATAATAACGGAAATGTAAAAAATAAAGTAAAAATGAAAGTGTATACAGTGTTATCTAAAGTATAAAGTGACAGCAGTGCAAAGTGTATTGATGATCATTCGAGCAAGATTTGGACAGGATTTGATGGACGGATCCACTTGAAGGGTTGGATCCTAAGGTACCGGGAACTGACTCGGGCAGAGTAGTCAAAGGAGATAAGAGAAAGTGCAAAGGTAAGAGTGATACCCTGCCCTGGGGATGCAGTGTCTGAGTCAGTGGGGGTCCCGAGCGTTATTGATGAACCCAACTGTAGATGGGAGACAGCCTGTGTGGCGTGAGGTCTTGTTCTGGACCGCAGCCTCCCGCCAGAGGGAAGGTTTGTGTCCAGGCTGCGAGCCGTCGGCTACAATGTCTCTTGGCCGCCTCAAAGTCCTGAAGTCATACAAGTCTTGGCAGGATCCCCCTCTGTTAGTCTCAACAGAGCGAACGATAGCAGACAGTGATGGATGAGCACAGGATGGACTCAGTGATAGCCGTGTAGAAGTGCACCATCATTATCTTTGGCAGGTTGCACTTCTTCAGCTGCCTCAGGACGTACATCCTCTGCTGAGCCTTCTTTGTGATGGAGCTGATGTTCAGCTCCCACTTGAGCTCCTGCGTTATGGAGCCCAGGAAGTGGAAAGACTCCACGGCATCGACGAGGGAATCAAGCAGGGTGATGGGTTCGGTTGCAAATCCACAACCCTCTCCTCTCTTTTTAGAGTGTTTAGCTCTAAGTGGTTGAGTCTGCTCTCGGAGGCCTATACAGTCTTAACTCTGTTCTATAGGATCCAAAACACATTTCCCATCTTCTACAAATTCTTTAATACGGTTGTCTCATCAAACACTTAACTGCTATTTCCAGTGCTGGTGGGAGACCTTGAGGTCTCTGCAGGCAACAAGCTCTGCAACTCATAAGAACAAACTAAGACAAACACCAAACTGTCCTTCGCTGGGAAGCAGCTGAGCAACACTTTTGAGTCAAGAGGCAATTAACGCTGAGAAAGGCCTCCGTGAGTGATTACCACACATTCAGTGGCTTTTAATGACTATCATGGGTCCGCCTGAAACACAGAGGCGAGTTCTCCATGACTGGTTTTAAGCTCGGAGTGTCACTGGCCATGATCTGATTTTTTCTTTTTTATAAATTTGGGTGACACTTGAAAAGGATGACTGGTTTGATTTAGACACTTTCATTTCTGGGCACACAATACCCACTGCAGAGTAAACACATCTAAAGAGTGATGACTGCACTGAACTGAGGCAGCTGGCATCCGTTGGTTTGTTTAGCCATGATTAAAGCTACAGGCTGCCATTTTAATCACTTAATCAGACCTTTATGAGCACACTCGGTTACACGACAATATAGAAACTCTGGGCAAAGTAACAACGCAACCTTCAGGTGTGACCATATGGCGAAACAGTAAATCGGCCGTGGCTATATCTGAACCTGCTGCAGCTTTATTTGTATTAGTATTAAACAGTAATTTCATGGTTGTTTGAATATTTCTTGTCTCCCCATTCTAGCCTGCCAGTGGGTAATGTTCTCGCTTACATCTCAGCCGGGCACTGTGGCCCGGGGTGAGAGCCGTTCATACGATGCAACCTTACACACGGTCTGAAGAGAGTGGAAGAGACAGGCGGCGGCCTCCACAAGGACTTTACTGTGCAACCTCCAGGAAGAACGCGAGTGATTTAAAGCTGTACAATATGTTCTGTATCAAACACTCACCCCCCGGAGGCATGAAAGGAGGGCGGAGAAACCTTATCATTTCATATTTTATGGATGACATCCCAGCTGCGGTCAGCTAAGATAAATGTTAATTACGACCTGAAAACATCCATAGCAACCTCACTAACTATAGTCTCCTGTTGAGTAGATCATAAATAACGACTGTGAAGCTCCATTCATCTCTTGCAATCTCTTTAAAGCTCCAATGTCAGAAGTTGTGTATTTAGCCATATTTCCGCGCAATGGTTGTACATTTTGTATATATTAAAACAGAAAAATAGTTTTAAATGTATGTATGCCTGGTTGGTGCAGCTAAAAGGAGGATATCTGAATTCATGGTAACATTCAGTGTGCGGGATATAATAGGTTTTGCTGCATCTCGCCGCAAAAGAAAAGTAAGCTTTTGTAAAAATGATGAAGCATTTGCGTTTGCTTTTTTTCGTTCTGTTTGTGGACAAAGTTAGTAATACATTTCTGGAAGAGATTATTTTTCTATGTGAGTATAGGTTCAGTCTCAAGCCCCAAAAATGCATTTGTTGGCACCATCAGCCTGCTACACACACACACACACACACACACACTCACACTCACACAAACAGACATTCTGAGTGAACACAGCACACTTTCCAAGAAAAATCAAACAAATGTTTCCTTTATTTGTAAACACAAATAGACACAAAATAGAAGCTGACCCTCGAGTTTTAACAGCCAGGGGGGTGAGAGATGTTTCCCCAGTTCACTCCCAAACTAATTGTAGGACAACTCACACGCTGAAGTGAGAGTCAGCACAATTATCACACAGGAATGCAAGTTACCCGCAGATGGGATTACAGATTACACTGTGTTACACACAGCTGAAGGGAGAATAGAAATAAAACAAAGAGAGCAGCTGAAACCAGATGAACAAATGGCAGTTTTACTTTAGCGCAGCTTTCTGTGAGTTCACGTGAGATCGATGCCTCTTAATTATCTCAGTATTTAATCCACTGGGATGAATCGATGCAAGTTTGTGTTTGAATGCATGCCTCAAATGTCCCCCGGGAATAACTGGAATCATCTCTATGTTACCCTCCTGCCAAGCTCTCAGCTTTACAAAGCAATTCATCCCCTGAATAAATCTGCTATATCATATTGCTTTGAGAATGCCCCGAGGGCAAAAATCCTTTGCCAAGTAATGTGATTTATGTTTTTTTTGGCAAACTCATTTGTAATGCTGACATTTGTTTTTCTGGTAAAACTTTAGGTTACAGTCGCAAATGAAAGTAATTATTCAGTGTGGGCTATCAATACTTACTGGGTATAATATGCAAGGGGACGCTTGACTAACAAATGTTTATTGATTCATTAATTACAGCTACTTCTGATGTGAAAGGATGATTCTCTCTCTCTCTCTCTCTCTCTCTCTCTCTCTCTCTCTCCTCAGCCCAGCCCACCTCCACCTCTGAAGGTTTTAGTTGGCTTCAGTATGCGCGGTGTTGTTGGTTCAGTGCTGTGCTTTATGTTCTTCTGCTGGCTCTTTGCAGGTGCGTTTTGTTTGCCCTCTCATTTTTTGATTCACGACTTTGTGATTAACTTTCAAGGGCATTTCCGCGGCAATTAATTTCTGTATCACCACCAAGTTGTTCAAAAAATCAAAAGCATAACTGAATGCATAAGATAAATGTCACCTGACTTGCACACACACTCTGCATTCAAGAGTATTTCAACATCATCTACACCTCGCTGCTAATGAAGAGATAAAATGTTTTGGCTGCAGCTGCACTGATGAGAAATACTAATATATCCCACTGACAGGATCTCCGACCGAATCACTGCTCGAAGTACAAAGAATCCATGTATTTGTACTCCTGCTGCTCTGAATTATGAGCGGCATGTTGCTAAATGAATGCACAAATGAGCCCCACACGTTCATAAATATTAATAGGGCTTTTATCCACACACTATTCATTAGCATGTGACAATAATTGATAAACAGTCAAGTATCCTCAAAGTGAGGACGTCCTCAAAAGTTTTAGAATACAACATCTTAAAAAGTTTCAAAACAGGGATGCAAAGATACCAGAAGGCCGAAGCGTTCTTGTAATAAACTATTCTGCACCCAATACATCAGCCTGACGTGAAGCTCTCATAAACGCGGCTGCAACGATAACCTGATGCACAAACAGGTTGAGTCCCGTCAAACAGGCCATCAGCAAGTCATCATCTCGTTTAGCTGCGAGCTTTTCAGCTGTGTGTCTGCATGGCGTACTAACTAATGTTAGCGAGTGTGTGTAACCTACAGCAGCGCTGAGTGTGAGTGTGTTTGTCGTTGAATAAATGCTACGACTTAAGACCTGGGAGGAGACCCAAGCTTAGTTCCTCAGTGTTGCTCAACAGCAGCTGACGATTACAATGAAGATAATTAGCCCCAGCTTTGGTGCTTTTAAGGTGGACTAACCTTTAAGGTGGACCAACGCTATTCTCTATTTTATTTAAAACATTTATTTTCACTCTTAACTGATAGCACAGTTAAACAGTTAATTATTAACATCTATACTGCTAACGGTGCTCTGTATCAGGAAAACACAAAGTAGAATGATAAAATGTCTGCATCAGCATCCTGTTGTACGCTTCATTTGTGCGTATGATGAAAATGAAAATGTTTTCAAAGTTATTGTTATAACTTTTATGGTAGTGTGAAGAGCTGAATTCTTGGTATCAGCAAATACTACAGTTGTATTGGAGCATCTGTTGTTAAATACAACATGTTCTACTCCTTCCCAGGGCCCTGTAGGAGCTCTGTGCTGTAGACTGGTGGGTATAGATTCAAACGCCCATCGCATAACGCAGAGGGAACCGAGCACAGAGCAATGGACCAACACTAAACCTAAAACCCCTCAATTTATCAAAGTGGCCCCACAAATCAATGTGGATTACTTTGGGAGAGAGCGTTGCTCATGTGGCAGTGCATTTCCATTACCACACAACAATATTGGCCTTTTGGGAGGCGGTGGTAATTTTGTCTATTGATCAAATTACAGGAAAAGATCATATAACCATGTCTTGGGTCAGGCAATAACTTACATATGGAGAAAAAGCAAAACCATAATCTGTGTGGAAAACTGCGTATGAATACAAACTCTGCACTGCGTAAACAGCCCAGAGCACACAATCACTCCACTGTAGAGGTCAGAGCAGACTCAGGTAACATATTGTCAAATAATAAAGGGATTATCCCTGTAATCCAAATAGTGAACAACACCTCCACCACAGTAGTGGGTGTGACCTTGTCTGATGTCAGTGCCGCCGCCCATCTGCAAAAAACTCTCGAACCATCTGTGAAATTCAGATAAGGCAAGCAATTCAAATGTATACAGCCTTAAAGGAATAGTTTGCCATTTTGGGAAGTATGCTATTTCCCTCACTGGGAGAGAGTTAGATGACTCCCAGAGAGTGAGATCAGTCTTTTTTTTTACTTTGCAGACCCTTAAAAAAAAGCTTAAATCAATCACCCTTGTTCTTCAGACTGTTCCGTCTCTACTCGCCTGTGAAGGAAAATCCACTGTTAATCACATTAAACCCCAGAGTCATTTTGAGTAAGCACGACTCAAATGTTCTTCACCTTGATATCTCACTCTCCTCCAATACAAACAACTCTGACTTAAATCATGTGGGAGTGCCTTTTAAGTACTAAACTCAATTAATACAGGAGGGGTAGTTCTTCGGACCCCCCCCCCCCCCCCCCAGCCCTGGATGAAGCACAAGTCAATGCCCCATGAAGAGGATCGATGCATTGAGCGGCATGTTGGAGGCCTGCTGCTCTTCATTTGCACTCGTCAGACTGAGGCTGGGTAGAAAGAAAAAACGCCTCAATGTTCAGTGGAGAGCAAATACAAAAAATGTGGCTCAAGGGAAACGGAGAGCGACTGGGAATTTAAAAAACACTGTGGCTGCAAACATCAGCTGACCTTGGAAAGTGACACAGCAGGGGGGGTGAAAGTCAGACACACTGCGGTGAGACTGCTAACAATGGGAGTCCTGTCGACACGTCTTACACTCTCCTGTTAAATATCAAATGATATCATCTGTTTTTCCAGATGTGAGATTTGTCTAAGCAGATATATATATATATATATATATATATATATATATATATATATATATATATATATATATATATATATATTATATAGAATAGAATAGAATAAAATAGAAGAATAGAATAGAATAGCCTTTATTGTCATTGTATGGTGTACAACGAAATTTGAGTGCCACTCCTCTGGTGCAATCTCCATGCAATTTAAATATAACATACAAGAAGAGACTTATGTCCCTATAAATATAAGTATAAAACTATAACAGTAAAAAAGATAAGATAAAAAAGATGTAATGTTCACAGTGTACAGCAGTTTGTATGGTCAATATGATTGTAAAATATTTACAGTATGCGGCAGTTTGTTATGATCAATGTGATCAGGATATGTCCCAGTATATCAGTGAGTGTGCAGGTAGTCCTATTTTTCTCTTGTGTTATTTGTTTCTGTGATGGCTCTGGGAAAGAAGCTGTCCCTGAGTCTGCTTGTCCTGGCTTTATGTGACCTGTACCGCCTGCCCGAGGGTAACAGGTCAAACAGGTGATTTGCGGGGTGGGAGGAGTCCTTGATGATGTTTCCAGCTCTGCTGCGGTAGCGAGAGCTGGCAATAGTCTCCAGGCTAGGCAGAGAGCAGCCGGTGATCTTCTGGGCTGTGTTGATGACCCTCTGTAGCGCTCTGCTGTCTGCTGCAGAGCACCCTGCAAACCACGCTGTGATGCAGTCAGTCAGGATGCTCTCTGTGGTGGCGCTGTAGAAGGTCACCAGCAGCCTCTCCTCCAGGTTGTTCCTCCTGAGCACTCTCAGGAAATGGAGACGCTCTGAGCCTTCTTCACCACCGCTGTGGTGTTGACAGTCCAGGAGAGGTCATCGGAGATCTGCACGCCCAGGAACCTGATGGAGTGGACTCTTTCCACTAAGTCCCCATTTATGTGCAGTGGGGTCGGGACCACTCTGCCCTTTCTGAAGTCCACAATAATTTCTTTGGTTTTTGTGGTGTTCAGTTTGAGGTTGTTAACTGAACACCAGAACACCATGCTGTCAGTCTGTTTACCTCATCTCATATATATATATATATATATATATATATATATATATATATATATATATATATATATATATATATATATATATATATATATGTATATATATATATATATATATATATATATATATATATATATATATATATATATATATATATATATATGTATATGTATATATATTCTGCTTAGACAAATAATGTGGGTGAAGGCTGCTGGGCCAGCCCAGCAAGTCCATCAGTGTTACATTCCATCTTTTCTTTCCTCTATTACTAAATCACGCCTTATTGCTGGAGCGATAGAAAGAGGAAAAAGGAGGAGTTGACATGACTGGCACAAACGTTACCCAACTGTCAACACACAATCCTGTGAGTGACAGAGAGGCCCACATGTATAAAACATATAATGCAGTGACAATAAGCGAAGATCCGGGTATGTCGGGACCGCTGGGACTGAACCGAGCTCTGGGGGCTGCTCCACAGCAGAGATCCAGAATTGGTCCTGCTGCAAGTTTAGTTGAGCAATGCGTCCGACTGGAGGAAGCACTGCAGGGCTCCGCAGACAGTGGCCTAATTAAAAATGCTTGAGCTCATCTCCTCTGTGTTCTGGAACTAGTGGAAGGTGAGATATACAAAGTCTAAGCTCCTAATAACACTTTGGTGTCATTTTTTTTCAGACCCTAATTACAAGCAACCATATCTTAAATAAAGTCTCTGCCAAGCCACCGTCACTGGCAGTAACAGCTAAATAAAATCCAATATTAACACAATTACAATCCATTCATCTTAGTCAAAAGGAGCGGTGCAGTTTGTCTCTGGTGTCTCTTGTGAAACGGCTACACACGTACCAGCAACAATAATTAGGAGTTTCTGAAGGCGGTGACTATGGACATGACCACGAAAATGTTTCGATCATCGACTCAACATGTTTTTTGTTAAACATAAGAAAGTCACTAACATTTTAGCCAACATGATGCCAGAATAAAGGGTTTTGCCAACCATTATCAGACCTGGACATTGCAAACACACTGCACATTTAGTTAAAGTAATCAGAAGGTTGTATTTATTGTTTGGGTTTTGAGGTTTTATTTAATTTAAGTTTTATTATTTTACGATATTTAAGTATTTTTCTATATTCTTAATTTCTTATTTTAAGGGGTGCACTTCTATTATTATGCTATTTATCCATAATATTCGAGTGGCATACAATAAAATAAATGAAAACTACATCTATAATGTTGTATATTCTACCCAAATGCAACAGGAGACCCACAACACAGACATGTCCCTCCACCAGCCTGGACACAAAGCGGTCCAGATACTGGTCTGACGGTGGCTCTTTGACTGAAGGGTGGTGCAACGCCGCAGAGGCCAGGCGGGTCCAGGCGCTTCCAGCCTCATCTAACACAATTACCTGTGTTCAGTGGTGAAGCTCGGGCTGCAGCGCTAGTGGCTTGTTCCGGTCGGTCAGCCCGGAGGCTCTCTACTCCCGAGCGGGGGGAGTTTGCAGCAACAAGGACTGCAGTGCAGACAGAAGTGACCCGTCCACACTCACGAGCAAAGATGACTATGCAACAAACCAAGAAACACGCTAATTTACACCGTATCATATTATAATTGTTTACAAGTCAACGCCCTGTAATGCTTCGGTGCCGGGTACGGCAGCAGCAACATGCTCTTATACCCGGCATCTCTCTGACAGTGTGACATTTACATCACATCCTGAACCGTCGTGTTTCAAAGGGCCGCTGCCCTGCCACGTTTGAAGCCCACAGGTTCTCTGTTGTTCTATGACTCCAGCTGTTCAACAGCGCAGGCTGCAGCATCCCCCCGAACACAGGATGCCAGCTCTCCTTTCATGTGGGGGAACCTCCACTGGTGCAACAGTGATGTTGGACGATTATGCAAAACCACAGTGTATAATTCTTCCTATAGTATGTGTATCATGTATGTTACTTAAAAGTCTCTATTGCACAAGTTAAATAATTCAAGTTAAACTTTGCCCATACGGCTAGAGTTTGAGGCACAACACTAGACTTATTATCTTTTAGACTTGACTGACATGTTTGCTCATTGAGCTTCGCTTGCAACTCTATTATTGTATGTCAAAATACCATGTGAGCATCTTATTCAAATATTCTTCATGCATCTTCACCAGATGACAAAATCCATCAAAATACAGAAAAGATTCACCAAACCACGGAACTTTAGTAAGGATCCATTTCTTAAAATTCAAGATCTAGTTTTCTGCTCGACAGAAACTTTCTACATTTGGTTAAATTTTCTCAGTTGGCAGCATTTATGAAGAAAAGGCTGCTCATTGTTTGTAAAACCGGTGAAGATGTTTCCTTCATTTCCATCCTGTTGTGTTCTCGGTGTGTCGAGCTCTCCGGGCCTTCGTACGTTGAGAAGGATTGTCGTCCTCGTTAAATAAAAAGGTATGAAACGGAAAAGTAATTAGATGAAACCTCAATCTTAGGGAACCATGCCAAAGAATCATCCAATGTCAAGGAAATGCATACAGGAACGTGTTTTCTCTGCAGTACCTCACTCCTACAAAATATCTGAACATGTTGCTGGGGGCAACCAACAAGTCCCTCCCTCACGACAATGGTTGTAGCCAAACAAGAAGAATAAAACGGGTGTGTCATAACACAGCGAGCAACTGCTGTAAACACATATTAAAACTAGGGATGTCAAAACACTATTTCTGTCCTTCCAGTAGCAGCTAATGAGAGGGATGCATAAGCAGAACGGCCAGACTCGTTTCTCCACAGAAGCGGCTGTAATGGACTTCCACCAAAACCTTCCCCTCTTCCTCCTCGTCTTGCTCAGAGAAGTCACTCTTCTGAAGCCTTTATTGTTCTGGTGCTTTCATAGTTCTCGTCCTCCCTCTCACAGCGTGTCAGTCATCTCACCCATGAAGACGCTCTCATCCTCAAGCGCTACAGCTTGTTCCCTTTCGTACTCTTGTTTCTTCTTCCCCTTGGAGCTTGTTTCATTAGGCAGCGAGAGAGAGAGAGAGAGAGAGAGAGAGAGAGAGAGAGAGAGAGAGAGAGAGAGAGAGACCCCCACCCCCTTCACTCCCTCACCTCCCTCAACTGATGCCGACTGGTAACAAGCTGTCTCCGGCTGCCATAGTAACCAACCACGACGAGGTCCTAATCAGAGTCGACATTGAATGAGACTAATGCTTCAATTTCCACAATTAGAGATAGAATGCAGAAGAGATCCAAAATATAAATAATGTGTTTATCTCACCTCTAAAATAACATTTCTCACATTATCATCACATCACAGATGTTTAAAGATGTATTAACAAACACACTCTGGCATATAATGAGGTCATTTTGAATAATTTACTTTTAAATCATCATTAATCTGCCGATGTTCTTCTTGATGAATCGTTTATTGAACAAAATGTGATAACAATTTGAAGAAATACTCAATTTCTACGAGCCCGAGAGGGCATTTTAAAATGTCTAGTTCAAACCCAAAATATACTGGGTTTACAATGATGTTGGACGGAGAGAAACAGTGAATCATCCCAGTGGAGGAGCCGGAAGAGAAGGACTCTATTATCACAACAGAAGGGCTGACTGTCGATCAGCAGAGCTTTTCAGGAGAAACACGCAGAACGAGTTTCCATGCAGCCGCTTCCTTTGCACAGTCATTCAGTATTGATGATCACTGCAAAAAACGCTTGTACAGCATATATTTATGTTTGCACTAAATAAGGAGGTAATAAAGCACAGATGCTTTTGGGGTTTTACCAAATGTAAAGATGACACATGGCAGCTAGAAAAGGAAGAAATAGGACAAATAACTCAAAGGGGAATGAACCCCCTCCCCCACTAAAAAAATGCACATACCATGTTTCTATAAGAGACGTGTGCAAACTCCTGAAACCTGAAAGTGCAATTCGAGAGATGCACAGATCCCACAGAGAGGAAACCTCCAGGAACGAGCACGGGCAGCGAGTCGGATCAAAAAGAGTACAGATTATGTGAGGGTGGACGTGGGATGAGGAATGCTAACCGAGCTGTAGGGACGCCACAAGAAACACTGAGCTGGGGAGGAGGAGGAAGGAGCTGATGGCACGGGGTGGTGTGTGTGTGTGTGTGTGTGTGTGTGTGTGTGTGTGTGTGTGTGTAGGGGGGCTGGCCTCCTTCATGCTGAGCAAACTTTACCCACCGCTTCCCCATCATCCCCTGGAGCGCGGGATCAAAATCAGCAGCAACGTCCCTATTACTTTCCCCTCCACTCCCTTATTGCATAAATTCTCCCTTCCGTTTCTATTATTAAGCATATTTCATCAAATCCAAACAGAAAAAAACCTCCAGCCCCAGGACAGTCTAAAGATGAATGAGCTTTCACTAATGTTTCCTTCAGCAAGAAACATTGAGGATAAGCAGATTTCTCGATGCAATATCCTTCCAATGCACCACGGCAAAGACGACAGAGAGAGGAAGACGAGCAACAAGCGGATAAAGCAGCGAACATGGGAGTTGGTATGGACATTATTCTAAATCTGAAAAAACTAACGCAATCGTGTTGATTAAGTAGTGATTATAAAGACAGATGACAAGCGAGGTGTGCAGAGACAGACTGCAGAGGAGCCTCAGCTGAGGAGAGAACATAAGACCCCCTCCCCCCCTCCTCCCCTCCTCCCCTCCTGTCTCTTTTGGGCTCTGGTTGCACTTGTAACCCTCCCACTGAGACTCTTCTAAAAGGAGAACGTAAGAGATCAGCCCCGGTCCGTGTTCTCTCCTTCTCCGTCATCGTTAGCGTGTCTCTCACACCGATACACACACAGAAGGGCATGCCTGTGCATACAAAGTCCGTGGGAATCGTCCAGGGAATAACTATTCATCCCGTCTCCCTGGAGCCCGTCCCGTCGGTATCGACGCGCAGAGCAGGACGCCGTGAGGAGACGCGTCATGCGGGCCATTATCAAAGAGAAATGACTTTACGATGATGCCGCTGCGGTCCACCAGCAGACACCGGCGACTGCATTACAGGTGACAAATCTGATCACCCCGAGAAGCTGAAGGATTGTTTGTGTGTAGTGTGTACGTGTCTTTTACTGATCGAGGGACCTGCGTTGACCACTAACCGCTGTAAGGCGTTGACCTCTGGCCCGGCTGTGTATCCTCACGGCTGATTCAATCAAACTAGTCGTTTCATCCTTGTTACTCCCTTTCAACTGGAAATTGGGGTAATTTTCACCAGCTTCAAGATAATTCAATAAAATGTCCTCAAGGCCTCAGTGGTTTCCACAATTTCAGTTGAACGTCTACTCTCAAAGTTCATTTATAGGCCTTTTATAATTTATGCACTCATATAAAACAAAGTGAAAGCACCAGAAAAATGGAAAAGGGTGTTAATATTGCAAAAAGCACGTTTTAGTCTTGCTTGGAGTGAAAAGCTTGTATTGATGAAACAACATGCAACAAAGAATAAATCAAGGTTAAGTCTGAACGAAGCACAACGTGAACATTCACTGAAGATGTTTCTCCACTGAGGAGAGAGATACTATAAACTAAGTACTTTAGTATGTATACACTCAAGGCTGTACTGCCTGAAAGGGCTGCTTTCTTTCATTTCTTTTAATTACATTTTCACAAACGACAGTGTGACTTTCTTCCTTTTTGGAAGTTCCTCTCTCTGACTCATCCTCACATCTTTTGTACCGTCTTTATGTAAGCCCCCTCAGATTGCTTTCCAGGCTCCTGATTAATCTTTCTCACCACCTGATTAACCTCTTAAAACAGCTTTCAGCTCGGTGGGCGGCGACATCGTGAGAGGTACAACCCGAGAGTAAGATGAAAAACATCAAACATGGCGTTCTGCTACACAGGTGTGTGTGTGTGTGTCTCAATACACACAACCACCTTGTTGCTCAGTGGTCGAGGGTGTACAACCAAACGTTATGTCTACTCCAGCTACTTATATACAATTAAATACACACAACACACACCGCCCTGACCCGCCCTCCCATATGTGTACACACACACAACACAGCTGCTAATCATAGAACAAAGGGAGGCTCCAGTCAGCGGGCTTCTCCATTGATCGTCTGCAGGCAGCAGCAGGGAGGGACGCCAGTCAGCGTTGTGACATCAGGAAGACGAGCAGGTAGCGGATAGAAGTCAAACACGCCAACAGAGGTCCGTTTGTCTGTCGGTGGGCGCTGCTGTCTGGCTGATGATGGCCTGTCGCGGCACGCCACTGAAAAGCTCTGAATATAACTGCATCATAAAGGAAGAGGAGGATGTCTGTCACTTCACTGGAAGCTAAAACTCTCAATTCAGTCCAAATCAAAGGCTCGTCTGCGTCACAAAGCTTCTCTTTCCTGAACACACAAAGGCACCGTCACTGTGATTCCAGCTGCTGCAGCACCTGTGTGAGTGTTTTCCTCGATACAACACCCCCTAGACCGCATGACGGTCATTCGTCTCTGGCCGTCTTCTGCTTCCCTCGTCGCCCTGGGGTCTCCCTCCTCTTCCCGGGAGCTCAGTTCAACCCTGTTGGCCTTTTCTATTCAACAGTCTGCAGGCAGACCTGCTGGCAGCCGGGTCGCCCGTTTGTAAAGAAGTGCAGCATCGAGCATTCTGTCGGACACGTCCCGGCTGCGGGTCAGACCAACACACAGACAACACACACACCAGAGCTGAGGGGTCTGTGATATACGCACAAAGAAATATATATACCATGTATTCAACACTTTCCCCCTAAAATAGCCTCCCTCTATCTCTCTCTCACTCTCTCTCCATCCCACTAAATGTACTTTCAGGGTCAAGTCTGAAAACATCCAGACAATCTATACACATCAACCAGCTTCAATCTTCAAACATCAAAATGATGCATAATAGATGCTGCTGTGTATTTGTGTGTGTGTGTGTGTATGTGCACGTGTGTGTGTGTGTGTGAATACGAATGGGTGAGTGTGCAGAGGGTAATTGCGGTGTATTTAAAAAGACCCCCTCCAGACATGTTTTCAGACATATTAAAGTACTCAGACTTTCCACAGAAAAGATCGACTGATTTTAAACCTTTTGAACATATTATAATCCAAAGCAATAACTGTGAATGTGAAGTAAAAGAAATATACACTTTTATTTATCCCTGTGGGGAGATTCTTCCCTGCATTTGACCCTTCCTTAGTTATTAATGAGCAGTGGGCTTCAGTGAGGCGCCCGGGGAGCAGGCGGGGGTTCAGTGTCTTGCTCAAGGACACTTTGACATGTAACTAATGAGGAGAGCGGGGATCGAACCGCTACCTTGCGGTTACGGGACGACCGCTCCCCCCACCGAGCTGCAGCCGGCCCACATTTAAACTAAATTTAACTACTGGACACAAGCTGCCTCCGACTTCCCTGAAAGCTCCATCATTCTCAGTGTGTGTGCAGAGGAGGGTTCATGTTTCTTCATCACTCCGGTGTAAGAACTACGAAAAAAGACCGGACTCCGATGGGCTTCCAAACTCGTTGAGATGTGACGCCATCATGTCCGTACGTGCATGTGTTGAACAGATGAACATGAAAGCAGCTTTCTGGTGTCAGAGACACGCGTCGCTCTACAGAGAGAGGCTCACACATCCAGGAGCAGAAACAATAAACACCAAACACACGTCTGAGAGGAGGAGGACGTCACCAACCACAAGGTTCGGGATCAATGGACGACTTGAGGTCCGTGCTATACATCCACTGAGACAAAAACAGAGCGCTGATGAGAAGCTTTGAACATTATCATGGGAACAATAATCTGAGCCCAGCTGCAACAATTCATGAATCGGTCTATTGAGGGTCGACATGTGGGGATTTAACTTTAACCGTTTTAGTCTTAACTTTCTTGTTCATCGAATATTTTGTGTTTTTTCGACGATTGTTCAGACAACACGAGATCTGTGATGATGTCAGACCCTGGGCTCTTGCTTAAGAGCGAACCAGGGACAGTGGGTCACTGGTTTGCAGGACCGTCTTTCAATCAGAGGGTTGCCGGTTCAATCCCCGGCCTAGTCGATGTGTCCTTGAGAAAGACACTTAAGCCTGACTTTCTCCCCGTAGCTGTGTCTACGCTGTATGAACGTAACATGATTGTAAGTTGCTTTGGATAAAAGCGTCAGCTAAATGAAATGTAACGCTCAACAGGATGAACTGTTAAACAACCAGAAGATTATTTAGTGAAGAAAATAAGTGTGAACTGTTTTCCTCTGTCGTTGTTCACACAAAGTAATTCAAGAGGAAGACGCTCTGCAACAACAACACGCTGCAATGGTTCCTGCGTCAGGACCCTCGCGGTGTCACTGCAGATGTTACACACATAAATACAACCTCGACATTCATCTTTCTCTCTTTGCATTCCACCGATGACTGCTCTGCCCACCAGGCTTTCAGATCAGCTGCTTCTTCGCCTCATTAAGTCATTTGTAGCGAGGACAAAAAGAGAGGAGGACATTTAACAAAGGGACTTGAATATTTAACCACGTCAGACACACACCGGAGAAGCTCGGGTCATCCTGTACCCGGTGTTGAACATCACGAAACATCCCAAAAGGATCGACGCACAAGCAGAGGAACGAGAGGAGGCCGGAAGTCTGCAGCTAGAACAGCGAGACAGGGAATTAAGTGAAGTTGACAACTTGAAATATTACAGCCTCTGTCAAACACTGTGTGTGTGTGTGCGAGTGTGTGTGTGTGTGTGTGTGTTTATGTATGTGTGTGTGTGTGTGTGTGCTGAAGTGGGAGCAAGGACAAACTGTTCTCTCCACCACTATGGTGCTTACTGGTAGCACTGGAGTGGGGCCGGATGCACAGGAGGGTCCTCAGAGTAATGAGTAGCAGCCGGCTGAGTGCCTACTTACTTATTATGGAAAAGATGCAGCGGGAAAGTGAATTACAACCTGCTCGCCGACACCTCGGCACGGGCCGGGCGCTAAAACTACATGACATCATCACGCCCGCGTTAACCGCCAATGAGTTCACTGCAGAGATGTTACACAAAAAAATGAAGCAGCAAGTAAAAATGTCAGTAGACAGCAGTGTGATGATGGATGAAGTCCATCTAATTAGTTGATCAATATGAGAGACAAGAGAGGCCGGCCCGGCCATGAGTGGTCGGGTCGGAGCGCGTGTGCTGACTGCACCTTCCATTTCATTTACACTGACAGGATGAGTGAAGTGGCTGAGGAGCCTCTACTGACAGCCGGGATTAAAAGGCTGCATCAAAGCAACATACAGTCCGGCGGAGCTTCGTGATGAATCCCAGAATCATAAAACATGCTGTTATCATACTTTGAAGCTTGTGATGCATATTACATTACTACAGAGCATTTGTTGTTTTGAGGAGGAAGACTTCCTCTGACTTTCTTCTACAATTTGCAAATTTGGGGCGACTGTGGGTCAGTGGGTAGCAGACCCGGCTTTCAAACACGGGGTTGGAGGTTCGATCCCTGCCCAAGTCGATGTGTCCTTGAGCAAGACACTAAACCCTGAATTGCTCCCTGTAGCTGCGTCTACGGTCTACGGTGTACGAATGTAACGGGATTGTAAGTCGCTTTAGATAAAAGCTTCAGCTAAATGACGTGCGTGCGTGATGCAAATGCTGAAAGGATCAATTCACCCCCAAAAGTCATTTATGGTTTATTTAGAGATACTTTACATCCTAATGAAAAGGTAACTGGACTGCTTGCTCTCACACACAAAGCTCTCTGAATCAACCCACTGACTCAATGGGTGTTATGAGAACAGGGTAAATTATTACTCTGAAAACATAACCTCTTAAGAAAGGCAAAGCTCCTGGAGTGACACCAATTACTGTTTCCAAATATAAATCAATGCGAGTCTAAGCTTAATAACACACGTATTCACAAAATGAACGGTTATTTATACACATCCATCTGATATTTATGCAGGGCGTTACATTGTTAGGAGTTAGAAACAATGACTCATATCAATCTTTTGTGACATCATACAATCAAAGTCTTCAAAGGCTTCACCCTGGTGTGACGCTGTGCTGAAAGTATTAATATTCACATTGAAGGCAGAAGCAGTCGATTCAAATATCGAATGTAAAACAGCACTTCTCTCTCTTCCCTTTCATGGGTCTGAAAACCTACAACAACTGAAGTTACTTTATTCATTCCCAACCAACACTGAAGTGTGGGTATATGTGTGTTCACGTGTGCGTTTAACGCATCTAAAGATGTGTTGCCAGGATACCAGCAAAGCCTAGAAAGACAGATAAGTAACGATGATTCACACTTCACTGCTGCAGAAGACGCAAAGAACAGCAACTAGACAATCAAATCAAAATATTTCACCTCTTCGTGTAAATGCTGCTTTCTCTCAAGACAAAAGGGTTCAACAAGCAAACAAGAACAACTCGATTATATGTCCACATCAAAGGACTTTCCATTTTCCTCCAGGAGCCCTAGTCTCACGACACTTTAGTTTCCTGGCTTTCCAATCTCAAGACGCAGCAAACACACATGCTTGATGACAAAGTCTGAAATCTATTTAGAGTATTTAGAGTCCAGCTCCATAACAGAAAGAGGAGTCTAATGCTCACAGCGTTTAGCAGGTCTACTGTATAGTTCACCATCCTGTCAGCATGCTGATCAGATTAGGTTGGGGAAACTGTGATTTGTTTTGCAGGTATTTTCTCATCTTTCTACAAATAAAAAGACCGCACCAACCTGGGTTTGAACCCTTTCACGCTAAATGAGTCTGCACTCAACGCCGCGGAGCCTATGTGATACTCCACTAGTCATTCCTTCCAACACAGGTAATTTAGAGGCATCACTTAACTAACGTAACACAATTTAACGCAACTTTTCCAAATTAAGAAAATTACGACAATAACCATCAATTCAATCTAAAAATCAGGTTGACAAATAAACGTGTGGCTGAGGGGGCGCCCTAGGATGATCATGATTAATACACATCTTTTAATATGCTTGTTATTCTAACTATGATTTGGGAAGTAGGTGTACGGGCGACACTCGAGGGCGCCCCCAGCCCATTTTGCGCCCTAGGCGGTCGCCTAAGTCGCCTATAGCAATCGCCGGCCCTGCCGGGAGCAATGGACTGTGTGCCAGCAGATATTTTACACATCTTTTCACAATTCAGTAGGATTCCTCCTCCGGGGATCGTTAGTCTGTGTACAAAGTGTCACGGTGATCCGTTCCGTAACTGTTGACATTTTTTTGTCTGCAGCAAAGTCAAGACCTGACAAACTAATGGCCGTCCCTCAAGAACAGCAACAAAATAAGCTGTTGAAAACGTGACATCAATGTGGTCCATTGTCCTCTTTCAACAAACCCAGCAACAAAAGGCTGAGAGCCTCCCATAACGCGCCCACAGCACAACAACCCCCCCCAAACACGTTGGAGCCGTCAACTCAAACAAACACGCAGATTAGGGACACATTTGTTAGCGATTTGTACTAGAAATGCGGCAGAAAGACTCGCCTCACAGCAAACACCCAGAACGCGGCCTTAAGCCATCTTTTTTACGGCGAGCGCCGTAGATTTGGGATCTTGGAGTGTTACTATTAGAAAAACACCACCTGCTTCCACACACAGGGAAGTCTCCTCCTCTGGAGACGTGAGAAAAGAAATCAAAATGTAATGGGAACGTGTAAATGACGCCCGCAGTAACTCATTCTGATGGATTTACACATTCACATATTTTGTCGACAATGTTCTTATTCTCTGTGACAGGAAATTAGGAAAGGGGGGAAAGAGAGGCGGTGTGTGTGTTGGTGCGCATGTGTTAGTACACCCGGGTGACTGCGGAGCTTTAATTCATGGAGAGGCAAGGTGGCGCTCATTTGTTCTGCATGTCAGCCGCTGACGGCCGCAGAGGCCTTTTGGCTCGCTCGGCCACATCGCCTCACTCATTAGCCGAACCCGCTAGCCAATAGGTAGACCGGCAGGTACTGTGGAGGCGATGTGGGGGGGGGGGGGGGGGGGGGTACTCTGCGTCATTCTTTTGTCACCAGAAAAGGATATTTGGCTGCAGCCAGCTGCTAAAGAGTTAGAGCAGCGGTGTGGGGTGAGAAAGAGCAGATTAGTCTCTGTTGGTCAAGTGTGTGTGTGTGTGTGTGTGTGTGTGTGTGTGTGTGTGATATTATGATTTCAAACATACAAGAACATCAAAGCTGTCAAATGTGTTTTTCTCCAGTGAGGCAAATCAGGATGAAGGAGACAGATCCATTGATATGCACTCCACTGAAGAGGATTGTTTGTGTGTGTGTGTGTGTGTGTGTGTGTGTGTGTGTGTGAGCTCTGCACTGATTGCTCTGTGTAGGAAGTAAAGATTATGCCTTCTCTCGCTGCGACCATGATGATGAAATCCCACATTGCCAGTCATCACACAGAGATCCTTAATGACGTCCCACCGTGACCACACCCACACACAAGCACACACAAGCACACAAAAGCACACACAAACACACACAAACACACACAAACACACACAAACACACACACACACAATTGTGGATGTTTTGCTGTCACCTTCCTGATGGAGGAACATAAAGGTTAGATAGGACGATAATCCCATGGTGGAGAAGACGGTTCCCTCCTCCTGACGCGACACGTGTCTGCAGGATGTCAGAGGTTCAAATAAACAACTTGAACATGGACACGCGGCACTAAAGCGTTTGTAACAGATATTCAGAACAACCGCCTTCTTTCACACTCCACTCACACACAGAGAGAAAGAACACGTTCCTCCTCTAGGAGTAGGACTACAGCTCGAGTCTTAGAGCTACACGAGGTGAAGCCGCTCATCGTGTTGGACTGAATTACCAAGCACAGTTGCAAAAAGCATCACATAACACCAAGTTGAGACGCTGATGATTTTCTTAGTTTTCTAATCAAATCAGCTCCTAAAACAAACAGCTGCTCTATTTTTCTTTTAGCATTCAAGACCAAAGTAATGAGACGTTTGACTTAAGAAGACTTTAAACCTATCTAACGGTTTCCCCTGCGGTTAGAGGACGACTTCCACCATCTGAGTGCTTGTGGTCACATCACCAGGGTTTGGTGCACAAGCACAACAGAAGGAATAAGATGCAGCACCACAGGCTGACAGACCCCAAATCAGCCCGAAGCACGGATGAAGAATGTGCATTGACCTTTGACCCCAGCTGTTACTGACCAATTCCCCTGTAACTATACACTCCCACACATGTCTCTTCCCTCTCTCTCTCATAGTATACAAGAACGTCTACACATTGACACTTCCATCCCTGCAAGATGCACACATGCACACAGAAGCACGCACACGCACACACACACACACATCAACACTCACGTACACACACACACACACACACACACACACACACACACACACACACACAAACACAGAGACACAAAGAGATGGGCCCTTGTGCCACAGACCTCCCCTCACCCCTGCTTCTATAATTAATGGGGAAGCCATGCTCCGGGCAGAAAATCAGGGATGTGTGCGTTCATAAATATTTACAGAAACCACCATGAAAATGTTACACGAAGAAAAACACATCTCAAACACAACACATCGCACAGTACAAAGAAAAAGGAGAAATGTATAGTATTTCAAATATCCTCGTCTTTGACATTATCTCTCTCGCTGTATGTGTGTGTGCGTGGTGTGTGTGTGTGTGTGTGTGTGTGTGTGTGTGTGGTGGTGGGGGGGGGGGGTAATTGCTTTGCCTGCTCACAACTAATTACTTAAGATTGGCTCCAAAATTCATTCAAAAACCTGATTTCTTAATTTTCATGGCAATGGCACACCAATTCCTTCATTTCTGAGTTTAGAGAAAAACAATAAAGCTATATTTATTTCCCAGCCTACTTAGTCAGTGGCCATACTAACATTGTATAGTTATATAGACCATGAGATCAATGAAATGACATGTGACACAAAGCCTGTTTACCCATAATATGATGCTAATTAATACAAAAGTGGACTACATACTATTCCCCTCCTCACATCAGGATACTACACCACATGTATCATTATCAATGAGATGAAAACTCGCATCGGGCTTGAGCCACGACTCCAAATACAAGCAGTATTGTGTTATTGTCGTGTACTCACAGAGAAGCCTGCCCAGAAGGGACACGAGTGCCGAACTCTGGGTGACGTGGTGAGAGCCAGAGCCGCGAAGCTGACGGCCAGGATGAGACTCCCGAGGACCATCTGAGAGACTCCCAGAGCCAGCATGATCCGGGTCCGGGTCCGGTACTCCCGGAGCCGGGACAGGCTGCGGGACAGCGACACGGGGCTCAGGGAGCCCGGGCCGCCGAGGCTGCTGCCGCCGCGGTGCATCGCGTTCACCGGCATTGTCACTGAAGGGTACGACACACACACACACACACACACACACACACACACACACACACACACACACACACACACGGGGCAGTAGATAAAGGACTACAATCACAATCCCGTCCACGGACAGCAGAGTCGGTGTGTGTCCGCGCGCGGTGCGCTGGGAACCCGTCTGTCCCTTGAGGTCAGTGTCCGCTGGGGAGGATCTCCATCAATTAGGAGTCGGTCCACTTAGAGATGCGCAGCGCTGGCCGGGAGGAGAAAGGTGAGCGGAGCTGGACCGAGCGACCAGATGAGGAGCAAAACACTCGCAGAAACTGGCAAGATGTTCAGGTCGCACGACACAAAATAGACCTCTGGAGTTCTCGGCGACCGCTCCGGCCAAGAGCCCATTCCTCAAAAGTCAAAACGCAAAAAAAAGAGGCGCAAACCAAACCAAACCCGCATCGTCCCGCTGTCAGCCAGCCTTGCACCATTGTCACGCTGCCATGCTCTCCTCCTCTGCAGGCTCTCCAACTACTCGAAAGCGAGAGGCTGAGGGAACGTGGTTAAGACGCGTGGATGGAGAAAAAAAAGGTGCCCTCCACGAAGATGAACACAACAAATGTTGCTATCACACAGAATCTGTCACGGTTTTGTTTTTTTTGGTCTAAAAATCCGCAGTTTCCTCCGTGTGGGGGCCCCAGCAGAGCTGTTCCCAGACGACAACAGCTCTAGCAGCCAGGGCAGGAGACGCACGCTGCGTATTGGAGATGTGCCACTCTGCGCGTCTTCATGGCGGCGAGCTGCTCCGAGTCTCTTTACTACGGGAGTGGAGGAGGGGTGCGGGGCTCGCGACCATCAAGGCAACGCCACACTCAGCCAACCTGCGCGTGCTTGTGTTACTGCTGGGATGTGAGAGGCGGATGAAAACGTGTTTCATCATATGGTGATGCGTATCAGGTTAAAGTTAAGGTTTTTTTACTTTTTAAAATAAAATGATAACCAAGTATCATCACCAGCTCCATCAGGGCCCCATCGGCCGCATTGACACTCCACACGGCCCGGTGCGCGCGTCCTTCCTCGTGCACGCGGCAGCACATGCGACACACCTGGAGAGGGCCGTGTGCACCATGGCCGCCTGTGAGGTGGAGCCCAGCGGTGAAACGTTTAAAGACAGTTTGTCACCAAATAAATGCCTTTTTATGTCACTTTATGATACCCATACGTTGTACTTTCAGAGTATTAGTACACAATCACAATGTTATACAGAATTCTGTATTATTATAGATGAAGCTACCTGATAATGGATATACATAATAAAGTATAGCGCCACTGTAACCAGATGCCACATGAACAATGCTTACATATTTATTATGCATTGTTAACATGACCCAGTGATTTATCTTATTTAAGGCAATTCTGCTTCGTTAATGAACTTTTACTTTTGCTACTTTAAATATTTGTGTTATGCTAATACTTGTGTACTTTGACTTTAGTGAGATTCTGAATGAAGATTGATGTTTTACTTTTAAACTCTTGTATTCTTACTCTGAGTAAAAAGAAGATCCAAGTCACTGGTTGTGATCCATGAAAAGGAATCAAAGTGTACCTGTGGACGTGTGTGTGCTGAGCGTTTCATCAGAGCAGTTTGTTTTCTCAGTTGAACTTAAAGGTCACGTAGAGCCGTGAAGAGGTCAACGTACTTCACAAGGGAAATAAGAGAAAAGAGTCAAACACGTAGGACAGCTTCTCCTCTTTAGAGTTCAGACTCCCAGAACCACTGGATCCACCACCTGGGCCTGAAGGCATCCTGTGGTCATTTTACATGTTAAAGGACTACTACGGGCTACTTACCAAATGTGGTAGTGACTAAAACTAAGGGATGTATTGAAATGCACAACAATCACAGCTGATGGACCGTGTGCAGAGCTCCACTGCACCATCTGCTGTGAAACCTCAGCCATGCTGTAAAATCCGTTATTGGAGGATATCGTCACGTAGCGCCCACAGAGCGGAAATAAACACAACAGTAATTGATTAGTTAGTAACACTTTAAACACATTAGTAATGTTGTCAACATTCACTGACTGAAAGCTCCAGAAAGATGAGCATGGGATGCTTCTCTTTGTCTTGTGACAATAAACTGAACATCTTTGATATCTTTGTCAGATTAAACCTACCATTTGAATATTCATATGAATAATAATGGAGATAAAAGAGAGGTTGTGATCATCAGAGGTAAAAAAGCAGGAAGGCACAATCATAAAAGAAACAAACCTCCCTTTACTTGAGTCTTTACTTTAAAAATGATTTTATTTATTAATACAGTGGTATACTTCAAATTGTGTTGCAGGAGAAAAAAAAAAGTCAGTCACAAGTGAAGAGCTAATATCCAATTAAAGCCGTGTTATATCTAAAAATAAAATGGTACTGGTGTGCCATACATCATATATTGTCTATTAGTACAAAAATACATTTAAGGGCACACAATACAGCATCCAGTATGACACGTCAGTGAGGGACACTTGGAGAGCACACCCTTTTTAAAAGAACATGTTTTAAATGTATTTTAGCCCAAGCACTTTCCTGATCCTCAAAAGAGCCGTAAAATAACTTTTTTTGTGACCATAACGTTGTGTGAATATATCGGTAGAAAAGATGTGATGCATTGTTGTTAGGTTACAAGTTCCAAGGCTCGAGGTTATATCCGGAATACAAAGATAACCACGTTCACCGTCTTCCACTTTTTTAAAACATGTTTTCTCTAAGTTTTGTACAAAAAAGAAAGACATACAAAAAGTTCATTTACAAACAAAAGAAACAAGGCAATATGCTAGCTTTATTTACAGCCGCTTCTTTCCCGTTTTCTTTTTCTTTTTTGAGTAATGCATAGCAGATAAAAGAAGAGCATACCTTTGTTATCCTTTATAAATTGTTGTGTGCTAAACCCATGTTCATTTATACAGAGGTTCCACAAAAAAATGGCAAAACAAATGACATTATACCATAATTTATCATAACTTATTTTGTGTTTTACTGAATGAAAAGTGAATAATCTGCAGATAAGGCATCACTGCTTGTGTGTGTGAGTGCACAGAGCGAAGACTAGATAGGAGGAAGGAACTGCGGAGGCTACTGGACCTGAGTTAAGAACATGCATAGATCTCCCTCAGGCTGGAAGGAGAGACGCGTCTCTGGAAGAAATTAAGCTACGGGATTTCACGCGAGGATACGGGAAGAACGTCTCTAACCGGTGAGCGGCTCGGCTTCACGGCACGCTCACGTTGTGCCGACTTCTTCACACGCCGCGTCGGTTTACTTTCACCTCTCAAACCTTCAATAAAATGTCCTCAATGTGGAGAAATAGCGTGGAGATACATGTTTTGTAATCAGTCACCTGAACTGAAAAAATAACAAGATGTTGACTGTTAATCGACTTCACGAGTACAACTTTAGTAAATCTTCTCTATACTACTATATATACTGTATGCATATATAGCATAAATATACCAACACAGATTCTTGACGCATTTATGCTGCCTCAAAAAGCCTCATCTATATTCATGTAATAATTACATTAAACATCGCCTTGTATATAGTGTCTTACCTCAGTGGCATGGTGCATGCATCCACGGTTTCATTTCACATCAAAACTTCAAAATGGAGAAAGAGTTTAAAGAACAGCTTGTAACCATCATCAGTGTCTCGCCTTCATCCAAGGGGGCAGTAAACGACACTGACTGGCTCTTCTTCATATTCCATCATGTGGTGCGTGCGTGCGTGCGTGCGTGCGTGTGTGTGTGGCGTGCATCTGTCAGTGTGTGTGTGTGTGTCCGTCCTCTTCAGTTTACACCCCGTGGTTCCACATTCAGTGCTGCTCCGTCCTTAAAAGTGGTCGATGAGCACAGACACACAGTTGGCCCCCACCAGGTAGTTGGGGTCTCCGGGGAGAGCCTTGTTCTGCCAGCTCTTCGGGTCACCTGCGGACGGACAGACGGCGGCACAGTGAGTGAGAACAGCTGCTTTTATATGCAGCTGTAATGCATTTCAGCGGCACTCCTCCTCACACCACAACAATCTATTACAGACTCGGGTCTCCTTTTACAACAGCGCTTACTGCGGCGCTTGATTTCATCTATTGTCTGTCGTCTAATTTAATATCACATGGTTTTGTGGCCTATGAAAGGCATTAATTGTTTTTATTGAATGTCCACAGCCTCAGTCGCTAGAGGGCCCCGAGTGTAATTGCAATTCTAAGCAGGGCGGTCCGTGCCAAGAGGAACGGTCCAGCGATGCTCAGCCAGCTGGGCGGAGCTCCACCGAGACCGAGACCGACCTGGACTATGACCACGGCCGGTCCTCGTTCTGTAAACGGGGGGGGTGCTCAACTCTGGGTCACATGGAGGAGATGAACGTGACCCGAGGACCGACCCCTGCTCAGTTTTGCTAAGTGAAAGGCAGAGAGGGAGAAAGTCACACAAAAAACTAAATTTGTTTTAAGTTCTAACGACGTTAGATGTTGCGTCACTCGGCCTTCTCGGCCCCGTGTTGATCTATGAGGAGACTCATGTTGGACTCGTAACGTTTCCTTCTCTCTCTTTCGAGTGGTTGTTGATCACAGGGTTGCTGGTTTGATCCCCAGTAATAATAATGCGATGCTGGTTCATTTGACTTTTACTGTGAAACCAACGACCTCAGCTCGGTTTCCTTTTTGGATCAATTGTAAAACGACTAGACTCGGACAAGAGCCTCCTGATCTGGGCCGGGCCCGGTGGCGCCTGCTGGACGCTGGCTCACGGTGGACCAGGTCCGCCCTCAGAGCGTTTGGGCAGTCTAAAGGACGCAGTGCGCCGAAACGCTGAGCTTTAGAACGGCAATTAAAAATGATAAAGTCTGTGTTTTGAGTGTGTGACTTCTCCTCCTCACAGTCGGTGAGAGTTCTCCTTCAGCTCCTCGGACATGGAAAGCACAGGTCACATGACAGGTTGTCAGAGTGGCAACGGAGTCAGAGCAGAGTTTAATTTGGTACTCTTGAATATTTCAATTGACCTTGTAATTTGGAGTTAAATAACTGCTCCAACAAGATGAATACAAAATAAAAATGATTTCTAGGCTATGCACATGTTGAAGTAACTAGTGGAGTTTATTATATTAAACAATAAACTCATTATGTGCATTGCGTGTATCCTAGGGCTGCGAGTAGCAGTCCTGTTCACTAGCTTTGTCCGACCAACAATCCAAATGTAAACAGTTTTAAAGGTTATAAACTAGAGTGAGGAGGAAAACGCTCCTTTGAGGAGTTGAAGCCAGATGATGTGTCAGAGCTGAAGGGAATCAAATGCCAAAAATACTTTGAGGAATTTACGACCAATCTATTAATGGGTCGTTGCGGCTCAAGTATTCTCCTGTCTGACCGTCACTGTTGTCCACTAAGGGGTTTGTACCCCAGTGGCTGTGAGCGCCGTCTGTACCGTCTGTAGCTTTACAGTCTAACGCAGAGAGGCGGTCGGATGCAGTGAGACGTCCAGGAGGAGAAAGGAGAAGCACAGGAGAAACCCAGAGAGGGGACAGGAGGAGGCCTCGCTTTACAAAAAGAAGATTAGGCCTCGGCCCGATAATCCTCCCACAAGTCAGCAGGCCCAGGGAGCGAGCTCACATCTCATTCAGCCGCCAAATCTCATCCTGAAAATGAGGCCAATTAGCAGATAATCCTGACCGCTGCCAAAGTGACCACCGTCTTAGAGGGACGGCCTTAAGAAAAGGGAACAGAGGAATTATTCCTTTCTTCAGTTTTTGCTTTCTTAGCAGGAGCTCAACGCCTCATTGAGCTGATTTCTCAAACGTTTTTTTTTGCTTAAATACACGATGGACTACAACTACATGATGGCCGACTAAAAGTAACTTGTCTTGTTCTCAATTTCTCTTAACACGATTTCTGCTACATTCTCCCTCTTTCTCCTTTCTGTTAGAAATACACAATATGGATATGATAATAATATGGAACTTCACTTGTGGTTTAACAGGAACTTCTTTTCTCAGCTGGTGGAGTAAATGATGACGTGTCATCAGCCAGAAGCCGTGTGCTGACAGAAGAGTAATCCGACTGCAGCGTCTATCTGGTTGATTATTATCACTTCCTGTTTTACAAGAGACAATTTCTCTCATTTTAGTAAACAAGCTAAAGCCAGTCTAAAATAAATATTTCTTAGAATAATTATATTTATTTCCACCTGATAACTATGGATAAGAAAAACACTCAGCTAGACAGAAGCTAAATTTGGAGAGCTATATTTTGACACGGTAAGATGCGTGTGTAACTTTTTTGTCCTTCTGCAAGATAAAGACAGGCATTATTGGTTATGACAGAGTCCCAATTTCCTCTATAGAGATCTATAAAAGCTGTTCTTCAGGTCAGGATTTGGGTGGCTATGTGAGAAAAATATATTCGTGCAGAGCAGCATGCATTATTCTTCTACTTGGTGAAATTAAAATATTATACAGCGTCTGATGAATGAATGTTAAATGAAATCAGAGAAACTTGTTAAAATGAATCAAGGTGAAAAAAAGAGAGAAATATTGCAATTTCAGAATGTAAAATCAATGAGGCGGGACTTTGATCTGAACAAATAAAGAACCAGTGATTGTGATTTCTAGATTGCGTGGGTGAGTTAGGAGCATAAATCATGACAATGAATCAATCAAAGCAATAAAATGTGAGAAAAAAAAAGATATTTCCCCCTAGATTGATTTTCCGACATGTTGAGTGACCGATCGGATCAGATTTTCAGATTCAGTTCAGTTTTTCGCTTTTGTTTTTTGTGTGAAGAAAACCAAAACTAGGGGGGAAAATCTACAAATAATTATAATCAAACAGTGACCCACAACCCCCAAATAGTCACACAGCCAGACCCAAACGACCCCGAAGAACAGAGAGCACAGCATACCCGACGAGGAGTCGGAGGATTTTAGAGCAAAAGACCAACCATCAGGGGTCATAGACGCACAGTGAGGTAAGCGCAGCTCCACTGGCTTCAAAAACTTGAGGCCGTGAGGTCCACACATCACCAAGGGGCTGAGCAGAGTCTCTCCTGGAAGGACAAACACACAATGCAGGACCATTAATAGTAAACACATACGAGCGGATGCTGGATCCATCAAACCAGTATATATAAATACATCTCAAAACAAATCCTTAAAAAAAAGTATAAATGTGACTCAAGAAAAGCCCCTGGCCTCTTCCTCCCTCCTCGTGGATGACTTACCTTTCTCCTTGTCGAGTGGCGGCAGGATGCTGTTGTCTCTGCAGACCTTAAAGTAGATCTCCTGCTCCACGCCTTCAGGGATGGCACCCTGGGGGATTATAATGCTGACCCCCGTCTCGATGGAGCTCAGGACGCCCCCGTTAGAGTTGAAGATACCTCGAGCTGTTGCCACCACTGTGTGGCCCTCATCTTCATCCTCATCATCATCCAGGGCACTAGGACTGAAGGGGAGGAAACCGCGTTACTTTCGCACTCTCTGTTCAACAGAATACTTCCACTTTGAATCCGTAGTCAAACCGAGATGGTTACCTCACGGGGATGGCCTTGGGCACAGCGGTGATGTTGTTGTGCTGGTGTTTGGAGCGGTGGTCCATGGTGCGTGTGAAAGTGTCCAGGCCACTGTCGGGGTCTGTGTTCTGGGGCTGAGCGGCTACCGGAGGCCTCACTGGGCCGAAGCTCTGGGCCTGTAAACACAGACGGCAACAGTGAGGCTCACGGCTTGGAGATGAACTCGCGTATGTAGCCACAAAAGACGATCAAAAGACAGAATGAACTAATTCTAAGAGACAACTGAGCAGACTCAGTGTAAAGTTCACCAACCACGATCACCGAAACCAAGTAAGGATCGAGGAGGAAAGAGAGAGGACCAAAAACACTCCGTTTCCTGGTTTTTAGTTTTATCCATGACTATCATGTTGTCAGGTATTAATAACCCAACATACGTTATTTCAGATCAATCTGCTCTTTGTAAAAATGGAAAATAAGTTTGAGATTTATTTTTACAATAACAGAAGAGTTTTGACAAAGTCAAGTCAAAGTAAAGAAATCCCTGTTACCACCTGTAATAAACTGTAAATATACAGGTTTATAAGATCTAAAACAAACTGCTGACCTTTGGAGCGGCGTCAGGCTTCTCATTGGGCAGAAGGTTGTGGTTGAACTTGGGACTGTCGAACATGCGAGCGAAAGGCTTGGCTGACGTGGTGTAGGGCTTGGGTGCGTAGCGGTTGTAGCTGGTTGCTGGCAGAGCGGCTTTTGGAGGATGATCACTCGTCCCGTTTACCGGAGACTTCTCAGGGAAACTCTTGTGAGGCAGGAAGTTGGTCTGGACAGTGTCGTCTCGGCCAGGAGGTTTGGCTGAGGAGGAGCATGAGGTCAGCCAAGGAGCTCTACAGTGTGTCACTGAGTGTAGGTCATGACATTTGTTTACGTCCCTCAGTAGTACAGCATGTGGTACATGATTACAATCTTGTATTACATAATAAAATCCACATTGAAGTTGTTTTCCTTTGATTGAAGATGGTTGATTACCTTCAGGTGCCGGTTTGGGCAGTATGGCTGGTGGCACAGAAGGCGTCATCTGGGGAACCGGTTCATATTTCTTCTCCACAGGAACGGGTTTCTCCACCGACTCCATCCTTAATCACAAGACCAGAACCATCAATTCAAGATTCACAGTAGAAATAGCAGTATCTATAAAAACACAACTGATGTTAAAAGTAGATTGGATTAATGCGTCTTTTCCATTAACAGGAAAGAGAAGTTTCATAGGAAAAAGCCTCACCTGGGGTAGTTGTTAGTGGTTTGTGCTTGTGGCTGTGGTTTGGTGGGACCGGTCTGCAGCCTGTCAAAGTAAGACAGCTGCTTCCTGTAGTAGTCCTCGTCCTCGTCAGGGTCGTAGTGGTTGGAGCGCACAATGTCATCAGCTACCTGGGACGGAGGCTGCTGAGGCCCCGGGGCTCTGGGTCGGGGGGACAGAAAGGTTACGGGTCAAAGAAATGTCAGAGATGGGGAGATCGGAGCGAGAGAGGAGGAGTTAGCGATGGCATCTGGCCAAAATAAAAGGTGCTGGAGCAAATTGGGCAATTGTGTAAAAGTGAAAACGTGCATGAACACGGGCTCACCTGAAGGTCTTCTCCTGATCCAGGTTGCTCAGGGAATTTGCTTTCGGAATCACTCCGCCTGCTTTCAAAGGTAAATCCGCTGCCTGTAATAGAAAAAACAATTAACATCATCAGTCGGATAAAATATTAAGAATGTAAACTTCCAATGTGCTAATTTCTCAATAAGTTGAAGAGCAAATGTACAATTTGAGTACACTAATAACAACCATAACTGCATTAGGTAATAAATCTAAAGAGTGTACCTTGTTCACAGACGGATCCCCTGCATCTCTGGCTCGGTCCACGGACACGGAGCGCTTGTTCTCAAACATCTTGACCCTCGTCAGGACCGACTGATGCCGCAGGGCGGGGTCTTCCTGAGCGGGGAGAGCCTCGGCAGGGGGCGATGACAGGGCTTCAGCTTTGGGAGGCGGCGTGGGGCTGGGTTCAGAGTTCACAGGAACAGGGTCGTACTGCTGGGGCTTGTAGCTCTTTTGTTGAGGCGTTGGTCCCTGGTTGTACGCAGGCCGCTGCTGGGCAGCCGGGTCCGGGGAGTGGCCCGCCGAAGGGTACGTGCTCAGGTGGGGATCCTGGTTGTAATGCAGGTCCGCCTCTGAAGCAGGAGCTGGAGGGTCGTCGTAGCGGACCGGAGCTGGAGGGTCGTCGTAGCGGACCGGAGCTGGAGGGTCGTCGTAGCGGACCGGAGCTGGACCCGTGGGTTTGCCGTAGCGAGGCCGTCCGTCGAATGCCTGCTGCGGTGGGGGCTCGTCGTAGCGGAGAGGGGGGGTGTACTGGGAGTCGGGGCCGTCGCCGTATGGCAGACGGGGGTCGTAGCCCTGGGAGTTGGCAGTAGAGAGCGGCTGGCTGTAGGGGTTCCACTGCTGCGAGTCGTAATGAGGCACGCTGTTCTCGTAGCCCATGTTCGAGTCATAGTTTCTGTGCTTTGGTTCTGGGTAACCACCTCCGCTGCTGACCCCACTGCTGCTGACATCATAGCGACTGGGCGGGTGGTCATAATCTCTGTATGGCTGCTGGTCAGGGTGATATCCCTGCTGAGGGTTGTAGGTCACAGGCTTCATGCTGTGATTGATTCTCCCCGGGTGGTCCACGCTGTACGGATCCTTCTGAAACATCTACCAAGAGAATACACAACAGAGACAATGAGGTTAACGATTGCACAGGATCCACTAACATATTGCACAGACAGAAAATGTGTAATGTGAAAAACTGGACATACAAAAATCCATTAAAAGATGCGAAAATTAGAATATTAAAAAACGTCTGTTAAACTAAATGCAGAAGAAGAAACAAGTAGGGAAAGACCTGAAATAGAGAAACTGAGAGGGAGGGTTACTGATCAGATCGTATACTAGACTAAATAGAAATCTCAGCACAGACAAACACGTATGCAGTTTTAAAACATCACAATGTAACACGGCAGCTACGAAAGAACATTGAAAATAAATCAAGAAGTAAAAAAATTAAAAAATACAACAAAACAATGGGATCTATTTTCCTTGTATAACTTGAGAGAAAGTGCATTTGTTATAAAAGTGTAACAAACTACTTATAGAGTGGCTCTTGACCATTTGACATGTGTGCACCGCTGCATTCACAAGGAAAAATGTCCCCCACTGTCTGGGTGCAATTAAGGCAACATAAACAACAATATTTACTAATACAAGCACAAACTCATTGTACAAAAACAAATCCTGAGCATCGAGAAGTAGCCATTAATTATCCATCCGAATCAGCAGAACTTTTTGTTTCGTTGGTCTTTGTGACTTGGCCATAGCTACATTTCAAAAAATTTAAATAGAGAATTGTTGGAAAATGAATGGCTACTTTTACAAGGAAACAATCCATTCAATCTGCCCTGATAAATACAGCGAGATGAACTGCGAGTGGTTAACGGAGAACGAGGCAAACGTGTTGCGGCCATGCAAAGAGAAGCGGCAGTGAGGGAGGCGTGTCAGCGCAGACATCGCCTCCAAGCCCACTGTTGCTCGCCAGTATTTGCTCAACCGTGCACACGCATACACACTCTTGCACGCACAAAAACACCAACACACACACACATCTGTGTCTCTTCTGGGCAGCACTGTGGTCAGCAGACATGCAGGACGGAAGGGGAGAAAGAGAGAAGCGCGGCGGCAGCAGGAGGAGGAGGAGGAAGTAGACAGGCAGCGGCAGCGCAGGCGGTCAGCCGGGTCGGACCGAGCCGGGCCGAGTCAGTTCGCGGAGCGTCCGGCGACGGGCAGATGGATACCTTTGGTTCTGAACTGGCCGGTCCAGATTGCAGAGGTTCTGGGGTGAGGCTCTGAGGAGCTAGCTCGGGGGTGGGCCTCCTAAGCGAGCCAGCCTCGGGGTTGGGGCTGTGCTGGCCGCGAGGCGCTGCAGGAGCCTCGTCGGGGCTCAGCCCCCTTACAGAGTTTACAGTTACGCCGACAGCAGGGGGCATTGTCTCAGCCGGGGGCTCGGGCTGCTGGGGGACGCTAGGGACGGCGGCCTCTGCTTTCTGTGAAGTGGTTCAGAAATGTTTAATAACACGCGCTGACACTGAGGTGCAGAACTAACAAGTGCTTCTCCCTCCGCAGCCCCACTACGGCGGCCTGCTCCTCACTTGTGCCTACGGCTTACGGCCTACGCCAATCAAAGCAGCCAATCGCCCTCCTCCACATCAAACAGTAGCTGGAGATCAACCAATGTCTTGTGGGAGTTAGGAATTAGCAGCAGGACAACTGTTCTTGGTTAGAGTATACTAATTAGATTTTAATGCTACGGTTACAATACAGTCGTTTCTTTTCTTTCCCCGTTCATGTTCATTGACACATCATGAGACGACAAACATGTAGCTTTGGGTGTCACAATGGCCAATTGGGTGTTGAAGTACATTTCACAGGTACACTGGGTTAACACGGGCATTTCCAACATGCACATAATACTTTCTTGTGTCGTACGGTCAGAGTCCCAATCGCAGGTAGAACAAAGTGCACATAGATGAGTACTGGTACAGACACTTTGACAAACACGTTTCTTTTCCAAGTGACATCAGCAACAGTCACACGATAAGACAGCTTGTGGTAATATAGAGTACAAGAGTAACAGTAACACTCAAGTTATTCCCCTTTTCAAAAATAAAAAACACACACGCTCACAAACATCAATCAACAGTCAGCTACAGGCAAATAGATAAAATAAATAACTATAATAAATATATATATTATATCATATTTATATATTGCGATAAATACCTGACGACAGAAGTTTTCACTTTTGCACTGATATTGTTTGTTAACAGTAGATAAACAGAGTAACGGTAATAAAAAAAAAAGAAGTGCTTTCAATAGCGCCGCCAGAAAACCCGTCTAACGCAAACCACGTCCTCCAGACAACAGGGAAGACGTGCGGCTCTCAGAAACGCTACCTGCTGCGGAACGGGCGCCTTGAATCCAGCCGGGTCGATGCGGTTCAGGGGGTCCGGCTGCACCGTGTGAGGGTAGCTAGCGTAGCCGGGCGGCTCCTGGATGACGGGCGGGTCCTCGCGAACCGGCTCCGAGGAGCGGGTGATGGCGGGCTCCGCGGGCGGCCCCACGTCGTCGTTCAGCGTTTCGTCCAGCTCCTGGTCGGTGTAGGCGCCGCCCTCCGTGTCCGTGTCCTCGTAGTCGGAGGTGTGGCGGCTGTCGGTGCTGTACATGGAATACTCACTGCCCGGCGCCGACAGGTACGACAGCCGGTCGTCGTGGATGTCCAGGTCATCCTCGGCTGCCCCGTCCGCCTGGGAAACGAGAGGTAAAGTGAGCGAGGGAGCGAGAAAAGACCATTTCCAGTCTACGCGGCTGTGTGTGTGTGTGTGTGTGTGTGTGTGTGTGTGTGTGTGCGTGTCTTACCTTGCCCTCTGAAACCCACACCAGCTGGTTCTGCTGCTGCTGGATTGTGTCCTTCAGCGCTCCAAACCAACCATCGTTCATGTTGTTCAAGTTAATAGTTGCTGCAAAAGGGAAGAAAAGCATCTCTCCAATCAAAAAACAAGTATCAATGTTTCCCAAATTAGCAATTAAATACAACAATAGAATACTAATTAAAATGTCCTTGGAGATATGCACTCCAACCCTCAAATGATCTGCAACACCAGAGAAATGTTGAAGCTGCTCTTTCCGACTTGAAAGTTAATATATAAGATTCTAAGAGAGAATAACAGCCGTCACAATGACAATTAAGCAGCATATTAAGTATATTGTTTTTGAATAACATTCGCAAACACACTAGGAAGAGACAGTTTAAATGCAAACTTTCACTCTCAAGGACTTGACAAGCCAGCTTAGAGGTAACTTCCCGCATTGCCTCATCCCATCTGTGCCAGATTATTCACATAAAAGTAGTCCCGTTTTATCGGTTTCTTAGTTTTATATAAAAAATGATAGTCAATCATGATTATGAGGCTCTCAGAATAATAACTTTCAAATGAAACCCCGTGGATAAGGTGTAGAGGTACAAATGCAGATTAATGTGTAATAGTTATTTGGACTGAAGATTATGTGAAGAATCTTTGAGTACTGCGATGGCTGAATATGAGGCGAGATGAAGACTCAAATATCTTCATCCCCAACAGATGCTCCTAAAGCATGGTCACACCTCAACCCTTGACAGACACTAGTGCAAGCTGAAAAAGGGCCTGTGGGGCCTGTTGTGTGACGGTCAGTGCTGAGCAAGTGTTTGTAAGGAGTGTGACGCTCCAACACTGCGACACTCAACTGTCAACTGCCTTTGGAATGTGTCTGTGCTGCCTGTAAAACATATCTACCATTCCCCTCCTTTTGTTTGGAGCGCCCATCTACCCCTCCCTGCTTCCCACTTGACTCACTGGTGAAGAGGTGGTGGTTGTTCTTCCTTAATTTGAGGGCTCGTTCAAAAAGCTTCCTGGCACTCTTCCTGGACTCGGAGCAGAGGCGGGTCCTCATCGTCTTCACGCCCTGCTTCGTGTCTGGGTTGAGGAACACCACGATGGGATACCACTGGGCGTAGTTCAGACGGTCCACTGCATTCGGGGTGATGTCCAGCACGGCATGCTTGTCCTTCAGACACAGAGGAAAACACAACTCGGTTTATTTCCATATAGTGAGGGTTTCCCCTAATTCAAGTTCAGGAGTATCACGATAGAATAATATACATTGTTGTTTCTGTTTCTGTATTCTTTTTTGTCCTATGTTTTTTATATAGATATGTATAGATAAGATGGGTATCATCTGAGAATCTTCACATGTGGTATCAATTGTCTGAAAGACAGGTTTAAATATTGAATTGATGCATACTTTCAATAAAAACATAATACAAATACTATACTGCCAACACCATAATGATTTGTTTACACATTGTGTGCAACAGAACTTGAACACAGGCCCACAGTTCACCAGTCGTGATTTGTACATGCAAAACTAACCACTGTGTCGAAGTTCAGGGACTTAATAGCATTACAAGACCAGAACACCAGGGGGCAGCAGTGAGCTGCACATACCATGTCAGCCATCTCCTCATTACAATAACAAATCTGTCGAAAGATGTTTATACCTCAACCTTTTGTCTGTATATCTAAACGTGTGCATATCCTGCTTCTTACCCGGTCAATTATCTGTTTGATGGTGTGCAGGCGGATGATGCCGGAGCTCTTCTGGTTGGTTCCTGCATCCCTGGGTTCACTCCCTAGAGAAGACAAATGTACAGAGTTACTGCATCACACCAACACAAGGGGGGAAACAATAAAACCTGGCTGTGCCCTAATTAGATATTTTTGAAGCGTGCATGTGTCGACTCCCACAAATAGAGCTGTACAGAATAATAATCTCTGTATGGGAGAGGACAAGTGTACGTTTATGAAAACCGCTGCAACGTAACAGCCAATTCATGCAAATAGTCATTAGGTATTTTGGGTCGGTTTAGGTGAAATTTAATTCAGTGGTACATGAATGTGTGCGTGCAATAGTGTACATTATGCAAGAAATGTGTTCTGTGAGAAACACTGACATGAAATATGCGCATACAAGAGCATGAGGGTCATTTTGGGATTAATGAGAATACAGTGTCATTGTAAGCCTTAGGGATTTAAGCAAGGATGTGAAGAGGGGTTTATGATTCACATAAAGATAAGCAATGGTTTCCTGCCCAGACACACAAGGTTCAAAAGAGGGCACTCATCTCACCAGGGTGCAGTATAGTGAGGTCTCAAATACAGCACAGGGCTTAATTTATAACATTTCTAATTTGTAATAGGATCTATGATCTGAAAACACTGTTCTGATCTACCCAAAAACATTTTAGGGAGAGCAGATAAAAACAGCCATGCAACGAGTCAAGATTTAAGCAGCACTGTTAAAACAATAAACATTAATTGTAATGTTAGGATTATTATGTTTGTGCATTATGAAGTTGGTATCATATATAATACCCTCTATTTTTCTGTACACTAGCGTCACAGTCGTGGTTTATTGTAGTCCGAATTGTGATCCATAAAATGACCCATTTTAAATCAGATTTCATACCAATACGTGTTTGGTTCAGCTCGGACATTGATCCAATATCCAAGTATTTGGAGGAAATTTTAACATGAACACATAAATAGATTCTTTTACTTTATAGCCGACTGCTGAGATTGTTTAAGATGAGACCATTTCATCTCATATCACATGTATGGGTGCTATTGTTTGCATTTTTTCAAGAAAATCTATCCATTTAATTTGCCTTGACAATGCTTCACGTTGGTGAGTGAATGCCACGTTGACTTTTAGCATGTGAGATGTCAGGAGCCAATAGGAAGCAATGTGGTAGAAAAATCATACAAACGACTTTTGGGAGATTAAATAAACTCATCAAGTCTATTCTGCATTATTTGATCATTTACTAATGCATTGAAAGCAACTCCACACATCTCAGTTTTCTTGGCGTATTAACTGCACAGCTCCACATGCTGCCTCACCGTTGTCTTTGTACATGAAACATTCAGAGGGATATACCACTCATTTTAATAAAAAAATATAGTCCTGTATTGATTCAAAGTTACTGTGGAAAAATTAGCATTCACTAATCTTTAATTATTAGCATGCAATATCACAATGGCAAACAGCTACTAAGAGATTTCAATTTGGGCAAAAAGGGTAGAATGGAAAAAAAAAAAATTCTCAACAATACTCATTTTAAAATCATATCTAATGTAAGTGTTTAGATGTTCAACATGTGATCCTTGCTAATGCAGCAAAGCTTTGTAAAATCTCAATATATATTTATTTGTTTTATTGAAAACAAAGTTATTTTCTTTGCCAGGGTTAAGTCAATAAGTCAAGTATAACGAGAAAATTACATGGAAACAAAAAGAAAAAAAGCTGCATGTTAGTATGATATTGGGTCGGGTCTTCTGTGATTCGTTTTACAATTATGCTAATATCTACTAAAACAATCGTTATTAACAATAGTGAATTCCCAAATCAAGTGCTATTCCCCTTAATGTATTGTTGAAACATCTAGAGACCAGATTGCTACCAAACTCTAGTTTACAGATTATCTGCCATTCACTGAATCAATAAAACAAATAAAAGTTGATGCACTAAGTGACATACTTTCCCCTCCTTGTTGTTGCTGTGTTTCTGAAAAGAAAATACAGTTACACAAACATCACTTTTACGCAAATAAACATCAAGGAATGGAATCACTTTTTGTATGTGTGTGTACTGAATGTGTGTGTGGTTGCTCTAGCATGTGTTGTTGTGCACTTAAAAGGCCATGAAATTCAAAACTGTGTGCGAGTGCTATAGGTTACAATATATAAAGTAAGAGGCAGCGGATGCAGACTAAAATTAAAGACGGTATGCCGCTCTGTTCGAAGTGAAGGATAAACAAAGATAAAAGCTATAAATAGAATTGGCGCAACTGACCCACTAAATTGGGAATATCTAGTCGTTTCAGTAGCAGTAGTATTATGGAGTTAAGCAGATTAACATCTATTTTTGAAGGAATTAACATCCAGTCAATACTCACTACGTGCTAGACTTAAAACTAACAGCCAACGGCAGTGTTTGTTTTTTACAGAAAATAATACAAAATAATATATCTAACGTTTTGTAGGTTATAACTATATAGAAACAGCAACCTTTTAATTTACAATGACTTTATCATATTTTATTTCTGGTTCAACAAAGTAACAGCTAATAAACAATGAAGAAGGTGTGTTTTTTAACACTTTTGATAAATCAAATCATGTTTGCAACCTTCGTTTGTCACACCATTGTTATGGCAACCTTTAAGACAGAACAACACATTTAAATGAAGAAAAGAATCAGAAGTAATGCAAAGTGAATTATCACTTGACAAGTCAGCAAATCACTTACAGCAGGATTGACCACTACTGTGAAGATTTGATGGATGGTAACAAGTTAAACCGCCCTCAGCTGTCGTGTGTGATGCTTAAATCAAGTGTGGTTTGCTATCAATGCAAGATTACAGCCACAACAACAGAGACAGGTACTGTATCACTTACTTGCTAATTCAAATATGTCTGGCTCTTCCCTGGCCAGTTTCTCTCGGGCCACGTCTGCTATCGGCCCAAAGAGAACCACAGGCCTCAGGAACCCAGCTAGAAGAACATGACCATGGGAAGTACCAACGGTTAGCTTCACTTACAAACAAAGTACCAACTCGGATCATACATTTGGTACCATATCACTATATATCAGTAATAGACAAATGAACAACTTTGCCATGCTTAGAGACATAGAAACGTCCGTTAGCTAGAACTCACAAGGGCCGAGAAGGACCTCATGTTTCGTTTGGCTACACGGGTGAAGTCTGTCCACTACTTTGTAAATGTGATGTGCTCTTACCTTCCCTCAGCACCACCCTCTCATAAGCAGGGAACTTGGTCTGAACCGGTTGGGCCGACAGATCTTCCCTGCTCTTACGCAAATTCCTCTTGGAGCTTCGCAATCCTCGGAATCTCCAGAAGTCGGCTCTGTCGCCCCCTGGTGTTTTAGGGAGGGTGTACTGCACGCTGGATAGCTGCTCAGCTCTGGACAAAGAGGAAAGTAGCAGAATGGTCAGCAGTCAGGACTTTAATCTCAGGCACTTTTAAGACATTTCAGGTATTCAACATTTAGCTACAGTTTGAAGAGAAAAGTTGTGGTAGTATACTGTAACTGCAACGCCATTGTACAGTACTGAGTTATTAGTGGCTGTCAAACTGATTATGGATTGCATTATTGGCTGAAGAAATGCTGATGAAATACTTAGAGGCCATTGTATATATAGGCTAATTGATATGTTGTCTTGAGTGCTAGTACAATCTAATTTATAGCTCAATGATCACAGCTGAAATACCAATATTTTGATAGACATACATTTATAATGAGAGATTACAGTGATATACACATCTCAGGGATGCTGGTACACAGGGACTATGTATAACAGGTATTAAGACTTTGCAGAGAAATGACAAGCAATATTTATAAAACACTGACACACTTCCCACCATTAAAGATTAACAAAACACTAATTTAAGATAAAGGCCATTTACAGTATTTGTTTCCTAAAGTTCATTGCAGATAGGTCAACATGTTTTTTTATTACATATAATGTAACAGTTGTAGGCAGTAAGATGAGTAGGGTCTATAGGGAGGACACTCATTCTAAGCAGCGTTCGATAATAGAGATTTTCCTATGATGGATGTTCAAAAATATTATAATATTGAATTCTGAGTGTGTGTTTTAGATTTTTCTGTTTTGAAAGAATATCCATGGAGGCGGGTTTATCTTGGCTGAGACACTGATATATATTTCACAATGCTTAATGTACGTGATATAAATGCATGCAGCATATGGACAGCTATGTCTTTTCTGTCAGCAGAAAAGAGAGAAATCTGTGTAAACGCTGCCAGAGGCTGCGAAGGCTATGGAGACACGCCGAGACACGAGGATGCTGTTGGCCGGATCATCATGATCAACACTACGGATTTACTAACAAATAGAAAGTAAAACATATAAAACCATTTAGCTGACACATTGAATGTGGAAAATATGCTCTACTTTAATGACACTTGCACTTTATAACAGACCTAAAGCTTTTTGTCATGTAAAAAAAAAAAAAAAATCAGGATAAATGTTTAAAATAGTTGATTAAACAAATAAGTAAATGGAAATATGCTCTCAAATCCTTCCTCACTATTCGTAGATTAACGACACTTCTACATTCCTGACTCCACCCTATCCATTCATAAAGTGCCAGAACAAGCTGCACAAGTATGAAAAGGTGCGACCTGAATCTTCTATTACCTGTTCTTGTTGGGTATGATACCCCTTTCCACTTCCTGGTGGTTCTTGCCAATACGGATAGCGAGCCAGGAGCCCAATTTGCCGTTGTAGAGCGTGTCTACTACACGAAACACCTCGCCCTTGTTGAAGCTCAGCCCGTATGGTGACTCTTTTTCATATTCAAAATGTGTCCGGATGTAGAAGGAGTCCCCAACGTCCGATTCCACTATCCTCCGATACACTAAAGAAAAAGTAGAAAATAGCAAAATGATTACAGCAACCTTTTAAATGTGTTGGTTTTGAAAGCTGAAAGCTTGACATCACCAACACAATACTTCACATTGACATCACTCACCATCCTTCTTCTTTTGGGCCAGAATAGTAACTTCTTCTCCTTTTGGGAGATCCAGCAGAAACAACACAGCCTCCTCCCGGATGATGTTAGCAAAGTCCACATTGTTCACCTACAGATGCAGAACAGAAAATATAGAAAAATATATTTACATTAAAGGACGAGAGTACTAGCACACAAAAGAGCTCATAATTGTCCCCGAGTTTATCCCACAAAGTTCTCAAATAATCAGTTAAATGCAAAACAAAAGTTTAAAGCTACTAGGTTAAAGTGTGCTCTGTTCCTCATATACATCTGCTGACCAAAAAAAACAAAACTCTAGCAGCTATCGCTCATTTTCTCATAACATAAGAAAATGGAAGAATTCAAGTGTTCCTGAAACAAAAGCAGGGCCATGTATCCCCCCTCCAACTAAGCAGTGTCCTCCTCCTCCTCCTCCTCCTCCTCCTCCTCCTCCTCCTCCTCCTCCTCCTCCTCCTCCTCCTCCTCTTCATCTCCTGCTGCTGTCCCAAACACAATAACTGCTGTTTATTGACTCTGCCTCAGGGGCAGCAGGGGAACCAGAAACACATGGGCTGAATCACTGAACCTCAGAAAGACACCTTTATCCTTCCCAGAAATAGGAGGGCCTGACGTCTTTATCTCCACTCGCACACCATGAACAAAGGGAAACCATCTAAAGATGGAAAACAATGTCCTGGAAGTCTCTGAGGTGTGTTTGTACAGTGGAGGGAAAACACACACAGGCACAGAACGATTTATGCTGTGGAGTGGGAGGAACACAAGACACAGTGCATTCATTTAGAGGAGGAGATACGGTAATGGACAGATTTGTCTATAAGATGAATGCAGTCTGTGAACGTCTACGTTGTGGGGGAGAAGTACGGTGTGGCTAAATACTGAGCCTCTTCTGTGCAGTGTAACACTGCACAGACTCACAGTTAGAACATTAAACAAAGCAGGTGTAATGCTTGGCAATTGCGTAAACATGTCTGAATGGATCCAACACCGACATCAAGAGGGCTTCCATCACCCCACCAACACTGTTACTCCAGTGTTCAGTGGAACAGAAAGTCAGCTGTTCTGAGGTCAGAGTGTAAGAACGACTATTGTGTCTTCACATTGGAAACAAGGGGAGTTTTGACACGGGACAGAGCTCATGACTCATGGACTGACAGATACATTGTACTGTATTCCCAAGACCACTTTACAGAGAAAAGAAAACTATTGTGGCCATGGGATCACATAGTTTCACCACAGATTTTCTAACTTAGTGTGGGCAGCGACGGCTCGTCTATTTTGATAATAACACCAGATGTTCTGCATGGGACATGAACAGTTAATACTTCCTTAAAAACAAAAGCTTGAATCAACTCAGACTGAAAACCATACCTTCAAATTGTCTACATGATGGGAGGAAAAATACGTAGCATAATACACTACGCTGACATACGCGAACAAAATCTACAGTTTGGCAGAAATATGTTTAAACAAGGAAATCAGAGAACAAGTTTCCACACCTCTGAAGATAGTAAAACCTTTGTTTACATGCAGCAGATTTCTTCACCATCACTTTCCATTTTTTTCAAAGCAAGTCTGGCATATTTGATAAATGACAGTGTAGCCCGAGGAGTCATTTTTCTTGGCCAGCAAATGAAAGCTCAGAATTGTTTAAATACTCCAGTCCTTCAGCTGTGAAAATCAACTTAAAGGATTAACTTCAGTTATTAGTTACAGACTTTTTTGAAGAGACTGATTATTTTTCCTCTCATCCTACTAAACTATCATATTGATGCATTTTCCTTCTGAAATATTGTCGTGTACACAAAAACTGGTATTTACAATACATAGGCAACAAATCCTGTTTCTCCAGGTAAAAAAAGTGTAAAGTGATATTCTTTAAATCCCTCGCCTCTATTAAAAAAAAAAAAAAATCATACATTTCATGAGTACATGTTTCAGCAAAAAGCAAACAATAGCCAGCTTAGTGATGAGTCAACGTACCCTGAGAATCTGGTCCCCCTCCTCCAGCCCTTCCTTAGCCGCGGGACTGTCCTCCAAAACACCTGCCACAAAAATCCCCACGTCGTTCCCTCCTGCTAACCGTAGACCGACACTCTCTCCCTTCTTGAACTTGACCAGCTTCATACTCGGCCTGCAGGAGGACACAGGTAGACAGAGGAAATGAAGCAGAAAGGTCAGCAAACCAGGGATCTAAAGACAATTACTCTAAGAGACATAAGTGTGGTCTAACAACAAAGCCAAAGAAACACAAGCTGATCAAAATATCAAAACAAAATGACAAGCACATGGCAGGTAGGGGAATCCTTCAAGAAAATAATAAAGTGAAGAATACACTGGGTATATATGACAATACTATATCAGTCAATAGTGTAGAGTGCGTCGGACGAGAGCATCGAGGACATTTACCTGAGGATGCTGTCATCATGAACAGCGCTGGGCACTGGGGCGTCAGAGGGGCTGACCGGAAGATCCACATCAGGCTGACCAGGCTGTGCATACACTGGCTTTGGTTCTGTATCAAATACAAACACACAAAGTAAAATAACAATCACGCTGGCAAACAAATTGTGACACACTATATGCTGAGCAGCATCAGTTTCCTCATTTAATGAGGTTTGATACAAGACAGTTAGCCCAGTGTTTGGTAATAGGGAACGCAAATGTAAAATCAAAGCGTCAACCTTAATTCATGTGAGATTTGGTGATGGATATTCGTTTTGGAATATAAATCTTACACATTTCTCTTATATGGTGACTTGTTTGGTTAGTATTTCTTTATGAAGACTGACAAAAATTGAATTTCCATTGGATATTACCCAATAGACAACAGTTGCGATGGTGTGTTTTTACACGGTAGCAGTGGATTACCGTGTTATTGCTGTAAAACCAAACTGAAACTTTACTGTATTAACGACAAAGGAATGTAGAACGGAAAACATGAGAAACCACGCTAATCCCTTGAGCCGGGGGTGCCGGGTCGAGGTCTCCGTACCAGGCAGCGGTGGTAACAGTTTGTCATCCCTGGAGCTGGCCGGGTCGCTGGCCTGTGACAAGATGCCGTCATCAAAGCTCTTGACTGGTGTGGACATGGTCCCTGGTTTGGATATGCGTTCCTCATCTCGACTTCGATGGCTGAAAGAGACACAAATTACAGATGGCAATTCAGCATGCGTGGACTAAACAATGAATACTGTAACCAATAACATTTTCCTTTAATGCATTCCTTAAATGACTGCAACATTGTTGCTCATGTGTGTATAATAACCCTGTATTTTCTGTGAATGTTGATATAGTTGTCCTGAGCTGGCATCACCAGGAATCACCTAAAAGGATCTAGCATGGACCATGGATGACGTGATAAGGGCATGTGGACATACCAATGAATGACAAGACAATAAGCCATTAAAGGAAGGATGTGCATCTTCTGTCAAAAAGACCCTCCAAATGGCTAACTACACACCCAAACATGAACTGATATTCATTTAAATTGGAGCAGACACGGTTGATAAATCTTTTAATTTCCAAAAGAAATCTTTCTGGATTACTCATGTAAACTTTTATCAACAATTCCAATAACAGCACAAAGGCAGAGAAAGTCAAATCAAACCAAGTCTCCCAACATAAACCTCTGAGCGCAGATACTTTTCCTTCCAAGTTCCTGTTTAACCTGGATAGAATAAACAAGAGGAAATGGTGTGTGTGTGTGTGTGTGTGTGTGTGTGTGTCTTGTGGGCTGTGACTAACACAGTAGAAAAGGCTCTGCTGCTTAAAACAATGGTTGAATTCCAATGGGGTCACATGACTGCCTGCTGGCACAGTACTTGAGACGCATTCAGAAGCTTTAGTCGAATAATGTGAAGGTGCAGGCTGTGCCACCAGCTCAGACCAGGCAACTTCTTTCATGGTGGCTCCTGCTCCATGACGATACAGGGTAGGGGACGTATGCAGTACAGTGTTGTCATCCATAAAGAAACACAGTCAGACACTCGTGTTAAACCGGTACATGTACAACCATGCGTATGGCTTCAGAGAATACTGCAAGGGACTGTTGTGGAGGGAGAAATGCAGCCGCTAGATAAATAACAGAATTGTAATGAGAGAGAGGGAGAGAGAGAGAGGGAGAGAGACTGAGTGACAGAGAGGGGCGGAGTGGGAGAGACGGAGAGAGAGAGGGAGAGAAATAACAGAATTGTAATGAGAGAGAGAGAGAAAGAGAGAGTGTGTGTTTGCATCTGTGTATACTGGATGAATGAGAGAGGGGAAAAGACAGAGACAAACACAGAAACACGGCAAGAGAGCGAGAAGTGAGGGAGTGGTTGTGGTCTTGCTGCAGAATGGTGCTAAAAAAGGCTTCACAGCAACAAACTCCACTTGAGAGAAGTCTTTGTTCTGACACATTCTTACAGTACGGTAGAGGCAAGGGAGGGGAGAGACAGAACAAGTGAAGGAGCAGGAAGATGCGGCTGCACAGATATACACAAACAGTACACAAATATGGTAATGCTGCCAAACCAGAATATCTACACAGCATAACAGTCCCAGTCTGTATAATTTCATCCAGCCACAAGATCCAAAATATAGATATACGGTCATCTCGTTGCAAGACAAATAAAATGTCCATGGTAACATTTGTGTGAACTAAAAACTAAGCATAATATGAACAAATAAGTAATTACTCACACAAATGTATCTGGCAGTTGAACCATGCCGAGTATTAAGCGAAGTTTGAGTTTACTTCCGAGAAAGCCGAATGACAGAAAAGTAGCCGATGCTCATGCTCACTGAGAGACACTTTGAATGAAGGCAATTTTTGATGATGTGTTATATTTCAAAAACACACCACAGGGCGATGCGCCAGGGAAAAGAATGCCTCTAAGCCTGGCAGCCAATCAGGTTAAGCAAACCATCTGGTTTGGGGCAAAGCACTGTGGGAAGTATGTCAAATTCCTCTTCCCCCTCCTAAACTGGGAGTAAAGAAACTACCTGACACTACAGGCCTGGAGCAGTCAGACTGTTACTTCCTCAACGAGTTCTTCAGCCACGCAAACATCAGCAGCAGGTGGAACTCCTCTTATGACAGAACAACCATTCATACGACACGGTGCACACACACATATGACACAATCATCTGGAGACACATTTGGTCCACAAAGATCAGGGAGAGCCACAGAAGTATAGGGTTTACATAGAGAGAGGGTTCAAAACAAGTACACACGGGTCTGTTGTCAGAAGGATGCGTTCACTTACGTTGAAAGTAATCTGTGCAAAAGTGAACCTGCCCTCATCCTGCATTGAAACAACGAAGGTTACTCCACAGTCCGACACGATGTACCATCTCATGAAACGGCAGCATGGGAGGTTATTCTGATGAGTGACAAGCAACTAAGCTAGAAAAGCCAAACTAGCAGCATAGTGATCTAACAACCTGCAGCTACAGCAGCTGTATGGGTGGGTCTGTGCAGAACAAGGAATACTAGACATATCTCAATATGGCTATTGGTTTACCAGCTACATTTGGGATTTGTATACCTGTTCCAGGGAGACATTGGGCCTTTCAGGAAGAAAGTTTGTTAAAACAAACAGCTGGTTTGGCACCCTTATCTCACATAGTCAGACCTTCTTCTCATCAACTTCACACAAGCGATGCCACTATTTGATTCTCAATTAATTTGAATAATTAAATTAAAATAAATTGCACATTTGGTTAGTTTTGTATCTAGTTCAGAACAGCTTGTTCTCTATAACATAGTTGTTCTATTGAGGGATGCACCGTTTTTAGTCCCGATATGGATACTGATACCTGGGCTTTGGGTATCAGTAGATCCCAACAACCGATCCAATACCAGTGATTCATTAATAAGTTGTATGCTTCTCTGTGTGGAAGTGACTGGTATTTTTCTTTTATGTGAAGGGTAACATTAGGCTCAACTATTGTACTATTAAAAAATGTTTATAATAAAATGTAAAAAATAAATACAGATATATTGTAATGAATTGTTGTTTATCAAGATAAAGGTATTTGATATAAAATCGGCCTATTGTCACCGATATAACGATTTCAGTCGGAATCGGGCCAATACCCGATATCTTTATCGATGCATCTCTAATTAGCATGGTCTGCTCCAAAAAGTGCCAGGCCTGTTTCACTTCAGTTCTGTTATCAACTGGACTCAAGTCACCGAGAGCTCGTAATCTCGTCTCATTCAACTAGACTCAGGATGTAGTGCTTACCTAATAAGCATACAATGCCCATTATCCACACTGACAGTCACTACAGTCACTTAAATGACTTCCTCTAACTACAAGAGGCTATAAAACAACTAAACTACAACAAGGATAACTTACTGGAATCTCCAACTGGCAGTAGGAAAAGAGAAGGACAAAGAGACATTATGGGCTTTCAAATGTGGTAAAAACAAAAGCACACTGTGTATGCAGAAAATGGCTATAAAATAGCATTGCATTAGTCAAAGATGCATTATAAAATAATGATTTTATTTCAAGCGCTAAAGTCGAGGTCACAAGCATGAGTGATGGCAATAAGAGTTACATTTGTGTTGAATATGAAATAAACATAGCTTTGCAGGAGAAAACCGTATACAGTTTGAAGCTGACTCTCCAGACAGAAACTGGTGAAACCTATCTGGCATCCAGACCGTGGTCCAGCAGGAGGAGGTGGACTCCTCCAGTCTTCTTCAGTCCTCTCCTAGAGTAAGACTTTATTGGAACTGTGATGGCGTGATGTCATGATTTATGCATGCAATGACTTTATCGATTGATTTACGCATCGGTGGTGTAAGGTACTTACTCCGCATCCACTTACCCTTCGCGTGTGAACGTGATGTATGAAGTTGGAGTGGTGGGAGTATGGATGTCAGAGTGTGGCATGTGTGACAGCTGTGTCCCATCCCCAGATGTGCAGTGAGATGTGCGTGTGCCCTTCGCTTACCTGCCATTGCTGATCTGCCGAGGTGAGTGACGGGGAAGGTCTGATGGTTCAGGCCTGTCAGGCGAACGTGATCGACTCCCTCGCCCGTGGGATCGATTGGAATGGTCGGATGTCAGTGAATGTATTTCTGAAATGTCTGAAATTTAAATTAAATATGAATTAGCATTTAATCAACGATGTAAATTTAGATGAACTTCTTTCAACTTCTTTCTCAGTGGTTCAAGAAATGACGGATCTGTCTTTAGTAAAAACTGTTGCAGCTGGTGCACTCAAACACTGGCTGCTACGCGCCTGGAGTCTCACCGTCTCTGTCCGAGTTATTGGCTGACGGGATGCTGTCATCAATGTCGGGAATGTTGAGCAGCGTCGCGCGGTCATCTCTCTGCACCACCATCTTCAACTTGCCCTTCGACTTCTCGATCAGCTTCTTGGCATCTATTAGTGATAGGTTCTCTGTGACTGTGCCATTGATCTGCCAGGGGAAGAGGAGAGGACCAGCATGAGAACTTAATAGACGAGCCATCTTCACTTCAACCATTTTCCAGTAGACCCCACAGTGTGCCGTTAAAAATTACAAAAAAAGAATTGTGAATTTATCTCAAATTAACTTCCATCGACAATAAAGATGTAAAGGAGAAATAACTTACTGCACATAAGTTAAAACATGTATATAACTCCGAGTACAAGGCTTTTAGTGCCGTCAGACACACAAAGAGTCTCCAGTATTGAATTCTATATTAACTGTATATCTTCATTCAAGTATTTATGTGTATTGGTCTTTGTCCTGTTGCTCAAATTGAAAATGTCTCTGCCTCACTTCAGAACACTTGATACAGTAAATTGGAATTTGAATTCATTTCTGTATTGTGAAGGAGGATTTTCCCCTCCTTAGAGACTGAGTGGATGAAAATTCAAAGGAATAATGGAATGTGTGGTATTCCTGCGGGTGAGCCTGCATACTAATGAACTGTGACCTCCACTTTCTCAGCCGCTCAAAGATTCCCACAGCAGACTAGTTTCAGTGAACCTGGCTGATACTTAGTTCTCTTTCATCACACCTCATTCCTTCTGCTAATGAAATTATTTAAAGCCAATTCTTAACATATTTTGTGTTTTATGTTTATTCTAATAATCTTTTATCAGTACATTTCCCCCAAACTGTTTTATCCACTTTAAAAATCCCTGTCTTATCCATCAGCTTATTCATGTAAACACTTCTCTCTTTCCTCTCACCTTCAGCACAACGTCTCCCTCCTGGATGTTTCCATCTCTGGCAGCGAGGCTCTCAGGAGAGATGTCCTTAACGAAGATGTGGCTGGCCAACCGCAGTCCATATTCTACTTTCAGAGTTAATACAAATGACATATTAACAGGGTGCATCAAGTTAAGTCATCACCACAAATCATCTCTCTGCAAATAAAATACACAGACGAGTCAACAATAAAGTTCTGATTCAGTACCTTTTGTGTTTTTATGTTCTGTATGCACCATACACACCAGAAAAAAAATCCAGGTAGGTGTAAACCTACTTGGCAATAAACAACATTCTGATTCTGATTCACTTAAAAACTCTAGAATTAGTTTGATCCACATTATGCATCTAACATCTTAAGGTGCTTGGACATTGTGATGCTCACCTTCATTTTTGCGAGACTTGGCCAGGGTGACCTTGGCAGGCCTCGGTAAAGCAGAGGAGGCTTGTGACCGGCGGTCGGAGCGCGGCGAGACGCTCCTCTCCCGCGAGGCGCTGCGATCCCTCCTGCCGCTGCTGCTGCGCTCGCGCTCGTGCCGCCTGCCGGTGCCCGTGCCGCCGCTTGCTCCTGCGTAGGCACTTTGGCCGTCGTGCCCACTGTGGTGCTCATAGCCATCATCCTCATCACTGTCCTCTTCCTCATGCTCAGACATCGTCTCCCTGTCCCCGGGTCGAGAAACGGGGATCTGCACTTTTCTTTTACGACGAATAGTCTTGGAATAGACAAGTTCTGAGTGTTAATGGCAATCATTATGGTCTCCCTCAAGTTTAACTTCAAGATGACCGTGTCATTAAAGGTTTGGATTGGGAAATATATTCAGCCTCCAACTTACGATCTTTGCATTTTTGCCACTCTTTCTGAGCTGCTGCACTGCGTAGGCATGCTCTACGTTGTCCATAGAGACGGCATTGACCATCACCACTCGATCATTTTCTCTGAAACAATTAAAAAAGAACATGAGAACTATTTAATAAGAGCCTACATGATATAATCACACTATTGATGACAATAATCAAAGACTTACTGTAACAGTCCTTCGGCAGGACCTCCTTTCAGCACATCAGATATCACAATGGACGTCTCCCCGCTCTGGAAATGAGGGTTGTCTCGCCCACCTGAGATGGCAATGCCAAACCCAAATCCTGGGGCCTACACATAAACAAATACACACACACTGACTGATACTGCATAACTGGCAGTCACATAAAACGTATGTCAGACTTTGTGGTAAACAACAAACAAGCTAATAGCCTCTCTGAAGATCAATTATCAGTGAAAATGCTATTCAAGTAAAATAATGTGATGTGTTTTAAAAGACTGGAACATTCACTGTTGGCAAGAACAAAGCTGTGTTTTGTCTGAATTATTATGATAATCTTACAAGCGGTTTCCATGGAGGTTTAGAGGACTTGTGTTTTTGACTACACAAAAGCCGGCACCAAGGGAGCAAGACATGTGATGTAATCTTACAACCACAACAACACCACAGGTACACCACAAGGCAGCGCACTGCAGCAGCACTGGCCTGCTCCTTCAGCCTCAATGAAGCCACTGCTAATTTGATTACCACAAGCACGCCAGTCTAGACAGGTGCTCTATACAATCCCACTTGCACAACAGCATCAACTAACTACTCATGTTTCATTTTCTCAAAGCAGAGGACATTCAGAAACTCAGCATACAAGCCAGTGAGCATAGACACGTATCAGTTCGAGTGTAGGTTTGATATTTAACCTGATGATGCCGCTTGTGCCACGGGGTTAAAAGTTACATGCAGCGGTGCACTCTATCATAATCACACGTGAATCAATACAGGACAAAAAAACATGGGGACTAATCCCATCATCCCTCTCCTTCCCTGGAGTTGTGTTAAGGAGAAGAGAATGTTGCCAACAGGAAGGAAGTGACATTAAGCAGTAAGGATGTGGATGCTGATTTCTGTCTTCCTTCGCCTTGTTTCCTGCCATCTGGGTTCCTTGACTATTGTTTCAGTACCACACATCCTGCAGCTACAGCTGGCTCTCTCAGTAAAGGGTGAGCGGAGAGATGGATGGGCAGAGAAAGACAGGGAGGAACAAGTGAAGAACACGCAAGACATACTGCAGGATTAGGATACCAGAGAGAGACAGAGAGGGACAAAGACCAAAGAGGAGAGTGGAATAAAGAGTTGTAAGAAACTCACCCTGTGAAGGGTCACTGTGTGCTGTTCCCATATCACCGTCTCCTCCATCGCTGCACTCTGCAGAGCAAGAAACAAGAGGGAAAGGGTTAATATACTGGGGCCAATGTATAAGAACATGCGTATATCCAAATGCAGTCAATTACAATAATCATGTAACAAATATCATCTTTGTGAAGTTACTAATGTTCCGTTTGGGACATTGAGTCTGCAAGGTTTTAAGAAGAACTCTCCTCTTTAGGCAGCAGTTAGTGGTCGTGATGTATTGAACTGCATTATAACGAAGGGTCTAATAACTCGTCTTTTACATACATGACGGGTAGAGAGCATTAGAAATACAGTCCAGGACATAACAGCTGCTAGGTAACACTTTACCTCTCTGAAATACATCTCGAGGCTTTTACCTTTCTTTCTCTTTACCTTACCCTGGCCTTGTTTTACATTATTAAAACAGGTAGCATCACAAACCAACCAATCACAACTGATGACAATAATACTCTGCTCTGTAGGACTTTATTATCATATATGTATTTAGCTGTGTTTTTTTGTTGTTGTGGAACCCTTCTGCTCAAGAAAAGTACAAACTCAATGAGGGCCAATGAACCAGTGTTTACACAAGACATACTTATATAACACTCACAATGCCAATGCCTCAGAATACTGCAAAGAAAACATTGTTTATGTGGAGCTTTAGAGAAAAGTCAAAATAACTATGTGCAGGCTGAATGTTTCTATATCCTGCTCAGTTTCAGTAGTCAGAGTTGTGCTTGTTGTTGTTGTTGTTATTTTGGCTCCCAGCAAAGTAAGCCTCTAGACTCTATTGCTTAGTTGCACGACTAAGTCTGTAAAGTCTACATGTGAAAAGATGATGACTGACAGCAGCACGAAGAAACGGCCAGCAGAGACTGACTGAGGTTCACGAGACTGAGTGTACATGTGTACATTATTCCAGACTCGCTCATCGGAGACCGCTCCAGCAAAGGAAATATTCAGCTGCTCCTCCGACCTGCCACACTTGAGCAAACAGATGTTTGGCATCCATCTTTTGCTTTCATTCAGTCTCTAATTTAGTTACATCGCTCGGGTTTCTCTCGATGCACGGTTCATCTGTTAGTATGGGCTTATTTGTTTAAAGCACGGAGAACAGTAGAAAACACCTCATGTGAAACTATAACGATGTGATAATGTCGGTACTAGTAGATTAAACAGACACTCCTTAATTGCTGTGTCTCAAAGCACTGTTTGTTTTTTTTACTCCCAGAGCTCAATGTCCCCATCTTTAAATTACAGTTTTACTCCGCCGCCTCAAGCTGATGAAGCAACGCGGCCGTCCTGTCTGCCTGCAGGGAGTCACGGCACAGCTGTGTGTGGCACCACCACACGTGGCAGGGTGCTCATTTACTACAACTTCTATTATCAGCTTCTTTTAATAACACACCGTGTCATTTGTCCACCCTACAATTGTGATAATGTCCCTCCCTCAACCTTTAATTATCGCCTAATCCGCAAACCGTCTCCCTCACCACCACGATCCCAACCGTCACCACCGTCCCTTATCCCAACTACAAAGTTCACAACAGGTCGACTGCGACGCTGCCGGCTGCACGTAACGACGACACAGAGCCAAAGTCAGCTGGTGAGTGGCTGGTGTTTTTGGGCCAGAAACATGATACTGCAGGTTTTATGGGAAAATGACACCAATGAACACAAAGAAGGAGATGCTGATTTCCTCTCTGCTTCATGGAAACTAAGAGTTGATTATTCCATCAGACGTGAATCAATCTTCCATTGTGAAATACTAGTCCAGCCTAAGTGAAAATCTTTAGTTGCAGTCCAAAACTAGATTATTACACATTGAATTAAAGAGTAATTTGCCAATAGGCACAGTTAACACAAGTTACAGCATCTAAACTTGTGGGGCAATATCTGGAAGGATGTGTGGTACAGGTAGTCACAGCTCAAGGCTTTAGTACATGCTCTGTATTTGGGGAGAGGCCGTTGTCTAGTGAGGCTCCAGAAACAATTCACAACTACAAGTGAAATAAATCACAGAAATGTAAGCACACATTAGTTGGTAGATTTCTCCTGTTTACTTTGTGGTTGTCTTTATCGCAGATAACACAATTCGAGGTGTATAATTAGAGGTGTGATAGAAAGATCTCAACAGTGAGCCTCACCAACTGTAGCGCCGTGTTGGATTATATATCAAAGTGTCACTGGTGCCTATACACCATACAGCCGACCTGCTGTTTACCGCACGTCTGTTTTCAGCCCGAGTCCAACCCCTATGTGTACCCCTGTAGGCAGTAACTGATGCTGAACTTACTGTAGGTCTCACATTCTGTGTTGGTGCTCTTCCAATCACTGTTCCCTTCAGTTGGTCTCAACCTTTTGAATACACAGTTAACCCTTTGACCCGAATTTCTATTGCAGCTCTGTGTGGAAGTTATTTACGTCCATAATTGGCGAAAAAGGGCTTGGGTGTTCCCCCCTCTCTTTCCCTCCTCCCCCCGTTGTCTGCCCCGAAGACTCCCACAGTTATGCCACTATTGTGTGAAGGGACCTGACCCATTTAACCACGACTCCCCCCGACATTCTCAAACACATCCATTCCACCAAAGTGTTTTGTGATATATTCATCCATCCGTTCATCCATTCATTCGTCCAACAGGCCAGGCGGACGGGGGGGGGGGGGCAACGCAATGAGAAGAAATGGCATGCCGGTTTCCATGTGACCAGGCGGTCAGGCAGGCAGGTGGCCTTGTCCTTGAACTGTGGTTTGTACTGATAGGTAGGGGGAGGGAGGGGGATGAGAGCAAGGCCGTGGGCTGCTTACACAACTTACATATACAATACCAATGGACAGCGCACATAAATCGGACTGAGGGCGACATCTTCAATGACATGTCTCTTTGTACGCTCTGCTCCCTTGTCTCTTTACCGTACCTCAAAGGACACAAATGAATGCCAACCATTCAACTAAATCCTTATTTCAAAGCACGCTAAGGCGATGACGAACTTGGAAATCTTTGTGGTAAACATATTTAGCTCAACCAGATTGTAAAACACTCTGGAATCGCACCTCCAGTCACCCCTACGCACTGACCATAGGCCTTCCCAGGGAAGACTTCCAGTAAGTGAGTATATGAGCAATAAAGGCGTAGACATTCTTGTTCCAGTAAGAGGTCGTCGATCAGGGGTTTGAGTCACAAAAGAAACAGAATTACAAATTAAAAACATTCCACAAGTTAAAGTCTTTAAATGTTCACAAAAAGTTATTTCTGGGTGAATATACTGCATATTGTAGCATTGTAAGGGCTAACGAAATTACAGGGCGGTTGCTTGAAAGTTGAATCCTCCTTTGTTGACCTCTCAGTTGACTTGGCATTCTTAAAGTCTACAGCCATGTTTATTTAAGATCTAGGATGAAATGTGTACTTACTTATTAAATCATAAGCACAATAATTGTATGGATACGAGTGGTGCTGAAACGGCAAAAGTAAGCCATGGTAAATAAAAAACGGGTTTGGTGTGTTTTGCCTCATAACAAGTGACTGGGTTGTTGTGGTCCAAAAAAAAAACTAAACTCATTCAACCTCATTTTCAAATTGCCAGAAAGTTTTTATGAAAAAGAAAAAAGAATGACATAGGCTCACTGTGTTTAAACTGGTAACTGGTCTGCCTCGTAGGCTGCTTAGAATATGTAGTCCACGGGGACTCAGGCTCAGTCTCTCGGATAAGATTATGACAGTAATTAATCACCTCAATGTGAAGTGGTGGTTAACAGGCTGGCTGATCGACTGTGAGGTAAACGCAGAGCAGAAAGCAGACAGTAGGCACACGTCATGTGTTAGCTTAGGCTTAGTTTTACTGAGACATGAGAAGAAAACAGAATCCAACCGATTTATCATTTCACTCTTTTGTCAGCTGACATTGACTAATATGTTTTTTTTTTACAAAAATCACACAGCTCTGGTTAAGAACTGTAACAGCCACATCACTAATGGTTTCAACTAAAATGATGCACCCAAAAATGACAATTACCTACATAAGCCACCATGTTATGCACAGACATTACATTACAAACACTGATCAATGTAACATTTGCATTTGGAAAATAAACGGCAAACTACTCAGTTCAGCACTGGGGTCGAGGCGGACATGAGGGGAACATTGGGCCGTCCCCGTCGCTTCAGTACTCAGGAAGGACTGCAGAGTGGGCACCACAGCAGAGAAGACATGTGGCCAAGTCTTTAGGGTCAATTGATATTTTGCTTGTGAATCACATTACTAAGAAGTTAACGAACAGTGAACAATAACCCCATCATTCCCCGTATGAATATAACCAAAACACTCCTGTCCCTGACAACTGCTACGTCACTCACGCTCATCACATCCGTCTGTGGCGAGGTAGCCGGCCAGCTCTAGGTTTCACTCAGTGGCGTAGCAGATTGAAACGTAGCGGACGGTTGGGTGGTGTTTTAGGTCCGTTGAGTGTTGGCTGCCCACTGGTGCTATGCTGGAAAAGTAAATAAACTACGTAGCCATACTGTTCTTCCCCGTCAATCATGCTTTTTCTCCTTAATATTGGTCCCAAAAAAACTATCGATTGGGCTTGGGACAAAAAAAAAACTGTCCAATATGGTCTCATCTGTCACCATAAAAAATTCAGAAAGAGACATTTCCGATGTGGAATATCCGTAACATCATACGAAAGCAAATATGGCAGAACATGTCAGGCCAAAACTAACATGAACTTAGTTTTCTGAAGTAAAGCAATAATTAAAATACCGACGGGAACAAAGGATGCGGTTTAGCTCTGAAGTCATAGAGTTGTGTGAAACAATGGTGTGCTTGATGTAGCACAAACTGACGGTGGCCTAGTGTATTTATACATCCATATTAGTCAGGCTTGCGCTCTGACCAGCAAGGCCCAGGGCTGAGAAACAAAGAGCAGCCACCAAACATGTGTACTCGTCTGTGCAACACACACACACACACACACACACACACACACACTAAAGGGCACGGGCACACACACACACACACACACACTAAAGGGCCTCTTTGTTCTAGCTAGAGCCAGTCTGTCTTGGCCCTGCCAGGCCCACTATAACACAGAGTCCAGTACAGAAGATAACAGCTCACTCAGGCTCTTCAAAGACGGAGCATAATCCAGTTCTGTGGGGCCTGGCATACTGATGAACAGACAATAATAACCTGCTGCAGAAAGCTTTGATCAATAGGGTCAGGCAAGGCATGCAGGTCTTCACACATGTCCCTCAGTCTCCATAGTCATCAGACTTGCTCACATGTACATAGAGACGACACAGACGCAGCACACGCTACCAAACCTCCTACGGAGCCAAACCCTGTGAAGCCATCCACTCTGTAACCAAATTAAGAGTCAGCTGACACGCATTGCTGGACTTTACGGGAATAGAGGCACTGTGACACAAACAGCCACGAACCGGAGTCGCCTACCCAAGTTGGCAACATTAAGCGCAGAATAAAACCAGAGAGAGGTCTGCAGTCAAACACATTGCTACCTCTACTACTTTTCTACTCTCATCAGATAGTCAACTTTATTAAATTAAAAAGAAACTCTACAAAGCACCAGGTGACATTGAAGTCATCCTCTCAAGATGAATGTCATCAGATGAGGAGGTTTGGAATAAGTAGAATATAATCTCTCTTCATCAGTGCTTTACCAGTGGATCTGTTGTCCGTCGGGCCTTTCATTCCTCACCACCTCCCTCCATCTAACTTCCTTTCATCCGAGTCAAAGGAATAGTTCAAAAAGTGGGCGTATCAAACACAAAGTTTAAGAAGCAGTTTTCGACAAAAAGGATGGAAATGCAGGAAAAATAAAGAAGAAAAATTAAAGAATGCATGAGTGACTGATGTTTCTGCCACCGAGAAAGAACAATTCATTACTCACGTCAGATTATTCGGAGGCAAAGATAGAAATACCGAGCAATGGTGCTGGCTGCAGCAAATGTCTCGATGACGACAAGCATGAGGTAAAATCCTGACGACGCTTTAGGTCAGCGTGCCTGCTCTTCTCTGATAGCCTGAGGCAGGATGTACGAAAAAGCAGCCACATTACCCACAGGAACACACTCTCTTCCTGTTTGCAGGAAATAGCTCCAGCTTCCAGAGAAGAAATCTCTGTGCCTAGTTGCTCACTATTGAAAATGCCTCCTTGTACACTCACCGCATCTTACGACTTGCAACCTAAAGAAAGCTTCCCTCCAGAGTTACAGGGCAAGTGTTCGCGTGACCTCTGTGTAGTTATACAACTACACAGAGGTCACACTGGGGCTGTTATCATCATGAATATCAGGTACTCCCGTACACAAGTTCAACTTAAAATACACCAGCGCCAGCAGCTCTCCCCATCACTCGGGCAATTATATCCATGGTAACCGCATCTCCCTTCTTACTGGACCCAAAGGAAAGAGTGGGGCAACAGTAGACTCAAACAACACGTAATTAGAGACACACACACACACACACACACACACACACACATACATACATACATACATACAAGCTCTTTCTGGAGGGCAAGCACTCAACAGAAAAAAAACATGCAAATGCATTAAAGCCTCTAATGTAAGCTTTCATATTCTGCCTTTCAGGATTACTGCTCTATGCTGTGAAGTGCACATGAACTCACAAATCAAACACAATATCGTCTTTTTCAGCATTTAGCGGATGAATTCAGCAGCAGCCATTTTTAGGGCAGATCATTTCTGTGATGGGAGGAGAGAGGGCTGCAAGTGTGTGTACACACACACACACACATGGGTGTGCAGACGAGGGCAAGTAGCCAATAGGCAGATGACGATGCTGGTGATGCAGAGCCTCAGTCAGCAGCGATGTACTGTTGTGCTGACATGCTCAAATATGCTTCAGTTAATTAGTCTCAAACAGCAGCTCTGCCATACAGCCCTCTGAAAACCATCAGGACACACACACACACACACACACACACACACACACACACACACACACACACACACACACACACACACACACACACACACACACACACACACACACACACACACACACACACACACACACACACACACACACACACACACACACCTATGATTGAAAACTATACGTCACAAAATCACTGCTAGAATAGTGAGGGTAGGAATAAAATACAAAACCTATAATCCAGGCTTTTGGATTAAAACGTTAATCTGAGCCATGCTTCGCTCTGAAGTCGACTGCTGCTGTCTCGTGACAGCAGACAGTGAAATGGACGGAGGGACGGATAACTGGATGGACAATAGCAGGATATAGAACTAAGACCGGTGTGATGCCACTAAATAGGTTTCTTACATCCTGGGTTCTAGCGTCCATCTTACTCGACTCCTCCAACACAGCTAAAGATGTCCGTCCATGTTTTACCAAACCTCTAATAACATGAAGGCGCGGTGAATAAACTCTACAACTGACAACTCTCGGTACTTGCATACATTGCTACCCATCATGTGTGTGCAGTGTAGAACTGGTGCAAAGGTTCCAGACCCGGTTTACGGTTTCATCTCCACACACACATTCAAGGCACTGAATCCAAATCCAAATCAGTTCCATAGTGAGATATACAGATTTAGAAAAATGTAAAATAGCACGGGTTCTGCAGCCGTTTGCTCAGCACACCGAGTTTAGCAAAGAAAAATTAGCTAAACATACTTTGTGTGTTATGCTCACTGTTCAGAAAACCAGACATGGACTTTATAGAGTTGCACTTTGAACAGAGGAAAGACGCAATCAACATGTTTACTTGATTATACTGTTAATTGTACACTTGTCATATAATATGTAATGTCCCTTTGCAACTCCTATGCTTGATCGTATAAAGGGTATGCATGTCATTCAGGTAACTGGTTTCCACGTGAATAAAGTGAAGGTTTCATTGGGGCCTATGGGCCAGGGGAGGCTGTGAGCTCAGAGCAGCTGCACAGAGCGGTGCTCTGCTCTCCACTGACCCAGACACACAGCCAGGAGAACATCCCATGTGCAGCTCACCCAGCAGCAAAGTCATCCGAGCCCAACCACACTAGCTCTTCTCTGCCTAGAGAGACGGGCGGCGTTGAGGTCAGAGCGGTGACTTCGGGTGGGATTCTAACTTTCAACTTTTTCAAAATCCTTCCCGTTGGTTAAATCAAGCTTTTGGTTTTCTCAAAAAAAGGTTTCAAATAGCCTCTTGGATATTTGGATTTGAGCCCACCGTATCAGAGCTGGAAGATGTTTTGCTAAAAGGATCGCTTTTCTTTTTTCTCCTTTGGGGTGTGTAGATGGAAATACTCAAAGGCTGGTTCGGACACTCAATAAAATAATTAAAATGCCTTAGTTAATATGGCTCCACTTACTGTGATCATTGTGTGCAACAACGGTTATATTGCTACTCATAATGATCCTTTTAAAGAATAACTTTAATGTTTTATGTTTTGGTCGATTACAAAGTATAATAAAAATGTGAGTCTGATATATCCAACAGCCACTGTTTTCAGCATTTATTGGCTTCCCACACTTTTATGTAGTACTGGTATCAGTACATGTGCGCTACTGAAGAGTGCATACACTTTATTTGTGTGTTGTTGTTTCAGGTGGACTATATCTAGACATGTGCACACAAAACATATACAAGTGCACACATGCGTGCTCCCCGACTTTTGTTGTTGTCTCTGTGGAAACAAATTGTAAGCCAAAGCATTGAGAAAGACAGCCAGATACAGCACTGGGACTTTTAGATTCAGCCAATCAACGCACACACAACTATCAGTAGTCTACCCGACCCCTCCCATCACACACATACACTCACCAGGAATGTGCCGATAAGGAGACGTGGAGCAGCTCTCTCACTGCAGGTTTCTCATTCCAAATAGTTTCCCTCACTTTCCATCAGACTCTGGATCTTTTTCCCCTCACGCTGCTGCTCTGTTTTTACTTTGAATCCTTTTCCCTTCTTTTGTTGCACTGGTATTGAAAGCAAGGCCAGGGAACAACACAATAATGGAATTAAATGTGGTAATATGATGTTACTGGGAGAGATTAATATCAGGGAACCAAAATAAACAAGCATTAGGGAATGTATCCATGGTCTGGCTGACAATTACAGTAATTACCGTCATAAGGCTGAGAAACTTTCAAAGAATTTACCGCAGTGTAAATGAAAATCAATTAACCAAATTCAACAAATTAATAACCCATTAAATCCCTTACTGGCCTAAATTAACTGTTATTAAATCACATACATTTTAACTGATTAGATTGACATCTCACCAGAAGGGTCTTGTTGATCATATGTAGGTCATGATTTCTTAAAGCTACACTATGTAACTTTTCCCCTGTGGCGCCTCCTTCAGGTATTTAACGTCTGGCTCTCGAGCCATATATGGCTCTTCAGGCTGGTGCCCTCACAGCTGATCGAACAGCTGATCAATGCGCGCTACCGGCAGCGCGTCTCGGCAGCCGCAGCGAGCCGTTCAGCCGCGGCATGTCATTCTGTCTGTACTCGTCTCGTAGCGGAGCAAATAAAAAGTCACCTGTGAGCGTGGACTGGCACTATAAGACGTTGGTCATCACTGCCAGACAGCAAGTTTAAGTACTTCCTGTTCCTCAACCGGAAGTACCGGGACTTTACCAACCATCTTACATTCAGCAGTTTTCAGTCCCCAGACCCCCGATGGCAGTGGTGGAGGCGCAAATCAACATATTAAAAGTCATTGTAGCGGCACCATTTTTTTCAAGCTGTTATTTTAAGGTGAAAAAGTTACATAGTGGGGCTTTAACATAACCAGTTACATTTAACCATCAGAGAAAATCACCCAAAAAAAAGAACGATACATCCACACTAGGGCTGCAACAACGCATTGCTAAAATCGAGAAAGAACGATTATTAAAATGGTTGGCACGAATCGATAATAACATTCATTCATATGTTGTGTCGCCTGATTATTACGCCACTCAATAAGTCACGGAGATGTTTGAGTGTTAAAAAAGTTGGGTTGAGTGCGGAAGTAGAGGAACGGCCACAATGCTGCGTTGTGAAAGCCTCCAACTGGTTGCTAACTGGTACTAGCGCTGGAAGCCGAAGTTATCCAGAGGTATTCGATGGAATTCACGAGCTGTGTGCACCTACGGCTGATGTTATGAACCCAAACACGAGGGCGTTGATGTGCCGACGTTTTGGGGATTTATCTTAAGTCTGCAACGCCCACGGTTGCCTACAAATTAAGTGTGTCGTTTCTTGGCAATTAATTGACGATAGTATCTGGCATCAGCAAGAAACTTGCAGACAAGGCTAACTTTTCAATGCAACACAAAATACCAAGTGGGCATCACACGTTGTTCATCGTACAACAAGAAGCTCCGGGTTGAAAGGGTTAAAGATGCGTCCCTTTATGTCGCATGTATTGCGAAACCAAAACATTGGTATTCTTGAGTTTTGTAAATGATGCTTTCCACCTGTCACTGTGGCAGCCCACACCCTCACACCCTCACACCCCCCCACACACACGTTAAACAGAGGGTGATTCAGCAAGGGGTCCAACTGCCATGACAACACATGATCGCTGCATTACTGATTGGAGCAGCAGTGGGGTTGTCAATGTAAACTTAGGAGGCAGTTGGAATATTTAACAGACATAAAACCATTATTACTTTCAAATTTCAAGTTGCACAACATCTTTCCAACTATGCAACTCTGAACCACAACTCATAGTCACATGTTGCCGTAAAACAAGGGGCCAAGCCCACTCAATGGCATTCCCAAGCCTTCTGAGGACTTAGCTACAATAGGCATGTTGTGGGGCAGAATCTATGGTGAATTAATGAGTTGCTTTTGGAGCGGCCATTTTCCCAGCACTTAACTGGCAACATAATTACCATTCCCCAAAGAGATGAGAGATAAGGAGGGGGTGCATGCATTCTTTAACAGATGCACAAGCACAGAGAAATAATACACACATTACATCTCATGGCATCTAATAAAAGCACAGCACCCATATTTGAGAGGAAGTGTACACACTCAAATATACCTAATTAACTAATTACAATGTGCAAAAGTAAATCTGTAATTACACTGGGTTATTCATGAATGTACATACAGTGAGTGAAATCATTACGCTATTTTTAGAAGGCTGGCAACTGAAAGCCAACGGGAAGGAGGGAAGACATCCACATCCTTTACAGTATCTGATACCAAGCGCTGGGAGACCCTCCCTCGCGGTTTGGCACGCATGTGAACCATGGATAATTACAGTTTAACTTTAGCTATCACAGTGGGAAATAAAGTTTTACTGACAATCGTTGTCCGCCGATATTCAGTGAAATATGTTTAGGGCATCAGCGTGTATGCTTTTCCAGTTGTCGATCTCTGATTATGTTACATTGCAAACACCCAATCTGTATTTAAATCATAGACGGTTTAAATTGACAGGAAATGGCAGCTTTTCTTACCGCGAACAAAGTACTGTTCAGTTATAATGCCGATGATCAGTATTGGGCAAAGGTGCATTTGAACGTATCATGATGTATTCCCATGTACTCTATAAATTGTAGTGTTGGTGAGAAACTTGAATAAATACAATTGTTTAAAGGACATGCATTTACAACAACATACACACATATATATATATATATATATATATATATATATATATATATAGTAGAGATCAATTATTTATGACCCGTTTCCAATAGCTCTAAGCAATTTATAATACAACATTAAAATACAAATACAATCCTTCATTTCCTCATCATTTATGTACACTGACTTCAGAGCACTTGAAATGATTAGTGGCAGAAATATAAATATTCTGGAGTCTTGTAGACTAGCTGCTTTAATCAAACAACAATATATATATATATATATATATATATATATATATATATATATATATATATATATATATTTTTTTTTTTTTTTTTTTTTTTTAAATCAAAACACAAGTTTTTTGAACTTTCGTAATATAAATATATATTTTACAAATTTTTTTAAAACAGCATTTTATGTTGGAAAAATGTCAAAAAAAAAATACATCAGACCTACATTTGCATATCTGAGAGAGCCATACATTTGGAACAATCGTGAAATATAATAATGTCAATATCCCTCTAATCAGCCTTGCCTCTCCACACAGAAGCTATCGTTTTTACTCTGCGAGGAGCGCTGTGTAGCGTCACAATCACAACACACACCTGTTCTGTCCTTTGCCTTTTGGAACGGAACCAGGACGTTACAGAATCTGGCAAATCAGCGCTAATGATTATCTGGTGGTAGCAATGTGCTTTCCTACGCCGTGACAGGTGCGTGTAGATTAGGCTGTTGCTTTCTCATTTAGCAGCTGGCTAGTTAGATAGCTAACGTTAGCTCGATATGTCCACCATGTTTTCACGCTAACTTCCCACTGGTGACGGAGAATGAGGAGAGCAGTGGCTACAGCTGGGTCGGTCCGCCTGCCAAGCTGCGCTCGCTCTCCTCCTGGCCAGATAGTCTCCCAGGGCCATGAAGCGAGGTGGAAGGACCGCAGGGCTCCATACCCTTCTCGTTTGGGGTCAGTACATTCAGTGCCCCACGCCAAATCTCTATTTTCCAAGTAAGTCTCATGTGTGTGTGCTGCCTCAAAGCCATCTTAGTCCTTTGACAACTTATTTTTATTTTTTTTAATTATTTAAAAATGTGGAAACTAACAGACACCTAAGGGTGAGAGGTAGACAGATGTGCATATGGACAATATTTATATTAAACAGTAAAAACAATGTCCTCGAATTAAATTGCAAAAAAGGACCCGAGGAGAAGCAGATGCCCTTGACCTTGTCTGATATGTGGGAAATGTACACAGATACTGATTTGTTCGCCTTGTATCATTTGAAGCAGTGGAGAATGTATCCCACAGTGTGAATACCGTTTCCCAGGAAAGAACTTTGCCGTTTTCACCAACATTGCAAAAGATAACCAAATGAACACACAGCAGAGTGTGTGTGCATGTGCGTGTGCGTGTGTGTGTGGCATGTAGGGCAACAAGCCTTGAGATGAATTTGTTCTCGCCTCTTTCTCCCTTTCCTAAACCAGCTGAGCCACGGCTGCTACATGCACTCTTTCTCGTACCTCCCTGCCGTCCCTCTCACACTCTCTCTCTCTCTCTCTGTCCCACACACAAAACACCCCGTCTCAAATCCCCTATGCCTGCAGTGGGAATGATAAATCCCTGCAGAGACCTGCCTTTTCAGAAAGGATGCAGGCCTGGCTTGGAGTGTCCTATCTGTGATAGGCTGGCTGCTTGATAAGGAAAGGGACTGACACAGACTTAGAGTTTCCATCCACCCATCTCAATCAACAGTATCATCGAGAGGTGGTGGATCGTTTTATTCCAGCAGTCCATTCCAGGGCGACTTTGGGTCAGTGGCGAGCGGGGTCGTCTTTTAATCAGAGGATCGGCAGTTTAATCCCCGGCTCCGTCGGCCCATGTTGATGTGTCCTTGGGGCGAGACACTTGACCCCAAAATTGCTCCCGCAGCTGTGCCTATGGTGTACACATGTGTGTGAATGTTAGTTAGTCCTGATGGGCAGGTGGAACCTTATCTCTTCCCATAAGTGTATGCATTGGTGTGAATGGGTGAAAGATGCCATGTAGTGTTTGACTGGTAGGAAGACTATTCAATTCAATTCAGTTTATTTGTATAGCCCAATTTCACGAAGTGCTGCACGAGCACAGGTCCATTTACCATTGGAATCTGAAAACCAAACTGAGCAAAAGGTTAATGCAGAGCGAGTGTCTGGCTGGTCTTCTTGAATGAGATCCATGGGATACTATTTAGACTTTGTCAGGTCAATATCAGAATAAAGCCTCTCACACAACTGAAAATGGCGTTATGGACTTCCTGGGCTCACCGGTCCGTTCCCATGTATATTTGGTTATACTGCAATATCCTGCTGGACTAGCCTCACTCAGCCACACTTTATCTGGGAAGCTCAGTTTTTACTGATAGATTCAACTCTAGACTAGAAAACTATTCAACACATTAAAAAAAAAAAAAATACACCTCTGCCTCAACCAACTTCCAACCCTCCAATCTATCTTTGATAATAAGTTCACGACATGCTCCACTTCTTGGGTGATTTTCATTCCGCCAGAAATGTTTGGGGTGGAAAGCGGAGGAGAAATGTTAAAGAACAATTCAGAACCACACCCATGTTATTCCAGAAGTACCAGACAGAGACCACCGACAGCCAAGTAGAGCGCTGGAGTGTAGGAACGGTTCAGATTGATCTCAGTAAAGCAGATAACTGCAAATCATCCATTGCATAGAATGTCTTGAATAACGCCAAACCACAAAGAGACCGATCATGTGCGTGGATTATTTTGCAAGACTACCGATAGTCATGTCCACAAAACTCTTGACCTCTACCGGGCGATGAAATGTACACACCTGTTACATTTGAATTAAAGAAAACCAATGTAATTCATGAATGTGCTTTATAATAAGAACAATCACAAGAGCTATAATGCCATGATTGTAGGAGGAGGCGGCAGTCTTTTTATGATCTAACATGTGATTCAGATTATAGCCGGTGCATCTCTCTCTCCCTCCCACTCTTTCCTTTCTCCATTTCACCCTTCCAATAACCCCTCCTCACATCACCTCCTCCCTCAGAAGACATTTTCCTTCTTTTTCTCCCTGCGGTGTGTATCTGCCCTGGTTTTCCCTCCAGGGATGAAAGGATAAGCAGGTCAGATGTCCTTGATAACTGCCGCACTCCAGTCTCCTGGCATTGAAACCACACCAACAGCTGCTTTCTCTCAATGTTTGTATCCAGACTCACAGAAGGTGATACTCCAGTAACAAGTAGTTCATTATGATCATAACAACGTTTTCTCTTTAGAAATTGGTCAACATTGAATTTGGGCATAATCAGACTTATATGAAGCTTACTCTGCATGTGTTGTGTAAGTTAAAGTCCCTCATAGTCCATGGACTTGTGCTTTAACATTTGTTTTTGACAAAGTAAATGACACACTTCTATGAGGATCCAAATAGGTTACCATCGCCTTACAATGAGTCCATCTGAAGCAACAGACCCCTGGTTGATTATATAATAAACTGGCAGCCCTTTCATCTTTTACAAAGGGAGTGGGTTACTTGGGTTACTTATTGTGAGTACTTTGCATATACATGTGTTACACTGAGGCGGCTCAGCGCTCTTCCTACTGTGGGGCAGTGGATGCCGTCTACAGCGACCCCGACTTCCCTGATCGCCTTTACCAGGTGTTGATCTCAAAATGACCTTGATTGTGCCCAATTGTGTTCCCTGTGAAAATTGCAACCCAGACACCCTGTGACATTTTATATTAATAACACTTCTCACACTGCCCACTGCCCATGCATGAAAATTGTGTAAGAATAATTCATAAGATTTATATCATTACATTTCATGGGTAGTTACTAGTGGTGGGACAGTACCAGGATTGGTTCCGATTCTGCTTGATGAATCCCAGGGGTACGGTGGCCCTTTAAAAGAACAAACCTCAACTGGGACAACCTGTGGGCCACCCACCAGACCCGTCGCGAAACAAGGACCTCTCTTTTTCTCTTTTTCTATGCTTTACATTTTATTTGTTATATCTATCCCATAGAATTATTTAGTCGAGCACACAACTGTTTAGAAGAGCAACATTCTTCAGAGATCTAGCCTCTTCATTTTGCTCTCAAAGTGCAGCAAACTGATCGTCTTCTCTGTTCTTTTCTCACAGCTTCGATAACATTTTCTTTTCCCCTCCTTGGTGCCAGAGCAGGAAGTCTAGCACCAAGCAGAAAGATCTTTCCTTTTCCGTCCTCATTGGAACACATCCTACTCCAAACAGCAATTAACATGAACTGTTATTGTGTAGGATTGACTTGTCCTGACATAAAAACAGCTTCAACTTAACCAAGATTAGGTGAGACAGACTGCTATATTCAGTTGTTGCCAATACTGACCCATGTGATATGAAGTCGACATACCGAGGCGATACTCCCATTTGTGAAAAACAGCACGGCAACATTTTATTACAGTTGATCATTAACTGTAGTGTTATACGATAGGTGACTAATACCATTGTTATGTCAGTTTGCCACAACTCAACAAGTGGGAGTTCATAGTTGGTCAGAGGGTGATGAACAGAACAACAAAGTAGAAGGCAAGTCATTCTGGTTCCACATATTATTTCTGCTATTGCATGAAGGAACCTGTTACCACACAGTGTAGCTAAGACGGTCTCAGTCAGTAGCTTTGGATGCCTAATGTGACTACTGTCCGCCTTGTCGGCTCATCAGGGCAGTGACCCTGAAAGGAAGTCACTACGTCTTGTGAGAGAAGACGCAGCTCGACTAGGCTTTTAGGTTTGGACAAGACGGAAAGATAAAGTAAAGCTAAAAGGACCTTCTTTCAATATTTCAGGATTTGTTTATGTAACAAAATATCCACAACAACCTCATTGGTGCTGTACTTATGAATTGTTAACTAAATATATATATTTTTTTAATGTGTTTTTGTTGTACTTTGATACATTTTCTTGGAATAATTCTTTTGCAAAAATATTTGGTCAAAACAACAAAAACATTTATTTTGAAGTTATGATTCAACTAGCAGACAATATTGCTGATTTCTAACAATAAGCTAGCATTAGTTAACAAATCCTCACATCTTGTTTCTGCTTTTTAGATACATAATGAAATAAACTCTTTATTAAAATATATGTTGACTTCTAAAATAACTTTCCTATCTTTAGAAAATGCTGAGGAATATGAAAAAGATAAAGCAATAAATTCTTTACAAGAACAATATGACTAAACTCAGAACTTTTCTTATCTGTTGTATTCACATCCCTCTAATCCAGTTATTGTGTAGGAACCAGGTATAGCCTACATGTCATTTTGTACAACTTCTTTGGTTACAGTAATTTAAATCACATGGTGTTGGGGATAGCAACGGGGATATCAGCTGTTCAGTAGTTTAGTTTTGTGAATGGAAGGATAGGGATTGAGAGAGGAAATCTTATATTTATATTTGACTGCTATTTATCTGCGTTTGCTGCCTTAATATACTGTTGAGAAAGTATTTTGAACGTGTGTTATCCAACACACGTGTTTGTTTGTTGGTTTCCTGCAAATACAACTACGAAACTCAGCTACTCTCTTTGAATCATTAACGACCAGCATGCCTGCAGGTTACTCGCCCTTACTCGGCCTCTCTGTGACTGAATCACCTATATTATGGTTTCACTTTTAATTTCAAGTAAACAATGCTCAAATGTCCAAAATCCTACCTTTTGTAATGATGAATGAGAATCTTACCAAATTTAAGGAACACTGGAATTACTGATGAGCAAAAGAAAATCCTGGCTCATTACCAACTGCAAGCGTAGTATAGTAGTAGGTTTTGTAATGTCAAGGTGTGACCAAGGCCATCAGATACAGTGGAGGATAACGTCACTACCTGACAGCTGGTTTCGCCCGACTGGAACAACCGACCAAACCTGAATATCACCAACTCTATTAGACAAACACAGCACATTCCACACTTGTCAAACTGAAACAAATAAATAGAGAGTAACTATTGAATACATTGTAAAAAGGTTCAGATCTATTTAATAAATAAATCATATTTACCAAAACATCTCGATTACTTAATTTAATTATTACAATTTTTGATGTAATTTGGGTATTTTGTGAAAGACATTGCAATCACATGGTATATGTAAAATGATAATCATAATAATGTTTAAGTTTAAGCATGGAAATGTAGTGGTGGATGTCCCTTTGTAATGAAAGCCTAAAGTTGTGTATGGTTGTGTGTTTAAGACTGTCAGTCAACACCTGACAGGACAAATAAGTTGGCAGGAATACTTCATTCTTTATAGAAAATATATGAGGCTTGACATATTTATATATTTGTTTGGACTGATAGATAGACAACAACGTGCAGAGATGAAATGCAAGAGATGGTCAACAATGGGTATGGCTATGGTTTGATAAGTGAGTGTAATGGTAAAGTAATGTTAGTTTAGCACTCAAAAAATAAGAATGTAAAGATTACACTTTTGGGTAACATGTGTCTCTTTCTCCCAGACTACTATCATTTTTACAAAAAACACAATCTACGAAACAAACAAACAAACAAAACATAACCTAAAACCAAAAGATTTTCAAAATGTACTTTCATGAAGGCAAACTTGATCAGATGTAGTTTATAGTTTACTGTTTTCAAAGATCTCTGGAATGTCAAGAGGGGATATTTTGCAGAATTTCTTAATTAGTTTTTGGATTCTGGAGATTCAACTTTTTAATAATAGTCCATCAAAACTGGGACTTTAGATATCAACAGGTAGCTGAGCAAGACTTGACGTGAATACAGCTGGGGGACTTTTCAGGGTTGGTTTATCATCAGTAGTACACAGTTTAAATCAGATTATTATGAACATAGTATCGTACAGTAGAAACAGCATGGCAGGTTGTAGGCTACGTTATGGCACTAGGTGTAACGCCAGGTTTCAGCCAAACACACACACACACACACACACACACACACACACACACAGCTCGGCCATCAGACATACTATACCACTACCAACAACAGTCTACAGCCGTACGTCCCAACTTCAGCACAGTTGACCACTTTATAGCCGGTGTTAGCTTGTCAGTTTATCCCACACGTTAGCTAACGTTACATGAGCTAGCAGAATAATGTTGGAACAAAACACGAAGCTAACACTTGAGTTCCATCCAGCCAGGTCACCCACCTTATTTGAAGCTTTGGAGGACATTTTAAACTCTTATTCCGCTTCAAAAGTGACGGGTTAAAAGTTGTCGGTGCCTTTGTTTTGATAATCACTCGGGGAGAGAGCGGTATTTCCCTTCCCTTCCCTTCCAGTTGAATGTTCGCCCAGCTGCCGCCACGCCGGGCTACGTTGTTATTTTATTTTATCCAGGACGACGAGGACCATGGTACGAAAAGCCCTGTGGAAAGTCCAAAGTCCATTATCTTTTCGTCGCTGCCTGAAACGCTAACGGTAGTCCGGTTAGGTCTCGAGTCATGGAAGAAACTCGGGTGGAAAAAGGGGGAAATAAGACCACCTTGCTTTGACGTTTTGTTGCTAACCTCTGGATGAAAAGTTGGGAAGAGTGGGCATCACTCGGGCGGTGTGCAGCAATGGCAGGCTAAGTACAGCTCTCCCTGCTCTCGGCTCGGCGAGCAACCGCCGTGTCGTGTCTGGGCGGAGCGAACCATTACGTGCACGGAGGGGTGCACATCTTTGGAAAAACGGGGGCACTGTGCATTCATACTAAAATGTCTCCCTGGATAATAATTAATTGTTTGTAAAAATACAAGAGAGTTTATATTATTACTGATTATTGTGTTTCCTTTCATTTGATGATCTATTTTTTCCGCGGATAAAAAAGTGCCCGCCCTGTTATCCCATGGAATAAACAGTCCGGGATACAACAAGGAGAAGCGACGCCTCTATCCCTGCTGATGCTGAATGCTCACTCTCACTGTGAGGATGGGTCATGTTGTGTTGGTTGGAATGTTACAACAGCACTACTATAGCAGCTTTAAAATATAAAGTTTGAGAGAGGGGGGAACACACACTGTGTCGTAATAGTCAAATTCAGTGCAAATCATCAGTGCCTTCATAACAAAACAACCGAAAATGTGAGCAGAATATTTGTTTTAAGTTGGTTGCACAGTAAATGACCCAAACTATGCCCCTTCTTGCTCATTATAAGGGTTGTTTTGTTGATTAAACAAATGAAACAAAAAAGTGAACAGAGATTTCTTATTTAAAAATAAATTGTTGAGAAGATTTTTGTGACTGATATTTAACTAACATGGAACCACAAAAGCCAAGTTCCCATGACTTCCTAAACCTGACCCCACCCACAGGATGCAACAATCTCAGTGTGTATTGTTTCACAGTATCTCTATTTTCAGCAAACAATATGTACGCAATATTAAAATTGGGTCACAGGAGAAATCCCACACTGTGACATTACAGTCATAACGTTGTCAGTGTCCAGCGTTACAGTACATGTGATTGTGAGCATATAAACATAGAGACACACCCTATCTTTTCCAAACAAACTGAGCAATCACATTCCCCAAATCTAGCTCCTCTAATGATTACTTCCTCTGCCTTTCTCGCTCAACTGTGGAGGAGGGCCTTTTTGGCAGTGTAGGGGGTTAATTACCAGCAGACATTATCCTACAAGGCTAAACTACCGGCAGTCAGGAGTAGCAGACAGGTCTAAGGGTTGCAGACAATGACCTCCAGAAATGCCAGGTCACACAAAAAAAACATCAAGATAGATGAAGCACTCTAAAACCTGCAGCCCTACTTCAACCAGGGAACCACATACTAATTTCTAAAAATATGTTTGAAAAAGACTTAGACATGCAGTTTTCACCACAAGGATTCACCAAATCTCCAAAAACATGCATAAACAGACAACAATGTTTAACATGCCCAAAGGATGATACATACTAGTATTGATGCAAGTCGCTCGCTCCTTCGAAAGCTCCTTAAATGCCTGTCATGATCGATCAGTGTGGACAGTAGGAGGTTTAACATGATCACTCGGGTGTCAACTAAGAATAAACAATAACCAAAATTTAGCAAATCCCGCCTGAAAAAGAATGAACAGAAGCGTTTTCTCTGCTGCCGGCTTTTCGCTCTCTTCCACACCTGTGACGGTACCTCAGATGTTCTAGCAGTGAAGAGCAAGACATTAATGACACTCAAATGTGATCAAAGCTATCTTTGTCCTCTATGCTTGCATCCCTGCTCTCTTTTTCTCTCTCCACACACACACACACACACACACGCACACACACACACACACACACACACACACACACACACACACACAGAGTAGGACACACGGGCAGCTTCAAAGCTCAGGTGTGCGCATGGAAGAGCAGGCACATGGAAAACAAAGGCCTACATTTGGTTGGAGAGCATCACAAGGTTCACTCAACCCATGTTCTCCTACAGTGAAAAGGCTAATGTAGAGTGAAACCGCACAATGTGCTCACCCGAAAAAGTAAATCTGGCTGTTGATGCGCATAGAGGCGTTTACGTAAGCAAAAACAAAATGACATAATGACGAATAAAGATAACTATGGGAGGTTTGATGTAAACTATTGGTTTTGAGTTGGTGAAAGTTCTGAGGCAGATGTTGTTTTTCTATTTTCATCTGTCCTGAATTAGGAGTCTGTGAGAGGCTGTGTGATCCCACTTTTGCCCTGTTGACTCAGGGCTGCCCTGCAGGGCCAACAAAGCCTCTTTGTTTCTACGTACTAATACAAACCTTCTGGAGACATGAAGTTCTCCTTCAATACATGTCACATTTGGTAGACCACGTAAGCTATGGCTACATTAAGAAGCCAATTTTTTAAGTTGGCAAGCATTGGTAAACAATTTACACTTATTTTTTAGATTTTCTTTGGATTATTATATATTTGTTGTCTTACCCCATGAAAAAAAACATGTGCTCTTATTCAAGACATCAATCTGACTTGGTGCCATTATTTATTTTACAATGTCTAAACTGTGATGATTTCACTTTAAAAATAAACCAGACTAAACAGTGATTGTGGTCGATGCCACAGAAGAAGGGGCTGTGTCAGGCTTGGCCTAGTCACACAATACTGTTTACCAGGATAAATTACTTCTTGGTATTAATATTTTAAATGGAAGTGTTAACAATAAAATATATATACTGTATATCATCAGACTTGTGCTTTAGATATAATTTTAACCTGGATTACATTTGGACAAACTTTCACTTATTGAAAAGTAATCTGCTCAGTAAAGGTTTAACCCGCTAATGATCTGTATACATATGTGACGCCTCTGCTTCAGAGGCCAACTGTTTCTGACCAGATTAGTATCATATGACAGGATTAGCAGGCATCTCTCAAATCCGCCCCTACCTTCCAGGTCAATATCGTTAAGTCTTTAGTGCAGACTTAAACAATAAAAACAAATCTCGTTTCTGGATGTGATAAGCCCCGGATATGGTTCAATGCTCAAATTACTCATCCATAACATCAGGGAAATTATGTCCTTCTGTATTATCGATTACAGCAGTAAATCAATACAAATAAAATCAAACCATATATTTTCAACAACATTAAACAATATTAAATACAAAATGACAATTAAAGAGAGGATTAAAAAAAAAGTCTTTAACGTGCATTTCAACCCCCATATCGACTTTGTATCATCTGTAAAAAATGTATTCTCTGACTGCTGCAGAAAGGGGTTTTCAAAAGATGTACACCATCTACACATATATCTTCATAATCATAACTCCATCCTTTTAGAAACCTGATCTTCCTCTAAAGTCCTTCTCTTCAATAGTCAGTCACATCAATCTCTTGCATCGTTCAGCAAGCACATCAGTTTATGGCAGCCCTGTGCAGGTGAGCCGTGGAGCAGTCTCTTCATGAAAGCAGTAACCACTGCATGGTCAACATATTGATGGATTAAAATAAAGGTTTAGAAAAAACAGACTCAGTGTCTGCACAGTGCTGCTGTAAACGCATGTGCTTACAGCCCAATGAACGATGCAACCCGTCTCACGGTTGTTTTGAGATATTTAAGTCGCTATTTCCGCATCAGCAATTCTCTAAATCTAAAGGCCTCGCCAGAAATTATTTTGTATCCTTGCTATTCATTTTGACCATATCACACGATACAGCTTTGGTGCTTTGCTAAATGTTTAATGAAAATATATTCTTTAACTATATATATATTTGATCCAGTTAGAAGTCGCTTGCTGTTGGAGTTGATCTCAATGCTAACATCAACTTTGTTCTTCCCTAATTCAGGAGCCACAGAAATGTGTACAGGAAAAGTCTGGAGTGCTGTTATTTGGAGCTCACTTAATTCCACTGAATCCTCTTGATGAAGATAAAAGCTCTTGGAGTACTCGTTTTACCATCGGGGGTTTACAGTCACTGATAGTGAATCTTCTAAAGACATTCACCCCAAGAGGCAGCCTGTGATCAACCAACCAGACACATCTCTCCTGCCCTCTCTCTCTGCCTCTCTCCTGCCCTCTCTCTCTGCCTCTCTCTTGTGTGTTCTTTCCTCAACAGTCAGGATTGCGGAGCCCTTTTTAGTCAGAAAATAAAGACTGCAGTGAACCTGGTTGACTCCACTCTGCTTCTCAGCAGGAACTCAAGTAGCTTAACAAGGAATGGCCCACAGAGAGTTACAGAGAGCAGGTCTACTTAAAATACAACATTTTCCTACTGCTGGGATTATTTCTCATTAAAGCAACAAATGCAGGAAGTATTTTACTGCATTTGTTGCTTTGAACTAACCTGAACACTGAGCGTTAAATCTCTATTTGTGTGCGTAGTGTGAGAGCTGCACGCATTGACAGTCAATCTACTGTGTAAACCTGGTGAGGAAAAACTAGCCATTACATCATGCTTTCCATCCACGTGACGACCCCATTGTTTGCTGCAGAATGAGCCAGTAAATTACAAATAAATCCCAAAGTACCGTCCACTCGGTGCTTAGCCTTATCTAGTGTTAGTGTGTGTCTTTTACCAGTAATTACAATTCTACCTGTTCCTTTCATTGTTGTGGTAGCAAAGCAGGGAATATAAATATAACTTCAAGCAGCATTGTGGCCCTTCCCATTCTTACTTGTTTCTAAAGATAATATTATAGTGTTCTGTGCTGTGCCAGTAGAGACTGTTCTCTAAACCTTCACATAAAACATGATACCCTTTTTTTAATAATGCTCCACTTTATTAGATTGGTAACAAAAAACAGACAGACAACAGTTATCATTGCAAACAAGTGCCATGGAATAAAGAAATACGTTTTTTTTTTAGCTATAAAGAAAAGTGCAAAATCTGTAGTTGTTGCAGCCATGTGTTAAATAACTTTCACCCAGGCTGCACTTACATGTGATTTGTATCACCCAATTACACCAAGGTGCCATTAAGTAGCAGGTGGGTGCATGAAAATATTGAACAAATATGCCATTCTCCAACCTGCTGAGTTACCTTACTGCACCTTACCGCACCTGTGAGTCGTTCAGCATGGAAGGAAAAAATAGTGAGAATAAATTAAGCATACCTACATTTCAAGGAAATATCAATGAGCTAGAAGTACTGCCTCACGGTTGTATGCCAACCAATTATGTTGCAGTTTACATACATGTCCGTCCAAAATGTCATTACTTCATCATTGTACCCTATTTGTGTGATATGTGTCACAATTAGCATTTAAAATCTTGAGTAATGGCCCAAAAATGTGTTTTGTGAGGTCACATTGATCTTTGACCACCATGTCTAATGAGGTCATGCTGGAGTCCTGGAGACAATTGTGCCAGATATTAGGAACTTCCCTCAAGCGGTTCCTGTGAGGTCCTGTGTGTCAGGATGGATGTATCTACGTATGTACGGACAGACAACCCCAAAACATAACGCCTCTGGCCACAACCGGTGTAGAGTCAGAACAACTAATACAACAAAAACCTCATTATCAGTCACATATTAGCCAGCCACATAGAAACATACAGCAATGAAACCGCACGGTCACAGGTGAATGTTACACTTCTGACAGTTTGAGAGGGTGTAATAAAAGCAGCAGTTAAACTGTCTGCCAGACCACTGATGAAACCTTGAAACATGCCATCTAAATCATCATGAATCATTTACATAATCCATAGTTGTGGACATAAATAAACATAAAGTTATGTCAGAGAGGAGGACAGTGAGATGATTTTTCATTGTTACAGCTCAGCTCCAGTGCATACGATTTGAGATGAAATAACGTCGATGGGCCCATCACTCTCATTGTTAAGGGCGAAGGAGACGAGCAAGAGGAGGTTTAGCCTTTCTTACAAATACATATCGTCAACCTAAAGCTCAAAACGCACTACAGTTTCAAACAGGTCAGATGGCCCGTTTCATAGACGTCAGAAAACATTAATAAAAATGTCATACATGGCGCAACTGTCAATGCTAGGTTTTCCCACCCAGAGCCCATTTACGCCCATTTAGGCACCATTGGGCGCATTGGTCTAAAAATGAAATGGGATAAAGCACATGCCATGACTACCTGGAGGCAGCATAGCGTTATTTTACCATCAACCAAGAAAAACCTTTTTTGAAGTCAATGGTGCAGTATTTTGCTGTGATTTAAAGCCCCACTATGTAACTTTTCCACCTTAAAATAACAGCTTGAAAAAAATGGTGCCGCTACAATGACTTTTAATATGTTGATTTGCGCCTCCGCCACTGCCATCGGGGGTTTGTGGCCAGAAAACTGCTGAATGTAAGATGTTGGGAACGGCCCGGTGCTTCCGGTTGGGGAACAGGAAGTACTTCAACTTGCTTTCTGGCAGTGATTACGCAACGTCATATAGTGCCAGTCCACGCTCACAGGTGACTTTTTATTTGCTCCGCTACGCGACGCGTACAAACAGAGTGACATGCCGCGGCTGAATGCTGCTGCCAGGCGCTCCACCGGGGCAGCTCTCATCGACCAGCTGTTCGATCAGCTGTGAGCTCACCAGAAGAGCCATATATGGCTCGAGAGCCAGGAGTTTACGACACTGAAGTAAACGTTAAATACCTGAAGGGGGCGCTACAGGGGAAAAGTTACATAGTGTCGCTTTAAAAGGCACATTATTCAGATAGTAAGATGTGCCACATAGGCGGTTCATCATATAAATGATGGGAATCAAACACAGAATGTTCTTCATTGAGTTCCCAAATGTATGTTGGAAATATTTGTATTTATGTTAAAGAAAAAAACACAATAACCTTTGTCCCAACACTCAGCAGCTTCGCCCACACAACCTTGTTCTGCACAATATCAACTAAAGATTAAGCTACACTCATATTATTAGTATAATGCTGTGTGTGACACATCAATCTCCTGATGATAAAGACAAACAGTATTACAAATCAAAGCTCCCTCTATCCAAAAAGGAACAAGAGGTTTTGTAGCAATGTGTGCTGATGTTGTCCTTGTTATCACAGGAGAAGATACAGAGTTAAGAGTATGACGTAGGAGAGATAGAAGACTCACTCATTTTCCATGATGTGATAAATGTTGTTCTTTGTCAAACAGTGTGGAATTATGGTTAAGATAACTGAAAATATGCAGATCCCACTTAAATTCAAGGGTATATACAGCATAATAATAGACATGTATTAAACATATTTAGATATTTGGCAGACTGACGTGTTTAGATGCAGCTCTAAAAACCCAAAGGTGTAGATTTAAAAATCAATAGCAAAACAAATAACAGTAGGTCAGCAGTCTACATCTTCCACGGTACGGTGAGATGAAAATGGTGCAGATATTTGACAGAAGAGCAAAACAGACGATAAAAGAAAGGAAAGAACAGAGAAAATAGTGGGTGTTAACAAATCACAAGGGGGGGGGGAAGAGCAGATGAAAGGAAGAGATGAAGGGATTACAGGAGGTAGAAAGGAGAGGAGAAGTTATTTGAAATGTTCAGGTCGATAAGAGGACATGAAAAAAGAGGAGAAAGAGGAAAGGGAAAGTGAAGCACAAGGTGAAGGAAAAGGAGGTAAATATGAAAGGAATAAGACGGCAAAGAGAAAGGCAGAGAGTAGAAGAGTCAACAAAAAGAGGGAATGAGCTAATCTACCGTATATTGTATCACAAAGATGTTTCAACCCCCGCCCCATCGCCCCTGCGTCAGTGACTCTTTCCATGGTACGGCCTGTTACCGCTAAATACCAACAGAATGAAGCTGCTTTCACAGAAAGAGGGAGGTTGAAGAGCTCAGGCTGAGAAGTGTCAGACCTAAACTACAGTAGTTCTGTACAATTCCAGTAATGAGTCAGCGATAATGAGGTAAATGTATTGCTGGAAACTGTTATTGGCAGAAAATATCTGCGATGACCTCAGAGAAGGGTCAGTCAGTGAAAACACCTCCTGTGCTCTCTTTCTATTCTCAGTTAGATTGTTGCACAGTTACATGTGATACAAGTGGATTGAGAAAATAAGAACTGAACAGTTTGTTGTGTATTATGTCAACTTATCTAGTGGAGTTCCTGTAGATAAACAAAGCGTACGCAGTTGAATTTGTGTTTAAACTATGTTTCACTGCATGAACACCTCTCTGAACGCCACTGAGTTAGACCCCTCCACTTAACTTAACCCACCCTGTCCTGAGTGTATGACATCATATGCTCTTCCCATGAAAACACGGCGCAACAAGAGGAGGTGAAGTCGTGTTTTTTGGTAGAACAGAGGACGGAGAAGCGGTGGAGGATGGGAACCAGAGCCAGCCAGAGAGGCGGATGGAGACACGGCCGCCACGGGGGCTGCTTCAAGCCGGGTGGTGATGAGATGCGATGGGACCCCACCCTGCAGAAGCCCCAGCCAGTGTGTTAGCTGACTAATCCTATAGCCGTCCAGTGCCAGGATCCAGACTCATCAGCTTTGGTGTTCTCTTGTCAGACTTATTTTTTTTATAATGTCCCACTGGTCAATTCTAACCACTAATTCCCAATACAACAGCTCCTAATGCCAAGTGATTACGGAGTGCTGTTTTAGCACATTTGTTGCCTGAAAAGAAAGAAAGGGCCACACGGCTGTGGGCTGGCTCCCAGCTCAAAGGACCAGCCTGATGAACTCAGCAGAAAGGGAGCGGAGCTAAAAGCCAGTCTAAGCCAGCTCCCTCAGTGTGGGCACTGTGGGGCCTGAGCTGGCCGGTGGGCAGGGGTTTATAGTGCCCTATTCTACAGTTTATAGACAGTTCCTGTGAGCTCATTCGTGAGGAGACACTGAATGTGCGCATGCAGACCGTTACGGCATGTAGAGATCATAGAGATGCGATGATGTAGGTTTATTTCTAAAGTTGGTGGCGACACAAGTGTGACTGAGGAAAGGTCATGGAGGCAGGAAAGGTCCGAGGTTATAAGGTTATGATTTGTAAATAATGTTCTTGCTGTAAACTGCCACAAAGGGTGTAATAACGGTATGTTGAGAAATGTATGTACCAAAATATTACGATTTATTTTTTTCCTAATTAATTTGACAATGTTCTTTTCTATTAAGGAAACTCTCAGGAATAAAACTAAAGTTAACTCACAATTACAGTTTCCCTCTTTGAATGCTGTTTTGTTTGATAAACATAATGAGTCCCAGAGAAATGCAGTTTACTATAAGTTATAATTGAGGAGCTGGAACCATAGTATAAGTGTTGCAACCATTAAGTTCATTCAAAGAGTTTATCTTCCAATATTAAGAAATACAGAGAGCTTTATCAAAAGTGCTAACAATGGTATGAGGTCAAATGAGTTTCCCCCATAGACTGTATGAAGGTAAACCCCCCTCATGACCTACACTTGGACAATACAATTACCTACTGACCGCATGGAGAAGATAAGATGATGCAAAGGAATTCTGAATATCACAGCCTGACCGATACTGGACTTTTGAGGGCGATACTGAAACATTTGTTTATGATATTGCAGCTAATTGGTATATACAGATATCAATATAGAAGCAATACGTTCGTATGGCTCTATACTGTACAGCAGATTCATAGGTCTACTGCAGCTCTCATAACTATTTAAAAACTACTTACTTTCAACCTATTCAATTTTTTTGATTTTCTTTCTAGGACCTAGCAGAGGCATTTTTAACATCCCTATACTTAAATCCACACATTTGGAGAGAAGTAAAAAAGAGGTTACCGTATATATAGTTCAATCAACACAATTGTAGAATATTTAGAGGTTTTATAATATGAATCTATCCACAAGAGGATAAAGGCATAATAATAATAAGCAGACTGAAGTTGGTTGTTTAATTACACCCATGTTATTACCATATCATGGTGGCATCACACATGAATGCAAACAGGATGTCCTCAGTTGGCTGAGGCAAAGACCGTGCTACTTCAGACACAGCAGTAACGTCAGTTATATGTGCTCTGCATATCTCTCGTCCTCGTCTTTACATTTATATTAACTGCATAATAACAGAAATAATATTGGCACAACAGAGAAGAAAATGTAAATGCTGAGTGGCTATGTTGCATAAGCCTTTGCCACACCACCAACAGGGAACAGAGGGCTGTGTTGAGATGTTATCTGCCTGTGTTTGCCTACAGCTCGTGTATCAACTGGGGCCCCCTCAGTTCAACTGGTGCCACTGGTCTGGCCATGTGACACTGCTGGGGCAACACCAGGACACACATAAAGAGAGCGCCGCACTAACTGTTCTACTCATGGTGACAACACGCAGCCAAGGCAGTCATTTATACGATAGGTTATATACTCTGTAGCCAAAGTCAACCACGTAGGACAAAGTTGATGCAGATTGCCATATTCAGATATGATTGCAGGTCATGCAGCAATGTTAACCATAGTGAGAAGCTGGTTAACTGCAGCTGCGCACACACAGCAGCGATGAAGAAGCTGCTAGGAATGTCAAGATAAATGTATGCAAAATATTGGTGATGAAAATAAAAATACTAATTTATTTATTTTCATGTTCTAACAATATTTAGTTAGACAATATACATTTAAGTACTACTGTTAGTTATGTGCTGCATTTGTTTTTAATTTTGTTCAGAATCTTTACTGAATAAATATTATTTTAAACCAAATGGAAAAACTAGATTAAAACAATAAAATAAAACGTGTTCTAAAAAATAAACAGTGTGAACATACTTCTTGACCTTTCGATATATAAATGAACATACATCTTGACCTTTCAATGCATATTTTAAGACCGCTTTGGTTTTTTTGGGACACATATTAAATATCACCTAAACAAGCATCTGGACTCGTTGCTTGCCATGTATACAACTAATGTAACATATCTTTAATTACAGAGTGTATCAGAGGGAACATTGTGCCGACTGCAGCTACAAGACTGTGATTAGTTCTGTTGTCATGCTGTTAGTCAGTGTGTAATGTGCAAGAGCAGCAGTCCCGAGGGAAGGTCAGACCATATGACACACTAGCACTCCGCAGCTTAACCAGAATGTATCTGAACCACTGGTTAGAAACACAGGTATATGCCTGACCTAGCTATAGCGTCATTATTGTTCACCCACACATAAATCCAGCCACACACGGTATGGTAATTGACTTTGAAGAAAATAATTAAATATACAAATATGCACGGACAAGATGAAATGGAAATCCCTTCATTGAAAATTCACATGAAATCAGAGGACTGTGTTCATTTGTATCGGACTGAACTGCCTGTGAGAAAGAAACACATTATAGGTATGAACGTACATATGCACCATATTTTTTTACATTTAGACCTGCCCATCATGAATTAAACATATTAACATCAAGCAGCAACACAAAACCGTCCCGATTAACGCTCGTCTTCCAAAAATTGGCATTTGCTCATCTCCGTGCTTGTCCAACATTATCAAACTGTGGCTCTGGTTCACTCACCACACATGCGTGCATATGCTTGCAGGCGGTCAGACTCCAACTACGCTTGACCCAGAGGGATGCTTTTGCCTCTGTATGTGTCCCTCCGCACGAGCAGCATGCCAGTGAGTGAATGCGTGGTGATCCTCAGCAGCTCACACTGTGAACTGAGGGCAGAGCCAGCCTGCTGTGACATCTGTGAAGGCCGTGAGATAATCTACATGACACTGCCACTGATAGGAGTGGAGATATTGATTTAAAAAGCGGCGGCTCCAAAATTAGATCCCTATGTGTTCAGATTGGGCCGGAGGCGTGCACCTCTGTGGTAATATGATCCTTTGGGCAGAACTGTGAGAAGTGATCAAAGCTTCGAGGGGAACCCCGACAACTCCTGCACTCCTGACTAAAGTCAGCCGAATAACGCGGGGCCCTCTGGCCTGACCTCCTGTCCCTACCTCCCTCCATCCTCTCTCCCTGTGATAACACAGACATTCCTTAGCTCCTTCCCTGCCTTGCCGCAGGCCTCTCCCTTAATTCCAGTGGAGTGTGTGGAATGTTGGACTGGAGCGCCGAGCAGCCAGGCGACTGGAGGTGAACAGACCAGAGGAAATGAACAACATTAATAAATTTGGGTCTGTTATGGCTGCTGGTGCTTGAAGCACCTGCATACCCACTGCAGCAGGGACACACACACACACACACACACACACACACACACACACACACACACACACACACAGGGAGAACATCTGCCATACAATGTGCAAATCCGGAGCAAGCCTATCCATGTGTACCTTTGTCGTTGGATTAACTATGCAAGTAAAACAGAGGTTTTGGATTACAGGGAAGGAGGGATCTCTTTTCTTCTACTTGCAGATCAGGAACGATCAGAGGAATTTTCTTTTCAGAATCCCAGCAATACAATGAACCAGCGAGACAAAAAATAAAGTTTGGGTTTCATGAGAAACTTTCACTTTTAACCAGTATTTAGGAATGTCCTTTCTGTGATATGATCTTTCTAATGATGTACAGTACTGTTACCCCGATTCCAGATGCATTACCTGAAGTAGGAAGCTCTCCTCTAAGACGACTGATCTCTGGCCTAAGCCGCTCAAACAGAAAATCAGCAAAATGAGCAAATTCCAGAAAGTCAGAAGCGAGTCTGTTAGAGTCCATTCCCCTTGGACAACTAAATGGTGTGTGAGAAAGAGAGACAGGGAGATCAAGACCGGAGAGAAAAATAAAGCTGCTACAGGCCAGGTGAGCAGAGCACAACGCAAGATCAAAGGGAGGGGAAAAAAAGAGATTTGGCAAATGTTATGATCTAAAAAAAAAGAAAGAGGGAATGCTCTGTGCTGGGTGTTACAGAAAGAGGCAGAGTGATGGGCTGGAAAAAAGATGAAGGGCAAAACATATCAGAAAGAGTGGTATATACTGTATATGCATACGGCACTGACGCAGAGTCCGAATCAGAGCATAAATCTCAAAAACTCCTCAACGCTTCTGGAAATCAATTCTCTTCATTGGTCGCTGCTTTATTTATGGGTCACCATTCGGTATAAACCATCAGCTGATATGAGGACTGAGTCACCAATACGTCCGGCTGCCTCCCTTGAGAATCACATGAGCGACGACGTTTATGGTCGCACATTTGAATTTGAAACGGCTGTAACCAGGTCCACCAATTTCTTCCAGGTCTTAAACATGTTCATTTGTGATTTGGCGTTGAGGAAGTTAAAGAGCAGGTGATGTTTCCCGCTCTGACTCTCAGTGTGCATGTGTGAGTGTCCACTTGCACGAGTGTGTCCGGCTGACAAGGATGCCGCTCCTCACGCAGACAAGAGGCGATCAAATGCGACAACGTCACAGAGCTGTCGCGTTCGCTCGGACAGCACCGAAGAGTGGGAGTTAGTAGAGCTGCGACTTCTCCCTCAACCTGGTCCAGCACCGGGACACATCTCCCTTTCTGCCCAGTGAGTCTCCCCCCACGCCATCTCTACCTGTGTTTGCTGCCCACCTGCTCGGCTCCTTGTCTGTCTGTCAGCCTGCTTCAGGTCTACGGAGGCCGGCCCGCCTTATTAAAAGAAAACAAGCAGGGGAAAGAACTAGGGATGATATGAGGACAGTTAATCTGCTGGCCGAAGCACTGAGGCTCCGAGGGAGCTCCCACTGAAAACAAGCCAGAAATCTCTGCTGAGCAGGACTCCTCTGAAGGGGGTCATTGGTCGACGAGAGACATAAAAGACCACCTTTAACCTTTGCAGCCCCACTGAACTGCCAGCTTAATGCGGATGGCACCACGAGGGCTAGATTCAGTGAGGCTGTAATACATTAGAATAGGATAGAATGACAACGAATAGAAAGGAGGAGAGGATTGTTTTTGTCTTGGAGGTTTTTTTAGGCTCCAAGAAAAGGCGCTGACCCATGGATGACAAAATCCCTATCACCTGACCGATCAGTCATCCCCCGCTGCTCTCCTCGCGGCACCCCTCTCTTATCCTGAGTGAAACATCTCTCGCTAAGACTCGACACCACCTCGTGAAATCCAGCAGCCGTGCGGGGGAGTTCATATCTCCTCTTTCTGTTTCATCAACAAGAACTAAACTTCGGAACATTTTGTCCTTGTTGTCCTCGCGGTCTTCTGCCGCTCCCTGCACAAACATCTCTCGACACTTTCATTTCAAGAGGTCATGCTGATGTTTTGGCTCCGACCACGACATTCAAAATCAAGCCAACTGCAGCTGTTCAATATCAGTTTCAAGGTTTCACAGGTTTTTTTAACATTTGTTCCCAGATCAACAGTCCAGACACATTGGAAATCTTGTGCAGGGCTCTCAGAGTCAACAGATTAGAAATAACACTATAATAAGAGAGAAGAAATATTAAATATAAAATAAAACACTATACAAAAGGTGGTAGTGTGTACAGAAAGGTGGTCATATGTACAATAACAAGAAAATGTGTTAATATGTACAGTTTGTATACAGTTTAAATATCCTCCTTCGCATCAGCCAGGAGATAAGATACTTGCTATATTGGTCGATATAACACCGAAGTGTAGGATAATGTGTGCCCATCTCTCTGTTGCTACACAGTATTGCCACTCTGCTTGGTAGTGAGATCCCTCGTGAGTTTTTCTGGAATGTCGATTTCAGTTAATTACATTTTCTAGCATCGGCTTCGCCCATTGAGTCACAGGAAGAGCCACAGTAGCACAGGCATCTAAAGACCATCCGTCACAGGTTTTACTTTAAGTGAGAAATATATCTATTCAGCGGCTGCAGAAATGAAGACCACATGTTCACATGTGCATCAACATGTCCACCTGCTTTTTTTTTTTAAAGTCTGCATTTATCTCTCTGACTCGTCTTTACAATCCCATGTCTTTGTCTCTCTCCACACTCATCAAAATGCTTGAAAAATAATTAAAATATGTGTCAAGTACATAAAAAGTGTGTAAGAGTGAGAGACGTGTGTGTGTGTAACATTTGAAATGTATCCACTTATGTTGAAGAGCAAAAGCATCCATTCTCATTCAGATCGTTAAAATGGAGACCATAGCCGAGGTCCGTGGTTGTTTAGCGGTACCACGCTGCCCTCTGCAGGGTGAGAGCTCTCATCACTCTGTGCTCACACAGGTCCATGAGAGGAGCTCCAGCCTCTTAATCCTTTCAGTGGAGCAACAGCACTACTAGTGGCCACAAAGGTGCACTGCACAGTCATGTTAAATAAATATAATGAATAACACAATAGTAAAACACAGGAATACCCTGGTAAAATTGTATAATATTTCTTCATAGCAGAGGATTCAATTATTGATAAATATTGTAAATCACAAGACACATAAAATGTCAGAATGTATTATATAAATTAATGAAATGTTTACATCTTGCTTATAAATGCTAAATAAGGGGAATTAAAGTGTTACCAAGTATTGTATTAAAAAGTGTAACTTCCCCTAATTCAACACACTGCATAATGTTGACAAATTATAAATGAAGTGGACATGGGGCTGAAGGGGGGAGGGGGGGCGTCTCTGAGCGAACACAAATAGCAGATGACTTGATTTTCAACCTCTGAAATAGGTTTAAAAGTGTCAATATTAAAAGTGGCATTGCTGTGTGAGATCACAGTACAGCCATATCATTTAGTTTACAGCTCAGAAACACGTTTATGGATGCAGTCAGCAAATCCAATCCAGTACCCTTTTTTTCAAATTCAGCAAATATCTCTCCACGGCCGGCTTGCAGTCCGTTCTGTGTGTGCATGGAAAACAAGATTTGGCATTCATACACAATCCTGCATATCTGTAAATGCGAAAACGAGTCACACGACACAACTCCAATCAATCAGCGACAGAGGGCGTTATGAAAGTATGAAGAGAAAGGCAGCGAGAGAGGGATGGAAGGCAGAGTTTGTTTGTTGTGAGAACAATATTTCTCCACTTTTAAGAGGGCAGTTCATCTGTATCTAATGATATATTAAAAACAATATATGTAATGTAAGCATTTAGGATGAATGCATATATCTCCTGCAAGTAAAAACTTTAATAAACTAAAGCAATGATTCAACTAATTCCATTAAATACACATATACATCTGCAGGAAACGTGCAGCTCCATGAGACCTTTAACCCCAAAGGTCACTTTGTGTCTCTGGGATGTGAATGTCAATCGGCAAAGAATGCTGACTCATTTGACTCATATTTCTCCCTCTGTCTCCCTCTCTCACACTTACAGGCACACACACACACACACACACACACACACACACACACGCACACACACACACACACACACGCTCACACACACACACACACACACATTTTTCTGTAATGTCATTATAAGCATTAGCACAATAAGATGTTGCTTCACTCTGTGGTTTATTTCTTGCCCCACCAAGAACACAGACATCACAGTAGAGTTTTTGGGCTCAGTGTTATCATCGGACGTCTTGGAGTTCACTGTTAAAGTTTAGATATGGAGAGAATATGTAAACATGAAAATATGTGGTTACTGATATCATAAACGTGAAACCATATATGTACTAAAAATAACTGGCCAGTCTGTTAAATATAGGTCCCATCCGAGGTACTCAGAACAGGTCATCTCTGCCTTGCTTAAAGGACTTGGGCGGAGGGGCCATCAGAAGTGGGAGCAGAGTACATCCCTCAGCAGGTAGCATCCTGAAATAGCAACCTTGATCCTAATGGTGCACAGCGTTCCCCCCGGCTTCTGACAAATCCATCCTGAGAGCCCCCCTGTCCCCGGGCAAGTCGTCCTCCTGAGGCACGCACACACAAAGACGCACACAGACACACACATGCAGCGACAGACAGACAGACAGAAAGACACATATCTCCATGCACCCGTCCGCTCTGATTAACCCATTTCCTCTTGGGTTCTCAGTTTTCCTTTTTTTCCCCCATTTGAGAGAGAGAGAAAGAGAGAGAGAGAGAGAGAGATCTTTCCGCACACCTTGATGGTTGAAAGAGGGTAAGGAGCACAAGCAATAAAGCACAGGGCCGATGGCGACACTTTAGTCTGTACTTCCACTGATATGAGTGGGAGGTATATTCTGTTGAACATGTCATCGTATTTCAAGACTTATCCTCCCGAGATGACGGCCTCAGACAGAATAAAAGATTTCCTCAACATAGTGACAGCTAGATCTCTGAAGTGGAATCTGGAATGTTGCTGAAGATGAAGACTTTGGATAGTAATATGGCAACTTTAATGCTTCATTAGATGAAGAGTGATACAAAAAATAGTGGAGATAATAAAAACAGTTGAAATATGCACTTGGTCAATACAAAATAAATCCCATTCATCAAGAGTAGAACATAGTGGAAAAGGCAAGGAATATCTTAAAGTAACTTGAATTATGTGGATCCTGAGATATGTGTGCCGATATCCTTTTGTGTATATACAGTAAATTAAGTGTTATCAGTTAATGATGATATAATTGTCCTGGTTTTACTCCTTCATTAATTGTCGATTGCAGACTTTTGGCTTGAAAACAATTTATTGTGAATAATAATGGTTGACATTTTAAATTAACTTAATGGATCCTCTGTGTGTTCTGATACATTTTCTCTTCATTGATAATAAAGCTAAACACTAAATTCATTGATAGTCTTGATTGTGTTGAATTAAAACAACAACAACATATTGGTTATTAGCAGGCACGTGCACAGATAGAGCCCTAGTGGTGCTCAAGCACCAGCCCCTTTTGCCCCGGATGAGTAAAGTGCCCTTTTTTCAGGAGGCACTTTTTTTTTCATTTATCAGTGTTTAAGAATAAAAGTTACTCTCTCTGTCATCAAGTCCCCCCAAATGTGTTTTGAAATTTGACAGGGCATTTATTTTAGTTATTGTGAGACTTTTGCGTCGACATGCTCAACGCTGCTCACGAGCCCCCAGTTTTGTACTTTTGGTAAAGAAAAGAATTTGATGCAGTGTGAAAAAAAGAAATCAAATTGGGTGTTGTGGCTTAGTGGGTAGAAGTGCGTGTTTGGTGGACACAAGGTCCTGGGTTCAAGCCCCAGCAGTGGCAAAACAAAACTTGAAAATTCATCTATTTCTTTTCAGAGGGGAGAGCATTTTTTTGCGCCCCACTCTGAATGGCGCCCTAGGCGGCCGCCTATACCGCCTGTCGGAAAAACTGCCCCTGGATCAGAGGGCCAAATGTGCAGGCCTTAGTTTGAGGACCACTGCTCATGGCTGTTGATGTCTATCTATAGCGCTCATTTTGAAAATGAATCAGACTGGCGAGGAGGGCGATACGTGGCTAGCGTGACGATCCATTAGCCAATCAGAACGCTTGTACTGTTGTTGCTATATAATAATTCATCTTTATTCATAAAGGAAGTGTAAGATAGCTGCCTGATGCTGCCCAGAGGAAACACAGGTCATATTGCTGCTTATGCTTTAACTCTGTCAGAATCTTTTTTTGGCATGTGCCCTTTTTTGGGTTTTGAACACCTGCCCCCCAAAATGTCTGTGCACGTGCCTGGTTATTAGTAACATATAACTATAACAACATGGCTAAAACTGATGATAAGATCTAATATAAGCAATAATAGAGAGAATAAAGTCTCCCGAAGAGCTACAATAAAATTTGACTTTTAACCGACAGATTCACTGAAAAAAGAAAAAAGAACCTGGACCTATCCACACACTACCAACTGTTCATCTCGCTGCCGTTTCAAAATCCAACTGGGGATTCACACTACTTTAACCTATATGTGAGAGTCAGGCTAACCTCCCAATCCCAGTGCAAAGTACTTGTGTTGCCATGGAAACAGAGGAGCGGGCCTAAATTCTGAGCTGCTGAGAATTCACCCCATCTCATAACGACGAGGCCATGGGGTAAATTAATGCCGATGTCATAAATTAGCCACGCCATCACAACTTATGCATGCGCCAAAGACTATAATATTCACACTAATAATGAATGCTCACCACTGACACAACAACATTTTTCCGTCACAATGCACAAACCAGATACATAAAAAACACTCCACACTGCAAGGTAATCACTTTTAAGTGTGATAATTTATTCAGCGCTGTGCTAGAAATGGAGCTGGGAGCAAAACAGGGATTGATGTTGAAGCATAAAATGACATCAAACACGACTGAAAGTCACTAAGGAAACAATGTCAGTCACGAGGACTGAAACTGTCTGAAATGTCTAAGAAGAGAATTACACGCTGTGAAAAAACTAAAGCTCATACGGCACCTTAAATCCTGAGCTGAAGCACGAAGTTGGTCCTGTGCATCTCGGGGGTGTATCACAGTATATGCTGCTGTCATGTCAGCTGGCCTGATTTTATCAATAAAATTAATTCTACTGCTCCATTAATTAAACGCTGCTCCATGATATTTATTCAGTATTGACAGCTACCAAAGTGGTGTTAAGCAAAAATTAGTATCATTATACTTTAAACAAACACGTAAACAAAGAGCATGAAGGCGAGAAGAATAGGTCATCTTTAACCAGCTGAAGGGCAATAAATCAATACTATAGACTAGAGCAGCGAATGGGTGGGCTGAGCTGGTGGCTGTGAGCTAAAACACATCAATACTGCTACTTTTACGTAAAGTAGTCGCCCTATCTTTATGCTCTCTTTTCATCTTCCGTCCTTCCATCTCCCCTTGTTGTTTCTTATCTCATCCTATCTGCTCGTGCCCTCTAGTCACTCCTCCATGCCTCCTCTGTGCCTTCCTTTTCTGTCCCTGTTCGAGAAATGCTGACCTGCAGACTCTGACGTGACCAATCAATATCACACAGAGGACAGCAGACCACCCGACATACTAATATGAAGAAGCAATGTATGCAGCTGGGTACCCCTGCAGCTGAGATTGCACACACAGCACGCACATACACAGCCTGCAAAGCCAGCGTGATTGATTAATTGAATGTCATGTGAACTGTTCCATATGACCCTGTGTAAGAGACGGCTCTCTCTCTTACAGGCTGCTGCTGTGGATGCCATAGATCATTGCTTCATCTATAGACCCAACATTGATCCTGCCTGACATCACAGAGCTAACATGCGGGATGGGCAGCATGTCACCATGCAGAGGGCTGCATGTCTTTACACAGCTAATGAATCACTGCCATCAAAAGAAAAGCTAGGGGGAACCTGAAAGTTACAGCCTATAGATTTTCTGCTAGTTTATGGTGAATGCAATTAATGAGTGGCTTCATCTGCTGTTCCGGACGGTAGGCATGCACCGGTGCAAGTGATCAATCAGGATAAGGTGGAAAAGTAATATAAACTGACAAGTGAAAAGTACACAGTGTAAACAGCAATGTAAACTGTGGCTGTGGTCGTTTTTTAGGGTATAAAGCAGAGTATCTCAATTTAGTATTATCATTATTATTATTACCTCCGCCAAAGAGCGACACATACAACTACAGCTCAGGAAGAACCAATTACATTTTAGAGTGGTTCCAAAAGCAGCTTTCATTTTTACTGATAGGAATGGCCTTAACATTTCTTGTCCCATACAAGTGATATAAATGCCCCAGTACTTCATTTCTTTAAAAAGTAATATAATATTATGATGTATCATACTGATATATGTAACACCCCAATAGATCCCACACACACGCACACTCATACTCACCATTATACACATCATTATTAGGGACATTTGTTTTTTTTTTTTACTTTAATGCCGATTTTCATTCCGTTCAGCACTGGAACCGACATAACTATTGAAGCATTACTGAAAACATACATATCCAGTATGTCATACACAAAATGCTTGTCTTTAGATTTGTGTATCACGTTCAATAATACATGTATTAGTGCTGCCCCGAGGGGACGGTAATGACAGAGCAGAGCTGTGGTCCCAGTCAGATGTTACCTGCCGATTTCATGTGCAGATTTCTCTTCATTGCATCATATAGGCAAGTTATACCCATCGCCTCAACGCACCTGTGTGTGAGTATGTTTGCCTGGGTGTTAGTTTGTCCATTAGAGCAGAACAGTAATATCCTGCAGCCAAGACCCCTGGCTGTTGAAAGTGGTTTAGCCTCTCGTCGACACAAGGAGCATTTACACTCTCACTTTCTCATGATGTCATGTGACTTTAAAGGAAACAAGTAGGGCTGTATAGATAAATATAGTACAAGTGGGGCCATAAACATATATACATTCATACATACATACATACACACACATACATATACTGTATATACATACACATATACACGCACATACTTATATATGGATGTAAGCCTTGTTATTCTCCAAAGAAGCAGGTGGACTAATTACATTTGAAAATTCAGTGGCTTTTGGCTGCTCTGTGGTTTTAATTTCCCACACTAATTATGATGATTGTATCAACTTTAGGCTACTGAGGATTACATATTTTGTTCAGAAATAGCCACTGTTGCTGCTGTAACACCAAATTCTGTCCCATACAGACAGACAGACTGACTGACACACACACACACACCCACACACACACATATACACACACACGCACACACACACACACACACACACACACACACGCAGAGGTGCAGGCACAGAACAGACACACATACATAAACAGACAATTTCCAGTGGCCTGTTTCAACAGATAAGATTAACAACTTGTATGTGCAATGCAATTTTGCCCTGTTGTGCCTTGAGAACAAGGGATAATGAAAATGAGTTACAAGGTGTCTGCGCAGCCTCCTGTCTATCCAGAGGAAATATATTCATCTAATCGGAGCATCCTGCACCCTGCTGTCAAACCATTCTCTCATCTCTCACAGCCACCCATGTCGTAACCTCCACTCCCCCCCTCACATTCATCACTCTGTTTTGTGATCTCTCTTTTCTACTCTCTCTGTCAGTCTGTTTGAGTGTTTTCCATCGGTAGTCTGCACCCATCAGCCCAGCAGAGAGCTCAGTGGTCTGCCTCAACGCATACACAGGGTCTGGAGTGCACTGCACTTAAACATTCCGGAAGCTGGGTGTAGAAAATTATACTCAACTTAAAAATGGCATTATCTTCTACAAGTCAGTATTAACTTATAATCAACAAGTGCCCTAAAGTTGCATTGTCACTGGTTCAGTGAACATGTACCAAGAGAAACATTAAATAGTAAAGACTTTACTGAGGTGTTACAGCTGGGGAGCAGCAAAGAGAGTGTAAACAGGGTTTTAGTCAAAATGTGTACTTGTTCTTTCGAACTTTATTTACAACACAAACATAACACTTCACCACAATAAAGTAGTGCACATTGTGTTACCATTGTACAGGGACGCTCAAAAGTGGCAATAGGTTAATGAATACAGATCGATATGTCGGTGTGGAGAGACACAAAGCTGCCGAGGGCTGCTCCACACACACCTCCCTCTCCCACCTTGTTAGATCTGGAGGGGGAGGGTAAGGATGCAATCAATAAATTAGACCTCAACCACAACCTTTGGAAATGGAGCGACGTTTTTGCCGACTGGGATCACAAAACCCACCTTCTAAGATATGTTTCTGCTCACTCCATGTCAAATGTGGTATCATTTATTGGGTGGGGTTGGCTAGTCACCTCAAATCCTGTTTGGGTCAATCACAACACATGTGTACATTTATTTAGAAAATAACTAGTAATAAATGAATAACAAGGAGGGCACTCTGAGAGTGCAGACTCTTCACCGCGATCAATCCACACACATGTAATTGGTTCTTCCGTGGCCCATGCTACCCCCTTCCACCAAGTTTTGTCAAAATAAGGTCTGTAGTTTGTCCATCAACCTGCTGACAAACAGACAAACAAAAAACTGAAAAACACAACATCCTTGGTGGAAATCATTATAACAGGGACAAAGGATTTATTTCAATAAGACTTTGAGAATGGATGAGTTTTAGTTTCCTGCACTTAACCAAACCATAAACATATAGGAGGCTTGTCAGTAAATTGCACAACGGAATTATTTTCTTAAACAGTATGAAGAACAAATACATTTTACTTACAGCAATGATACCTTTCATGGTACACAGTTCCATAAGTTAAATCATGTGCGATCGGGTGTATGACATGATGGTCATTGACTAACCCTAACCCTCTCATGACACCTTTGTGTGTATTCCCTTTGCCATATTTGGACAGACTAAGTGGAAAATGAAAGCCACGGTGCAAACCAGAGCTGCTCATTGATCTCACCAAAACAGTGTGTACTTTCAGCTCAAGGACTAAGAATAGCAGGTCACACTTAAAAGCAACACCCACACACGCACGCGCACACACACACATACGCACGCACACACACATACAATGACACTGATGTAAGGAATCCATCCTCCACAGTGAAGGACACATTGGCCGTTAGGTTGCATTAGAAGACCAATAGAGGAGCCATCAGTGTGTATTGAATGATAGTGATAATCCCAGGTGAGTTCTTCCAGTTTACCCACAGATTTCAGATTCTCTTCTTCACAGCCTTCACAGCATTGTGTTTTTTTCATCACACGAAAATAGCTTCAAGTAAAAGAAAGAAAACACTGCATTATGAAGTAGATAATTCCTTGCATCTATTATTTATGCTTCAGACGTATGCACATTTGGTGATGGTCCACAGCAGTGCAAGAGAAAAGAAGCCAGTGTATTTGTGTAACATGCTCCGAGCTTCTGCTGTCGCATAAAGTGAGATGAAATGGATACATATGCCTTTTTATAGTCTGCATTTTCGATTCTCTGAATGGGAAAGGAGGCTCGGCGGTCATATACAAACTTTGACCTCAGCTGAGTAATGTATATAATACATAATGTTGTATATGCTCTGAGATTTATTGTTGGTATGTAAGAATGGAATTTTGCATAATAACAATAATAATAAAAGACAAAACTGTGAAGCATCCCTATATGATACTGACTCTTTCTCTACCTCAGTTGACAGTGACGCCTGAAGCCTTCTGCTGTTTTCACATCAGTGTCTGTGGAAGTAAGGTTTTCTGAAGCTGTCCCACCCGAAGACTGAGAAGAAACGGATAAAGAAGGGTTAAGGCTGTCGTTCTCCCCAGCTGCCTCCATCTTAACCAGTGGAGTGGACAGACTGGTTGACACTCTCAGATCCTCCAGTATTCCTGATCTTAAGAAGCCATTGGTGCTACATGTTGATCCATCTGAGGAAGGGCTTGGAGTCATTTTGTATCAGCGTCAAGGAGGAACATTGAGAGAAATAGGATATGGATCACGAATGCTGACTCCCACAGAAAAGAACTACAGACTCCATTTCGGGAAGTTGGATTTCTTAGCTCTCAAATGGGCTGCAGCTGAGCAATTCCGCGATTATCTCTTCCATGCTCCTCACTTTACCGTGTACAGCACTAATAATCTGTTGACGTATGTGAAGAAGTCAGCAAAACGAAATACTGTGGGAAATCGCTGGGTGTCAGAGTTAGCAGATTTCCAGCGAGCCACAAGAGGAGGACAGAGGTCAAAGTGAGGAGTCAGTGCCTCAGGAGCAGGAGATTCTGAGGAAGTACCAGTACCAGAACCAGAACACCAAGTCGATGAAGTGGATACAGTTTCTTCAGAGGATGACTATGAACCTGAGAGACTCGGACGTTCTACAAGGACACGCCAACAAAGATGTATCCTTACAGATAATGAGTTAGGGAAATCTAGTTTAGAAAGAGTTTGAGTTTATCAAAAACACAGCTAATCCTAATTTTAGTATTCATATTGGTTTGAATGATATATGTTAAGTAATACAGCTGCAGTAAGTCACAAGTCATTTGTCAAAAATCCATTTTTTTAACCGGAAAAAACACAAAGTTCTTTGCAGAAAAGGGTGGTGTTACAATGTAACAAGGCGACATAAAAGGTATTCTGTAAGTAATAGCACTACACGTTAAAGCATGTATAATGTTAATGTACATTAAGTATGTTGGAATGGTAGATTTTGCCATATGAGACTTTATAGACTTGGGAGGCCTACCTATGTACCGATGGATTAAAACAATACAACCACAGGAACATAAATGGTTGTATTTATCCTGTACTCATGCCGTGATAGTCATCAGATGTGTAGCTATTGACATATGTATGATTGTGTAACTGTATATCAGGCATTACTTATGTCTTTAGGTTCAAAAGTGTTATCTGGTCGTTCTTTGATGCCAAAGTGTCATAACCCGGAGTTTCTGTCTCGTTTTGTGTCTTATTTTGAAGTCCTTGTGTCCTCTGTCTCCCTGTGATTGTCTTCCCTGATCCTGATTTTTTCCTTCTGTGTGATTGCTAGCCCCGCCATCATTGTGTCCACCTGTGTCTCGTTCCCCGTTGTCCAATCACCTTCACCTTGCCTGTGTATGTAAACCCTGTTCGTAACATTCCCAGTGTGGTTTTGTACCGTTTGGGTCGTGTTGAATTAAATATTGTTTTTTTAAAGAACTTGTCAGCATTTAGTTCCTCTCTCTCGCTAAGACATCCGTGACACAAAGAAAGGAATGTTCTGCTAACATTGTATTATTTTAGTGGGGAAGTGGGAAATATTATTTCATATATCTTACTGATGTAATTCAATGGTGTCCATGTGTTATTATTTGTTTTTAGGGTAATGCTTGTGTTGTGTGTCCTAACTGTGAAGGGAGGAAAATGCTTGTTGTCCCTTAGGAAGAGAGCGCTGTCTCTTTAATAGAGGGGTGTGTGAAGGGCAGGTGTGGTTAGCCGGCTGAAGAAAACAAAGTGTATGCTTGCTTTAACCGGGAATTTGTATAACAACTGTTGCGAAACCGAATAACAAAGTGTTATTGAAGAGTTCATGTAAAGGGTGCAACATCAACATGGAGAGCAAGGATGGGGGCAGATGAGAAAGCATCCCATCTGCACAGGGTCAAGACATAAATAAAGTAGTATAGGAAGAGAGCGAAATATAGTAGTGCGGAGCAGGAGACAGATTTATCTGTATCTGGATGTCCACTCTGTGTTCCCATGCCACAAACAAAATAGCCTCACCAAGCGTGCATTAGTAGCAGGTTGGCATGCTTTTACATCATAAACCATTGGTTGCTTTCCCGAAAACCACATCACTCAGAAACACACACACACACACACACACACACACACACACACACACACACACACACACACACACACACACACACACACACACACACACACACACCGGTACGAACACAAGCACACACACGCTCTAGTACACATTAGTTGACCGGTGGCGGTAATGAGTTAAACGCAGTTCTCAGCTCGATGGCAATCCCAGTTAGGAAGGGTTTTCAGGTCCAAGCAGCTTAGCCAATCATTTATCAGATTAATACTTTTTACGAGAATAAAGCAGTCATGGAGAGATACGTATGGAATGTGTTGGAATTGTGAATATCAAAGATACAGGATATTACATAACCAAAGGTTACACTGTGTGTGTGTGTGTGTGTGTGTTTAAGTGTGCACATTAGTGTGTAAATGTGCACTGTAGCTTGTGTAAATGTTAAATCTGAATTAAACTATCAGGAGAATAACAATGTGTTTTTCGACTACTTAGACATTCATTCTCCCTTTGAAATTACAGGAGCTGTACTTATATTATTGCTGTAGGAATAAAGAAATACTACTCTCTCTCCTGTTGTAGCTATTTCTTTTAATGAGGGGGTCCAATCAAAAGAAGTATTTCTTCTCCACACTCTGTGTCCATTAAGAGTCCTATTTTAAGACCAAATGTCTAATATTGCTGGTTCCAGCTTCTGAAATGTATGGATTTATTGAATAAGCGAGAAAATAATCAACCTTGTTATCCTGATCCTCCTGTGTGTGTATGTGAGGTGTTGAGAGTGTGTCTTACGATGCAGTCGAGCAGATCCATGCTGTCCAGGCTCTTGCTGCGGTGAATGCGGCCTTTGATGCGACGCAGGGAAGGTTTACCCTGGCTCATGGGCAACGAGAGGGTGGAGACGCCAGGCATTGCCATAGCACCACCGGTAGTACTTGTAGAACCATTTGAACACTCGGGATCATCTGAGGGCGATGTTTCTTCATCTTGGGGCGTTACCCTGCAACATAACAGACAAAGAAACAACATTAGAAATGATGCAGGCACACAAATGTAGTGCCGTTTACTGCCTCAGACATGTTTTCCCTGTCTGAAGTCGCACATTGCTAAAATGCCATGTGGTTTTCAAATGAATGCTAATGTTGCTCTGTATCTGCTGGATGTTATACGAGGTAACTGGTTGAGAAAACCATAACAATGACAGAACAAAAATGGCCAAACAAATTAGTTAATGTAGATTTAATTTAATGTAAATGTGCTGTGTGCCACTTGAATGCACTCGTTTCCCTCCAATTAAGCTATAACAGTGCAAACTGTATTTCATTACAGACACATCTGAGACGTCTGTCTGTCTCAACTCTTGAATGTTCCTGATGTTGTATAGCTTGTGGGTTCAACAACTTGACATGACCACATCCATTAAATACCACATGATTCACAATGAATGATCATGTTTTATCAAAAGAACAATCCGCACTACTTGCAGGCGCTGCTGCATATCTGAGGGGAAACATAAAGATGCCTGGAGGATCTAATTGACATGACTTTCCTCTTGATCTCTTTACTTTTTAAAGGACATGCTCCCCTTTTGGCTGTAGTTGCATTCCAGCATGTGTGAATAATTGGGTTGAATGTTAGCGGGTAGTTTGCAGATGAATATTAGGTATAAAGCATCCACTAGTCATCTATTATTAAACCCCAATAAAGCTGCTTTGCTTACGTGCACAGCAGCAAATAGAGGGAATGTCCAAGGTAACTTAAAGTGAATTGTTGAGGAAAAAAAACGTTCAGTAATTCTTAAAATGTTTGACCTCGTGACCTACATGTGCAATATCTAAAATTGGGAATATTTTGATTGCCTCTCATCGGCTATCAACATGGCAACGGATAGCTGGGGACTCACAGCTAGTAGTACTCACAGCTAGCAGTGCTGAAACCCTAGCAGTGAGCTAGCAGCTAACAATATTAAAAGTCCTGACAGAGCTAACAGTGCTAATCTGAGAGCGAACCGGATGGTGGGAGCTAAAAGCATGAAGTAACTTAACAACACAGACAGGGGAAGGGTAACTTCCTTATCTGCTCAATTATACATTGCTTGCCTATATCTTTACGGTACATAGCTTACAGTTGTTTACGGCTATATGAAGGTTAAGAATGCTACAGCTCCTGGAACATTCTGGTTGTATTCTCTATTTCAGAGTTAGGCTACACACATATGGCTTAAAGATTATGGCTAGCAGACATAAACTGGATGCTGATTTTGCATAATCATCAATAAATAATAAACTTAATGTAACCAGCTGGAGCTGAAAGCTTCTTTCAATAAATGCGTTGGTCAATCAACAGGAAATGAAGAGGGAACATATTTTTACAAATCAAATGTATCTTTTTAATTTCCTTTCAAGAACATTTTCTAAACATCTGCGAGTGTCAACTACTTAACACTTTTCTCTCTTTTCTTATCATAAAATCATGTAGTTTTGGCGAGTAATAAAAATAGGTTCAACCTCCCTGAACAAGCAACAGCGGTATGGCAACGTATCAACAATGGCAGATCAACTTACTGTTTACGTCAGGCAGCAGCCGGAGACATCTGGTTAAGTCCATAAAACCACACTCAGATATTAACATAATGGATGCTGCTTTGAAGCAAAGGTGCGCAGGCAATTGGATCCACTGACACATCGTTTGCTATAATAGGCATGAGTAACATCAGAGTGGCTCTTCTCAAGGGCTCGAATCTGAAAAAAACACCTTTTATATCCTGTTTTATTACTCAATTGACTGCCTGCTTAGTCCTCACTCACAACCGGTACCCGGTTCATAACATCCTAACATCCAACAGCGGCTGTTGCAGAGAGTGAGATCTGCACTCGACTAAGTGCACCTTAATAGTTTCATGTTGTTTCAAATTCTCAAACTCTCAGTTACATTCGAAGAATACTTAATAGTCCCTAATTTGTAATTAATGCCATTCATTCCCTGTCCTCTACGTGACCTGTTCACAGTATCCACACACATGTGTATTTACTAACAGCACAAACACAAACTGAATCACTTTAATCCCAGTGTTGCTTTTCAAAGGAGATTCCAAACACTCATCCAGCAGCAGCTTATGCAGCTCTGTGGGTTTTAACTCTGTTTCTAAGAATGAAGAGTGCTGACATGGACTGTATAACTGAGTGACTCAAGGAGGCCACTTTACAACGTAATCTTATTCTCACAGATAACAATCATGAAAGCGAAACAGGACAACGGAGAGAAAGGGAACCATGGAACATTTGGCTCAAGGATTGGAGACATCAAGGTTTCCTTTTCACTGCATATTTTGCTATGGGAGTTCCTGACAATGAGTAAAAATGTGATATAATTTGAAGAACACTTTACAGAATCAAATAACAAGATGTTAAAGCGACACTATGTAACTTTCCCCCTGTAGCGCCCCCTTCAGGTATTTAACGTCTGGTCTCGAGCCATATATGGCTCTTCCGGCTCGTCTGCTCCCAGCTGATCGCGACTCGCTGCTGCTGATCAGCGGCAGCCCGGTGTTCAACACAGCAGCATGTCACTCCGTCTCTACGAGTCGCGTGGACTGGCACTATAAGACGTTGCGTAAAGCTGCCAGACAGCAAGTTGAACTACTTCCGCCGGAAGTACTGGGCGGCTCCCAACATCTTACATTCAGCAGTTTTCTGGCCACGGACCCCCGATGGCAGTGGCGGAGGCGCAAATCAACATATTAAAAGTCATTGTAGCGGCACAATTTTTTTCAAGCTGTTTTAAGGTGGAAAAGTTACATAGTGGGGCTTTAAATAATGTGTAACACTCTTTTAAGATCAAAGCAAAGAGTAACTGATGCAATCAATCTGAAAGATGCACTGTAAACAAGTGCATCTACTTTTGGCAGCTGCCCGGAGAGCTATTCTCGACGCGTCTTGATAAGATGACACTTTTTGATTTACTGCCCTGTGCCCTTTGTCCTTCTCTCACCTCTTTTTTTAAATGTAGATACAACTCAGACTATAAATATACGGTGAGCCGTGTATGGATGAATAGAAAGAGAAACACTTTAAAGGTTTAAAGATCAGGAAACAAACAATACACTTGCTCACTGGCTGTATGAATGATTTATCATCAGTGATGCTGCAGGATTTTAGGGAAAATAGTTTGAGCCCTGCTAACCAATGGATTAGACACAGTCTGGTTGTGCAGACAGAAGATTCTTTCACTTGTCACTGACTGGAGAAATGTGGAGAAACTTACAAACTGGAACGCCCAGTGTGTCCCCAAAGTGACCCTTTAGTGTAAACGTCTTGCAGCACAAAAATATATATAAGAAGGAACATTTTACATTGACTACAGTGAGAGGTGAAGTGTACGTATATTACATGAGACTTCAGCCCAAAATAGGGAATCTCCTTCCTGCCTGGATTTAAGAGGTAATTTGCAAATGCTTTACAATTCATCTCATCCCAGCAATGCCAACGTGTAAATGTGAGAGCCTAGTCTCATTCATTGATTCATTGATTAATAAATTAGCTGACAAGTGCTCTTCAGTTTAAATATTGTTAGATATAAAAGCATAATTAAATAAATGAATACATTTATCAAACCAGAATTTCTACCTTGCAGTTGTATGTTTTCAGTGACCACGTCTGTCCAAATTCCCCTTCATCTTTTATCCTATTCAAAAAATTGAATTAAAATTGTCTGAAAATTGTCATAATAAGAAATAATCAATTATGTATACAACATTTTTTGGGGAGGTTATAGTGACCTTCGACCAAAATAAAAAAATCCTCCTGATGTTCCTGAGATATCGCGTTCACTTGAATGTGTACACAGAAAATGCAAACACATAATGCCTGGCTCATCGGCGCCGAGGCATGAGAATAATAATAAATGAAACAAGTCATTTGTTGCATCACTACCACCTAACGCCTCTTCCTAACTGCACGCGATGGGAATTGACGAAGACCAGATATCCAAACATTCTCCAGTCATCAGCGAGCAGGCTAAGTGACATGTGACTATTTTTGCGAAGTTTTGCACATTTGCTCCGCCTCCAACCTATTTTCATTGGTCAACATCAACGTTGTGAGGAACTGACAGTAAATCAATCACACTTGTAGTTTATATGGAAAAATATCCACGCTCTATTGGCCAGAGTTTGCCCACTCGCTGCATCAACATCAAAACATCATTAAAAAGTCAGAAAGTTTAGTTTAGCCTTTGACAGCAAAACTGTACACACCAAAACAGATATTGATTTTTTTCACTCAAACAATATTTTGCTGCTGCCCCTGTCCACAGCAGTAGCTCCCCGGCCCATTTATTCAAACTCAGGGCTAGCCGAACACCGTCCATTGTAATACACTAATACGTGTTAAGTGCCTCATTCAACCCCAGAATAGGATTGTTTTAGGAAAATGCATGGATTAACCTTAATGTTTATATTTCCTATTCTCGTTTGTATAAAATGACATCTGAACAGATTTAAAACGTACATAATGGCCAGTTATATTTAACGTTTTGTGAGCTCGTAGAGACAAGGCTGCTCTACGGGTATACAAGGGGGCGGGCTAGACGTTGAGGGGCTACCAGGGTACGTCCTCCTGTTACCTCAGAGTTAATATGTTATGACAGGTCTTCAGACGGAGAGCACTTTACAGAACAATGGCTTCTGCAAAGTGAGGATTACACGGACAAAATCAGGTGTCTCATCGCTACGTTGACACTTTTACCTTAGCAGCAACACTTTCATGCACACGCACACACACACACACACACACACACACACACACACACACACACACACACACACACACACACACACACACACACACACACACACAGAGATCCCATCACAGAGTTCCTCTCCTCCTCTGCCCAGGTGGCTCTAACTAGAGAAGAGTGTGAACAGCTTTTATATTACGTCTCACAACAATTGACTGGGCTCGGACCAAAATGTTAAACGGAGCACTTTAACGTTTGACATGCCTCTTGATCCGGGGGTTTGTCTTTGCACATCTCTTCCAGTTCATCGACAGCGGTGCGTCCAAAATAGCTTTACTGACTTTACCTCTTTCTATTTATACTCTCGGACCTGTCCAAAGAAGCCTTTTCGGTGCCAGTATGCACATCATTTATTTGTGTTTTAATCACTCACTAACTTCAGGGTGTTAGGGATCGTGGTGGTAAGGACCCAAACGCACAGAGTTTACTCGAACAAACAGATTTATTTCCACACAGGAAACACGGACAACATCACGTATGAACCAAAACGATCCGAGACCAGACACACAGAAAGACACAGACTAAATACACACGGGAACGAGACACAGGTGGAGACACAGGTGGAAACAATCAGGGAACAATCAGGGAACAATCCAACAAGCACAGGGAGTAAAGAGCAGGGAAACAGGAAACGAGACAGAGACTTCAACATAAAACAGGAAACACACAGAACCTAACAGTGGGCCTGTATTGCACAGGTGGGACAAATAAAGTCAGAGCACTAAGACAAAGAATAAGGAAGGAAAGGAGACAGGTGAACAAAGCATTCAGGATCATGGGGCTGAGAGGCAGAGAGGGAAGAAAAGGGCCGAAAGACAAAAAGAAAAAGACCATGATGCAAAGGGACACAGGACAGAGGGACACTGTCAGCGTATGGCTCAGAGGTCGTCCTGACTGCTTCATAATGCCTGACTGTTCAGCTGGAAGTGATGGCCTTGCACATGAACATGAACATGCATCATTCTGCTCACGGGTCTGAAGTAGGAGGGCTACTTCAGGGGACAAGTGGAGACAAGAGGTGCATGACCCACCCTACATTATCAAGATAACCTTACTGACCCATCCTAACAGAAGAATGAAACCAACGACTCAAATGCTGTCGAGCTAATAACACCCTTATAAGCATCTAAGAAATGGGAATAAGAAGAAAACATAGAAAATCTTTAATTTACTAGTTGGTGTCTGTAAGCTCTTTGAAAACCACCTGAGCTGCGAGGACACCGCTGAAAATCTCTGGCGAGATCAAGAGTCTGAGTAGGCCAGACAGGCTGACAGATGGGCAGACCAGATTAGGCGTATAGACATGTATCAAACGAGGCGGGACGCCACTCATGTCCGAGTGCTGTCTGACCCCTGTGGAGAGGAGGGTAACAGGCAGGTCCAAGGCTGGTTTCAAAAAGCAAGGCTCCTCTGATGTGTGCACAGAAATAGAAACACAAACTCCACATTTTGGCAAATTAAAAGTCAATGTGTGAGCAGGAGAGATCTGCTGTGAAGTCAAGTTGGGATAAACATGTAGAGTAGCCTGAAATGCTGCATCACCTTTACCACATGCACCAGAATAAAGTAGCATGTTTTATACATTTCGCTGACAGGTAACTGTCAGAGGCCTGGGAAGTCCTGAGAGATACATAAACAAACACAGGAAGAGGTGTCGGAACAGTAATGACTCTCTTGCTGGTACATGTTTACATAGGAGTACTACGTACCTGTACCATGTACTTGTACCATGTTGATTATGTAACATCAACATATTACTGTGGGCACAGCCAGACAGATATACATCTGCCAAGCAGAAGGAACGATTTGAAGAGAAGGGATTGAGGTCTCTGTCGATCCCTCTGCTGTGTCCTTCTCTATTTGTGGGACAGCAGTGATGGATTCCTTCTCGTCCGTCCCCTGTGAGCCATCGTGACAGTCGAAAGACACCAGAGGCCAGAAACGTGTGACTCACAGATTCTAAAAGGCGTTGCTGCTCGCCGTCTGACTTGAGACGATGGGTCTCTGATAGGCCTCTGCAACATCACTGCCGCCAACACGCTCTTTAAGGAGCCGTTAGTTAGGCTCAACATTACGTGTATCCAGACCTGCACTGTGTCAGAGCTGCAGTCGGACTCCATACAATAGTTTTGGTCTATGTCAAACTTATCTTTGTATACCATTCTTTGAACATACTCTCTATGGTTGTTTTAAGTCTGTTCATCATGTTGGCTACCATGTTCATGTTTAATCATATTGTTAAGATACGTCTCAGAAAATACATGTTGTGACGTCATGTACAAGAGTCTGTCTTTTGAATCTGAGGAATATCGACATACTGACTTTTTTTTCTTGTAGATATCTCACTGATTAACTAGATATTACTAACTTTAGTGTCGGACTGGGTGATAGGGTGCATATGGTAGCCACTTGCTCCTATGCTATATTCTTACAGTATGAACACATAAAGATTATATTTGCAACATGCAAAAGATGCATTAAGAACAATATGGCAGGAAATAAGCAATAACATATCAAATGCTAGCAGTCGAAAAGTACTTTGTGCAAAATGTCTCCAATCGTACCACTAAAGGCCCCACCCCAAAGACTAAACGAGTAAACCGACACACTTGCACACACAGATACAAACATTCACACCAACAAACACATGAACCTACGGGATGCACGGAGAGCGGGTGGGGGTAAGGGAGAGAGCCACGAGTCAATAAACCCCGTGTAATCTGTTCCCTTTAGTGGTATAAACCATCTGAGAGGAGATTACAACCGTTCTGCCAAAGTAAGAACATGCGAGTTCCTAATGGACAGAAACACTGAATACAAAAACACTAACACAAACACGTGCAAGTGCACCTTCGCAATACTCTCACAAAGTCAGGACTCTTTTTAAGATCAGACTTCATGAATCTGCTCCAAAAGGGCTTTTGGTTTTTACTCCAGGGAGAGCGAGACAGCGATATACTAAGAATAAAAGAGAAAAATACTTTTTTTCTGCATGTTTTTTAGATAAGTACTGATTATCATGACAGGCCCATCCTGGACTTGGGTTCCTGCTGAGGTAACTAATGCGCTGCATTGTCAGTTTGTGTGAGATTACGCATCAGGGCCTCCATGGGTTGAACTATAAGGGTAGAGGGGGTCGGAGAAGAGTCGTTGCATGTGTGTGTTCCTCTGAAGAGCTGGGAGGGAGGACGTGTGGACAGGCAAATTGGAGGGCAGAGGAGCTTGTGTGTGTGTGTGTGTGTGTGTGTGTGTGTGTGTGTGTGTGTGTGTGTGTGTGTGTGTGTGTGTGTGTGTGTGTGTGTGTGTGTGTGTGTGTGTGTGTGGGGAAGGAGGGACGCTGACTTTATGCATCATTAAGCAGGTGGACTCAGAACACCAGGCAGGACTGTCCCTGGGAGCAGAGCAGACATCTGGCACACAATACAGGACAATACGCCCACGCTGAAGAGCTGCGACCAGTATAAAGACACATCACCAGGCTCATTATGTATGGATCATCTTAAACTAATTACAGTGTTGTGGTTATGACAGACCACTGTGTGTTTTGTATAATAACAATGTGCTTCATGCAGTGTGATGGAGTCATATACTTTAGAGTATTCTATTTGTATTTATTAAGTGCTTCATTTGAACTGTTTTTATATTTAAATTATATTCAGAATAAAACTATATTTACATTATTCCAGCAAAACACGTTAACCAAGTAATCTGTGGCGGATTAACAATAAATAAAAGACCCACAATAGCTACTGATCGTTGCAGCCAGCACAGTCGTATTCACTGCGTCTCCAATACACCGTGTAACGGATGTTTTAGCCACAGAGTGCATGTTTTTACGAGAGCCCGACTGATTTATTTGACGCCTGCCTATTGAAGACATATCTAGGTTGTGATGTATATGTTGACCAATCTGAAAAACTTTGTTTAAATTATAGATTAACCACCATGTGACTCATGCTCAGGCCCCGGCTGTGCACAGGTCGCACATCATACCTGATTTCTGACATGACTACGCCCAATGGGAATAAACACTTCCTGCTACACTCTTACATTAGAACAGAGCTACTCTGTGAATGAGCTCCCTAAATACACGAGATAACCAAGATTGTTGCTTTTCCACAGGATAAACACTTCAGACATTGTAGCTTTATTGAGCATATACATATGGCAGAGGTGGTTATCAGGTTTATGTCTGTAAACCACTAATTGTCATTGGGCAAGCATCAATAGCAATTAATTAAAGGCTAAATACTCCAACATGTTACATTTCAAATGCATCCTCATGCAGTGAAGTCTTTATTGCATCGTGGAGGCAATAAACTGTTCGTTAAACATGATGGATGGGTGCGAGTACATTTTAAATCAAGGAGTTCAAGTCTTTTGGAAGATCATTATCCCATCTGGCAAGCAACCGCCTCCTCATCTATAATAAGTGATGTCTCCATTCTGTCTCCTTGTTTGGTTAAATAAACAGCTTCTCCTTCTCCCTTTGCGTTTTTGTTGCTATAAAAACATTACCTGAGTGTAGCTGAGTACGTCCTAAATCATCAGCATTAATGCACGCATCATCTCCTTCAACCTGACTCTCCACTCAATGGCTGGAAGAACCACTAGTTGCAGATACTATACTGACTTTCGCACCCAATTCAATTTAACAAGCAGCATGAACTCAGTGTACTAGAGCTCATGTTCAACAGCCTCTCTTCTCACCCTGACCTTTTATCCTAATATGTATAAAAGGTATAAACTACTCAGTCTGGTTCCTTTTGATGTTTTTATTCTGCAAATATACATAGAGCTGAAATAAATAAAGTCCTTCCATCATGTACCTTCTGTAACCCTACTCCCATTAGCTCAATGGTGACCACACATCTCTATTTAAATGTAAAGATCAAACGGTTCATGTAACCTTGGTTCGTCCCATTTTAAATCGTGTAACATTGTTGGGTATTACCTCAATCTGGGCAGTCAGTAATTGAGTTACTTGTGTGCATGCAAGCCTACTGACTCTGGGCTCCGACTTCAGCCTGAATAAAGACAGACATGACATGCAAGAGACACACACTGCAGGCACACGCTGGCTCAGCTTCCCTCCGTTAAAGTGGCTGTCGGAGGCGATACAGTAATCCTGTTTTAATGGCCGTGCCCCTTCCCCCACCATGATGTGATGGCCCCAGACAAACCACCGCGCCTCTCTTAAGGGAGGAGTGTCAAAACCAAGTCACCGCGGTCTCCTAAGCAACACATTTGACAGCAGTCACGAGCTAAGAGAAGAATACCGTTTACACTGTGACTTCTGATTCAGTCAGGTGTGTTACTACAGGCTTGTTCCTACATATAGATGTAACTCCACAGTCACCAGATCATTACAATAAACCATTGTTTGTCTTGTCACTGTAAAGTAATGCCAATCTGGATGGATTATACCATTTTGCTTAATGTTATCCATGTGGATTTCAGAAGAAAAAGAAAACCCGAATGGGCCGACTGTGTGAACAATCAGAGCCTATAATTAGACTGAACCGGACTCTGCTGTGAGCTGTTTGGGATTTAATTACTGAGGTCCTAATAACAATGAGCAAAACGAAGACACTTACCTGTAAGTCTTACACTATAACCTGTGATCATGTTGTCAAAGGTTAAATAAGGTTAGGGACATTAATATCAAGCTTTTTCTCCCTGATTATCAATCGATTTATAACATGCACAACATGACTGGTGAGTTAACTGCCTTACAAATAATGAATTACAATATTGACATTTTGAGATACAGCTACTCTTTCAAGAGATAGAACACCCATTATAAAACGTCTTATATTGTTGTAGTGGTCGTAAGGACCAATTATTTTCCTGACAGATAAATCTGACAGTTATTTCTCGATGAACCGGTGAAAAATGTCAAATGTCCTGACTCCTAATTTGTTTGATCAACAGTACAACACATTCCAAAATATAAAACAAAGAAAAGCAGCACATCATCCCACTGGAAGAGCAAGAACCAGAGAATGTTTCACATTTCTGTTTAAAAATCGGATATCAAAGCAGTCGCCAACTATCATTTTTTATTGACAAATCGAATAATCAGATCGCTATCGTTGGAATATCAAAACAAATCAAACATTTTGAAGCTGCACCATGGATTCTGGAAATATTTTGCTTCATGAGATGTTTTTGATCATAACATTACTATTTTTTAAACTATCTGGACCATTTTATAGACAACGGTAGTTATTTATCAGCTTGAACATAATCAACAGAATGATTGACAATAAAAACAATCCTTTGTTGCAGCCCAATTAAATAGTGACAAAGAGAAATTGATGTAAACAGGTGTTTACAAAAGACTAACAGTCCATGAAGTATCGACATTTGGGGGATACAGCTGGGAGAAAATGTTATAGTGAGGTAAATAACAACATACTTTGATATGAATTGCCCTAGGTGTAAACATCCATGCATGGAAAACACAAACACATCAGCATCCGATGATGGCAAACTACTTCAGCATCGCTCCTACACATTGTGATGTAAATGCAGGCGGCATGAAGCTACTGAATAAGAGATGGGAGAGGAGAAACCAGCCGGCATTGTTTCCCCTTCTTTTTTACTACATCAGCTCACAGAAATAGATGTGACTGAGAACAGAGACCTGCTGGGAGAATACAAATCCCAAAATTGACACTCAGAAGCTTCAAATGAACGCTCGCTGGAAAGGCCTGAGGAAGAGAAACCGGGAGAGGGAGCAGGCGCAACTGAACCCCCCTCGGAGCGCGCAGCGTTGTTTTATGCTGCTGTTGTAAATACACCTTCTCGGTCCGCGCGCCGACCGCTGCATGAGAAACTCACCCGGATCACAACAAACAAGAGTCCACCGAGCGAGACGCACAGAGACCGCACGCGCACGACCGCGACCCCATGCACAGGAAAAGCTACTGCACGAGCCTCTCCTCCCCGACGCGATGCCCGCTGCGCGTGGACATCCCCATCGACATGAAACTGTCGCTGGACGCAAAGAGACGTGGAGTCAGCCGACTTCCGCAAACAGCTGCTCAGCTTTAATTTACACGAGACACACAGGGGGGAAGGGGTAGTTTCTCGTGTAAACAAAAACTACACGGCTCATAAAAAAAAAGCGATTTTCTCAAGACACCACTGCCACTCTGTTCACACACCAAACACATACGCACTATCCACACGCGCGCCACCTCCATACTCACCACAGCTGTCTCTTAGTGGGGAGGCAGTCTTTGTTGGAGGCTGTCACTCCCATGGCCATCTGCATCACCGTGATGTATTTCTGGTACTTCATGTTGTCCTCCTTTACGGACACTACCACTTCTACTACTTCTACTCCTACTCCTCCTACTATTACTACTACTACTATTACTACTACTATTACTACCACTACTGCTGCTACTTCCACTACTACTTCTACTTCTCGGAATCCGCGCGCCACAAAAGCGGCACAGGTGAGCGTGCATTCAAGTGTCTGTTATTGTCCCCCGGCACCCGTGGCATCTTCAGTATCAAACACGCCATTTCCACGTCTGGAGGACTGTTGACGGGGAACATGTCCCCCGAGGATTTCAACGAAAGGTACCACGCCGCCGCGACCCATGTCTCTAATCTCATTAGAGCTCAGAATAGATTGGCTAATCCATTCGATTTGAGTCAGGACCGGGTCATTGTGGTGGCTCGCCCCGTAGCGGACACTTTTTTGCTCCTTTTGTTGTTGTTGTTGTTGTTGTTGTTGTTGTTGTTACCCCGGTTTGTCTCTGTGGACTAAAACAGAATCAAAATAAAGAGACAAACAGAGTCAGAGATGTGTTGCAGCAGCGGCGGTGGCACCCACACGTCTGCGAGGTCGGATTGAGAGAGCGCCCGTGTTCAACGAGGGTGGGTGGGGGGGGGGGGGGGGGGTGACAGAGGAGGAGGAAGAGGAGAGGAGGAGGATGACGAGAGGCAGCGATATAATGGCTTAAGAGGGGGAACCTACTTCTGCCGAGTAATTTCTCAGAATTGGTTAAATTGGAGGACATTGCATGCTATTCTTCTCAGAAACATGTCCGTGTCCATGAGACACAACTAATACCTAATACATGAGTTTGGCTTGTTAAAAAAAACATGTATGTGATGAAACTGGAGTTATGAGTGGAGCAAAGGTGAAATGTTCACACGAATGAAAATAGAATCAATTCAACACCAAATCTGGGTTTAGACAACATTAAAGATTGGACAACATGAAACCTGAAACCTGAAGGACAGCGACAACACAAACTACACAATAAGCTTCACTTCATCCCGTGTTATACTTCAGGGATCGATTTCTATGTTTAGTAGTTTTATGTATTTATACTGTATATGTATATGTGTTAAGTTTGTAATTTGTAACATAACACACAGGCACCTTTCCTGATTTTAATGATATGGTAATAAAATAACATAAAGGCACATTTCTGTGCAGATCAGTCACTGCTGTGGACTCTTTCATTTCATTAATGTGTTGAACCATGATTTGTTTTACTTCATTATTGACATATACAATGTGTATAGATAGTATACGATCTATTATAACTTGATTTTTAAATGAACTGTTACATAATGTGTCCACTAGAGGTTACTTAAAATGTATTCTTACACTGTAAAATGTCCGACTTGTTAAACATTTGACTCATCCAAATAGGTTTCTTTTATCAAAATACAAAAACGATGGACACCCCAAAAATATTTGTTATATTTTTATTTTGAAAGTGGTTCGAGGTGAATCAGTACTTTGCCGATTTGATCACTAACCATCGCCGCACAATGCATGCTGGTTAGATTTGTATATCTTTTCGTTGCCCTTCACTGACAGCAAGACCCAGATCATGATGGGAAACAACGGGCGGTTGTCTGACAACAAACAGCGAGTTTGGGCCCAAATCCTACTCTTCGGTGTAATTTAACACTAGATTGCAGGTTATTAGTCTCATGTTGTGTCATGAAGGTTTTTCTGTCAACAAACATATCTTGTGTGGTGGTTGATGATAATAATACATGCTATTTAGATAGCACTTATCAACACAAGCCTCAATTACAGAGTGCTTTACAATGCAGACATAGAACACAAACGGCAAACTATAAGTATAATACTCCTGTGACTTCCTGTAGATTCGTTGAAGGCTTCTGGAAACTGTCCCGACTTGACTGAAAACTTTTGTCACCGTCCCCTGTTGCTGCTGCCTGATCTCGTCCACTTTCCACGTGTGCCCAACATGTGTTTCTTTGTGAGTCAAGCATTTAGCACAATAGGTCGAGATGTATATCTTGAATGAGAACAACAGAGTTGTCCATCGACCTTGTTGCTTCAATCTCAATCTCCTTAAGTAGCCACACCGTCCGGCTCTGCAGCTTTGACTGAACGGGGAGACGAGTCAACATGATCTCAGTGAAACTGAGCCACGCAAAGCTTATTAAGAAACTGCTCCCAAAGGACAACGCTAACTGGGAAATCAATCCAAGTCATTCATCAGGTTAATTTGATATGGTATTTATTTAAATATAAGTACAAATAAACTATCCGCTAGCTTTCAATAACAAGACTGAACAACACTATGATGAATTTAAAGATGAGTAAACTGTTGTTATTGTTTTAAGATCTCTATGAAAATGTGTGGTGTTCTCTTTTTCGTCTCTTAGAGTCAATCCAAGGTTCAGATTACTTTACTCTCCTTCTAGGGGCCGTGTCTCCAAAGATGCTAATCGATTTAGCGATTGATTCAGTATCCAATTGAAAAGCCCAGTAAACATTAGTCTTTTGTGAGCCCTCCAGGACAACACTGTGCACGTGATCGAGGTTAAAGTAGCTCCCTGTGTGTGGGGTTGTTCATATACATGTCCGCTGTCAAAGAGGAACATAGTGTTTTCTTTAGGCCTGCAGAGTGATTCGGAGATGATGTAACCATTAAGACTGTTCACAGACTCCTTCTATATAAACCCCTCGGGCAGAACCATTAACCTTTAAACAAGTTGGCAGTGAAGCTGGAGAGTATCCCACTTTTTTTTAATGAAACTGCAACATGACATGAGACAGCACATCACTGTCCCTGTATTTACATATTTGTTCGGGCTAATAAACAGAATGACGGAAGGGAGACCTGCAGTGTATAAACCGAAGTCCACTTGAGATGGCCCATGCGCCGGGAAAGTAGATCTAGACGTAAACTCCATCAGGAATGAATAACACCACAAGAAAAGTCAGAGATCCAGTGCATCTAGGCAGGTAACTCCTGTTGGATGGGGCAGGCTGGAGAGCAGCTGGTGGTGAAGGTCAGTACGAAACTGCTGTTATCAGCGCTGCTTGATATTGGCAGCCATGACAACAACATCAAATACACCAAAAAATTGTCAACACAGCCTATCCCACTTTCCTCTGATGTTTATTTACAGTTTTTGGAGTTGGAAATAGGATTAAGTAGAGACACACACACACACACACACACAGAGCAGTGGTCTGAAGGAGACTGAGGATGATGAGGTCACCACAGCAGTGATGTGGTCTTCAGCCAGAAGGACCGTGGAGACTGAGTGACGCACAGTTCTCAGCAGACAATGTTCTCTTTAATCTCTGGTAATAAATACAATGTACTGCTACTTGATGACACTGACTGGCAAATGGGACTCCATCAGCCCACGTTGTGAGTGAGCATAGATTACGCGTGTGTCACTCACATAATATACCTTTTTCTATTAAAGTGCTCAGTGTGGAGCATGTTCTCTCATCTTTAATTCCAACTTTGCTATCCTCAAACATAGCATTGTTTTAATCGGTTCACTTCAATTCGTCATCCACATATTCCCCTTAATGGCCTTAGCTGGCTGTGTCTTTAAACTTCACACACAATTGCCTGATAAAACTACACCAGGAGTCTAGTTCATCATCTTTATAGTCATATCAATGGATGACATGTCCGAAGCCATCACAGTTGTCATGTGGTGGGAAAAAGAGGACGAAGAATACTGGATTGGTTTAAGAGTGAGATTTCCCTCAGGAGCAGCAACCATCCAAATGTGTTGATCCCCCCTCACCATAAATTAAACTATCCCCTGGCTCTTGGCCACGATTAATCACATGACCACAGCAGCCAGATTAAATCTGTAGCCTTGGACTCTCTCTCTCTCTCTCTCTCTCTCTCTCTCTCTCTCTCTCTCTGACTCCTCTCTCTCTCTCTCTCTCTCTCTCTCTCTCTGACTCCCTGTCATGCACGAGTCGTACAAGCACACACAGCAGGAGTAGACGTCAGCTGAATATTGGTAATATACCAACACAGAGATTATAACTAAGAGTGTGTCATTGTAGAAGTGAGTGACAGCGTGTCGTCGTCCACCTGTTATCTGTCACTACTTGTACGAGTATGATGGCCCTGAACGCCATCAGGGGGCTGCAGCTCTCCACCTCGCGCTGGATGCGTCCGGTAACTCAACACTCCACTGCAGAGCTTTAATTTCTCAATGCCAGACCCGCATCGCCATGGAAACACTGGCTCTGGGCTTGGCTACGGTGCCCATGAGCCATGACATATGATACTCCTTCATATTCCAAGAGCAAAATGATGTAAGAACAGGTATGACAAACACATATATGTTCATATAGTACTGAGACCTGAAATTGGCAAGTTTACTGACCATCAATATATTTGTGAAGTCAATGTTCAAGCATGAACTCCATGATCCAGGATCTAGTGATCTAGGAATATGTTATGCTTTTCCTTGTGTTAAATTATATTAACATCCCATAGGCTTTCTGATGTCTTAGAACATAACATGAATTGATTGATGAAGAAGATAAATACTATTTTCGAAAATAATTCTGATGACATTTTGTAGGGAAAAATGGGCTAAATTTAGACTAGCTTGGAAGGTGCAGCATTAGTACGTGTACAAAGTGTTGCTAAAATGGGACACTGATTTTAATAATATAAGCTGTGGCAGAATGTCACTCCGGAGAACACCCTTTTCTAATTTGGATTGCACATGCTGATAATTAGATATTGATGGCACTGGGTCCTTTTTCTAAACTCATTCGGGATGCTTGACTATCTAAGAATAATTTACTGTGATAGCAGTCTAATGTTGTGATGTCATATAGAGCTTGTCATAGTAGCACTTGTTTATTTAACAGAGATACATTGTAACTGTTATTTAACAATAGAGGAAACAGTTACATGGTGAAAAGCCACAGATGTAATATATGTAGCTCTACCTAAAGCACATTTTTAGTACGTGATCAAATGTAAAGACAAATAGTTAATGCTAGAATGGCAACACATTAAGTACAGGTCTGCCCTGTCGTGTACAGTGGAGGGAAGAGCGGAGCGGTATCTGCGTGATAAAACCCGCCTGTGACGAGTGTGAGACGTGCCAGAGAGCAGTAACGTGATAAGAAGGCACACATGGACCGCTAGACATGGAAGCTGCAGAAGATGCATAAAGCATATGAATCCAACCAAGGGTAATGCAATATGCAAATGAGAGCGCAGTTGTTGAAGTGGATGTGCCTGCTGTCGTTTCTGCAGAACTGCATGTGAAAAGCACGAAACTCGCCTCCACGAAGACACACGCTACACCGCCAACGCCTGTTTCAGGTCTCAGGTCACAGGGACAGAGGAGCAGGGGGGACGCGTGGTTTTCAGTTGCAGCCATTTCGACTCCAAAGTCAGTCGCAAAGTAACAGGTCGAAACATACTTTTATAAAAAAG